>CM030841.1:13578181-14120681 GCA_018105865.1 Metaphire vulgaris
AGAGGAAGAGGAGATGGTGCAGAAAATGTGCTCTGCCTTAGCACAAGTGAGAAGGGAGAACCTTTTGAACAGCGGTAGGGCCCATTTCGGAGGGGGGGCACAAGGACCATCGTGGCCACGGCGGGGCACGCCCTCGCGTCGCTAGGGTAGCCACCCACATCCAGGAATTTCCGCCGAAATGGGTGGGTTGGGGGGGAGAGAGATGCGACAAGAAATGCGACACCCGCAGTAGTTGAAGAGTTGCTTCGCTTGTTCGAGAACCTTCTGTCGAATGGCGAACGACGCCACGATGTTCACGATCATCCGCGTCGCGATCAGAGAACGCGTTCATTGACCGCGAATTCATTCCAGGCTCTCTCTCTCTCGATCATTCAATCGTTCGACTGCACTAAATGTCTAATAAGACGACGTCCGCTCGATCGGCCCTTCATTCGTCCGTTTTTCGCGTTCTCTCTCCTTCCTCTCTCTCTCTCTCTCTCTCTCTCTCTCTTCTTCTCTCTCTCTCTCTCTCTCTCTCTCTCTCTCTCTCTCTCTCTCTCTCTCTCTCTCTCTCTTGCATTCACGGAGTTCCATTCTTAGACGGTTTCTATTAATACTTAGTTTGGAGGCACTTCATCAATCATTTTCCGGATCAGCTGCATCTCCTGGCAGCTGCCGTCGACAGCCTACTTACATACTTACTACTGTCTTCACTGTTTGTGTTGAACTGAATATATATATATATACAGTATATATACAGTATATATACAGTATATATACAGTATATATACAGTATATATACAGTATATATACGTGTGTGTGTGTGACTTTGAAGAGTTATAAAATGTTCTTTTTATTGCTATATATTAAAGAATTTATTTATTTGCCTGATCAGAGCTGTCTCGAAAACGGACAAGCAATGGCTCACCATAAACATACATGTCTTAATAAAGCAATATTACAACTATAAATCACCGTTCATTCAACAGCGCGTTTACGACGACCATTTACACCACGAGACAGCGTCACTCCATCGACATATATGGACAAGAGCGCTTATACGAGACAGTGGTTCGACAGAGCAGGACCTTTTCAGTCCTGCATGCTATGGATGGATGGTTTGGACATGGAAGGACAATGGGGCAATACAGACTATCGAAAGACATGCGGTCGATTTCGTTTGCAGAGAAGCATTCTCTCGAAACTTTCCTTATGTTCGGTCTTCTTTTCATCTTCGTTCGCAGTTCTTATACGTTGACTAAGAACATACAGGGTGGCGCCAAAAAACCGGACTATATTAAATGCCAAACCTAATGCGACTAGTCCGGTTTATTTGCGCCACCCATCTAGAACAGACAGACAGACAGAAAAGCGGACGGACGGACAGACAGACGGACGGACGGACAGACAGGCAAGTAGGCGGGCAGATAGGCAGGCAGACAGACAGGCAGACACATGTACACAGACATCTAGAGCCACCTGCCATTGTTCTAAGTCGCTGTGTTTAGCCATGGCTTTCGCGATGATTTCATCTTTTCTTTTGGGTCTTATTTGATCGTGACCTCAATGATCCTTGATCAATCGATCAATTGCTGTAATTTGTCTCTGCAGCACCCACCCCTACCCACCCACCCATCCACTGTCAATCCACACCCCCTGCCCATCCACTCCCAATCTCCCGAAATTTCTAACGAATCCGGAAATTGAGGGCAAGAGTTTTTGCCAACCGTTGAACCTATATCGAACTTAGCGAAAAAGACGAATGCGTCTACGTACATTAGCCTATACGTGTGCATGTATGTATGTATGAGGAGGATGGTCGGAAGTAATGAAGTAATTGAGGAGAAGGAAGACGAAGAGGAGGTTCGATTATTAATTTTCTCGTCGTTTCATCCTCCGCTCCTCGATTCCTCCTTTTCTCAGTCTATCCGGTCAGGGCGCACTTCAGAAGGCGTCCACTGTCATCGGCGGTGGCGGCGAAGGAGGAGGAGGAGGAGAATGAGGAGGAGGAAAAGGAGGAAAAGAAGGAGGAGGGATGGAGCGAGTGCAACAGGGGGCCCTGGCGACGTTCGGTCTTTGCCTCTTCGCTTCGATTGCCATCTCGACGGCGACGACGCTCATGGTCAGCAGCAGCAGCAGCCAGTCGCTCTGCTGCGGAATCGCGTTGAATAAATCCGATGTCTTGCAACATCTGAGCCACCCACCCCACCCCATCCCACCTCCCACCGCTGCTTGTCGCCCTCTCCTTCTCCTCTTCCTTCTTCTACTTCTTCTTCTCCTTCCTTCCTTCTATTTCTTCCTTCTCCTCCTCCTCTTCCTTCCTCTTCTTCTTCTCCTCCTCCTCCTCCCTCCTTCTTCTCCTCCTCCTCCTCCTCCTTCTTCTTCTTCTTCGTTCGACTGTCGTCTTCATTAAATCGCCGGCGTCTGATCGGCGGCGAATCTTGATGGTCGTTGCTCCTTCGCTTCTGATTTCCTTCCGCAACGGAACCAATCTCCAACCGAGACGCGGTCGAGTTAATAACTTACGACCGAACGACCCCACTCTGCATCGAAGACTGCCCAGAAACACGCCGATCTCTGAGAAAAAGGAGGAGGAGGAGGAGGAGGAAGAGAAAGACAGGAAAAGAGAAGGAAAGAAGAACACGATCGGAGAATGGAGAGATGGCCGCTGTATTCCGTATAAGAGTGCCTCTACGAATACTATCCAGGATATGCGTAAATAAAGAAGAAACGCTAACCACTCCGGTTTGCGAAGAGTTTGAAGACCGTTGTCCATTCATCGACTGATGTACACGTGCATTTTAAATGGCGCTATAGAAGTAGACGATTGGACTGAATCTCTGTTGTATATCTATGAAAGGTAGTCATTAAAGGCTAAACTTCTATGATCGCCCTATCTTCTTTAACACTATAATCTGTTCTGAGTTTCTTTTTTAATTTGAAACAAACGATTAAAGTCATGCTATGTTGTCGTTGATATACAATCTCTCGCGTAAAACTATTTTACGAAGTCCTGTAGTAAGAGGACATGCTTTGCCTCAGAGGCGGATCTAGAAGGGGGTACAGGGGGTAAAGATGTCCCCGGGCGCCGAGGTGAGGGGGCACCAAATTGGTTTAAGGTAGGGAGTTCCGCTACGGGTGATGACTTTTTTGCTTGTCAGGGTATTCGCGAAGTTGAGTAAAGGGGCGCCAAATGGGCAGAGCGGCGCCCTTTTTGGCTTCTTAGGATTTTCGTCAAGTTGAGGGGGCGCCACCAGTATATTTTGTCCCCGGGCGCCGGACACCCTTGCTCCGCCTCTGCTTTGCCTGAAAATTTTCCTAAAATTTCTTAGAAGGGAAAATGATGTCCTATATGTTTTCACAGTTTCGTCGGCGCCATCTTTCCTTCGGAATCCGGTAAGAGGATTAATCCCAGATTCCTCATGTTAATGTGGCAGTGCGTTCATATGCAATGTGGGAAACCATGCGATGACGTCATTGGGATTTCAGACAGAACTGGCAAATAAAATAAATAGATCAACTCACGGTTTTTGTACCGGACAGAACTTTTTTGGGGGGAAAATCGCGAAAATGTTTGGGAAAGGGAAAACTTTGAAACTGTGCCGAATTAGATTATGCAAATCCCTGAGAATTAGCAGCGTCTTTGTGGCTAGACTTTTCTGCTATCAACTAAACATTCGTCATTCATCAACGATGTATGCTCGCAATAGACTATACAGCCTAAGCTAAGCACTGAATTTCTTCTTCTTCTGTGGTTCTAACGGATCGTGACTCCTGAGTCTCGAAGCTGTAGCGACAGAGAGAGACAGAGAGAGAGAGAGAGAGAGAGAGAGAGAGAGAGAGAGAGAGAGAGAGAGAGAGAGAGAGAGAGAGAGAGAGAGAGAGACAGACAGACAGAGCCATACAGAGACAGACAGAGACAGACGAACCGACAGACACACAGACAGATAGGCAGACATGGATAGAGACAGAGATAGACAGACAGAGATACAGAGACAGATAGAAAGACAGACAGACAGACAGAAAAAGAGAGACAGACAGACAGAAAAAGATAGGCAGATAGACAGAGAGACAGAGACAGAGACGGGGATTCTTCAATCATCCGTGTTGCTTTCTATTGACTGTGAACGGTCGTTGGAGTCTCCGTAATGTTCATTTGAAGGCAAACGGCGCCACAGCGACTGAGCAGCAGCACCACCAGCAGCACCACCACCACCACCACCACCACCAGCAGCAGCAGCAGCAGCAGCGGCGGACGGCGTTTTCTCCGCTCGCGAAGACGATAGCGACGACTTTATGAAGCGCTACAGGATCGGAGACCGCCGCAGTTCTCAGTTAGACCCCCACCCCACCCCACCCCCGTGCGGCGACTGGGGAGGAGGCAATAAAACTCGCGCAATGGAAATTTCTTTTGAAGCGCCTTCGAGCAATTCCACGTCTAGAAGTTGCGACGCGCATAGTAAGTAAGTAAGTAAGTTAGTAAGTAAGTCGGCGGACAGTTTGTGTAAGTCGCCTGCAAACGTTAATTGAAACCATGTTGGCAAATCCGTGCTCTAATCATGGACTGGCGTGCTACTCCCGCGCCGGGTTTTTAGTCAATGTCGAATTAATCCAAGAGATAGACATTTGGAGAGATCGGGGAACTTGGAGGCTTTAGTCCAGAACACTTCTCAGGACCTGCGGTGTCTCAGTTTGAATCAAGAAGTCGATTTAAGTTTTTTGCTACATCCTGAAATTTCCGAAGCAGTTGTCGAATTGTCGCACGACTTCGTATATTTTAATTGCCTAGTAATTTATCGTGATGAGAGAATACAGAAATTGCGATATGCTATAATTGTCTTAAATATTTTCTCTCTCAGTTTGTTCAACAGCAGTTGCGTAGCCAGGATTCCGGAATAGGGTTTTTTCAGAATCTGCCGCGGATCACTATAGACCTCCTGTCGCGGACCACTTTTGGTCTGAGGACCACGGGTTGAGAACCGCTGCCCTACGGTCAAGCCAATTCGCCCCGCAAAGACCTGTGGTCTGGATAAAACACTGGGTCACCGGTCCCAGTTAAAAATGGGGCCCCCCGGGCGCCCGCCCCCTCCCGTGGCTACACAAAAGCAGTAAGAAGAGAATGAAACGAAAATCATCTTGTGTTGGCTCCCAAGCCGCCAAAACTCAACTCAGTAACTTGTGAGCACTTGCACTCAACGGCTGAACGGGATTTCGAACCGGTTTATTTTCATAGCAGCTCTCTCTCTCTCTCTCTCTCTCTCTCTCTCTCTCTCTATATATATATATATATATATATATATATATATATATATATATATATATATATTATAATTAGTTGGATGACTGTTTCAGAAAAGAAGTGATAGGCCTAACTGACATGAGACTTATATATGAGACATATATGTATGTATATATATGTATATATATATATATTACACACACACACACACATATATATATATATATATATATATAAGTCTCAAGTCAGCTATCGCTTCTTTTCTGAAATATTCTGGCTCCAACGTATATATATATATATATATATATATATATATATATATATATATATATATATATATATATATATATATATATATATATATATATATATATATATATATTAGGTGGTCCTCAAATGTACAAAAAAATTTTAAAAGTAGATTTTATTGAAGTGCTTTTTGTTTAAACTGTTCATTTTCTAATAAAAATCATTGCTACCAAGTTTGGCATTCATAGGCCCTTATTAACCACTGTCACACTTACATTGAAAATTACAAACAGGGTCATTCCATGACAATGCAGCCAGTATTTAGACAATTGTTCACCATACCATCTCAGATCTGCAAGAAATTTGCAGGGCTTGAAGTACAGCTCAAGTTGAGTAAATCTTGAAATTTTCAGCTAGTTTTGTCAAAAACTCTCAGAGATATGATATTTTGAAGATACGAAGCTAATCACGAGTCAACGCTACGTGTTATGTTTTACGATTTTTGAAGTTTAATATCTTGAGAAAAACAGCAGATATCAGGCTGAAATTTGCAGTGTGCATACACTTTTCCCAGCTGAGTTGACTGGTGTATTAATCTTTATCATAGGTGCTACACAGCATGCTCTAAAAATGTCAAAACATCCCATAGCAGCCAGTTTTCACCGATATTTGACCCTTTATTACCATGAATCAGCAAAACGTTAGACTATGTTTGTTGTGTCTTTATGTTATTACATACTCATCAACTAAGCAAAGGTCGGCTGTAATCAAAGCATGGTTGTGCGCATTTTACTGAAGCACAAGGATACCAAAAGTACGACAGATCGACCCCGTTGCGGTCGGCCCAGGAAGTCAGCCATCAGAGGCAATAGAGTCCTGATCAGAACATCTCCTGATAACCGGAAGCTAACGTTTCCTGAACTTCTTCTGAGAGAAAACTATATAATTCATTAGTAAGGCTTTTCTTCAGTGATGAAAGCACATTTTGCAGTCTATGCGACCATAAACAAAAACATGAAGAATAGAAGCCGGAGTGCCTAAACATGTCAGTGTTAACGAAAGTTATGGTGTGTGGATGCATGGCAGCCAGTGGGGTTGGGAGACTTCATATTATTGACTGGATGGTGAATTCAGATAAATACATTGACATTCTAGAGATATTCTAGAGAAATGTATGCTGCCATCAGCTAAACAGCTGTTTCCTAGCAAGTATTTGTTTCAGGACTACAATGCACCCTGTCTGAGAGCGAAAACTGTTGCTTGTAGGAAGAATCATGGAGTTCAGTCCATTGATTTACCGGCTCAGTCACCTGATCTTGACAATTGAGAAAGTGTACATACTGTATGTACAGTAGTAGTGTCAGCCGAGATTACCAAGAATCAGCCGCAGAAAAGGCTCGAGCTGATTGAGTCTCTAATTGCAGCCTGGAATCACATCATAACACATGAGCACCTTGTCAAATTGGTCCATTCCATGCCACACAGATGTCATTTAGTCAGAAAGAACAAGGGTTGGCCCATAAAGTACTAATGACAACAATAAATAAAAACGGCCCTTTCAAGGCTACCTTATAAAATTCAAAAGCAATTATTGCGCTAAAGTAGTTAGAACGCGCACCATATCATGCGAACTCCGCGAGTGACCATTTTAGTAAAGATTCGAGAAATCACACAGTGGCCATATTTCCTCATAAAAGGCTGGGAAAAGTGCATAATCAAGTGACATCACATACAGAGATGGAGGCAGAATTAAAATTGATACAAAAAACAATATATAATAACCACCAATTCTACAAGAAAATCTGATAATAATATCAAAATTTATTAAAATACTTCGCTTTCAGCCTATGCAAGACTTTTTCACACACTGTAAATATAGGGTCGTGTGACAGTACTAAATATGTTTAGATTCGATTGGAATTTTTCCCAATTTGTTTTTATCCCAAATGGAACAGGAAAATGCAAAAGCACTTTGAAAAAGTATAACTTTGCTTTTGAGGACCACTAATATATATATATATATATATATATATAATTGAGGTTTTTCTGATATAGAAATGTCTTCCATTGTTCTATTTCTAGCGAACCGCGTAGTAAACCTCGAGGAACTTAGATGAAAAGTGGGGGACCGACCTCTCTGCCTTTCCCCTTTCCTAGCCTATCCTCTCAAAAAGTGATGGAATCACGCCTAGCGACCTAATAGAAGTTCACGCCCTTGATAGGCATATTGCGCATCGAATTAAGATTTAGTCATTTCTGTTTCTTATAATGATAAACAAAAACAATAGGCTATATGCACTTCTATAGCACCAATTATAATACCCATAGGCGGATTTTATTAGAGGCTAGGGTAGGATTAAGCCTACCCAACTAATCCCACCAAAACAAAACAAAATTATTTTTCCATCAACACCAGGTCTGTCGCGTGCTGAATGGCACCCCAGACCCCATGCTAGCCTACCCAAATATTAAACTCTAAATCCGCCTATGCTAATACCCAAGGGTATCAATCGACGGTACTTCAAATCCATCCGCAAACAAAAGACCAGGTCATTACAGAGATCCGTCAGAGGGAAAGAGTAAGACCGACTATGGAGGAAAAGCTAATTGAAAGAGATGTGTTTCATGTCTGGATCTGAAGATACTCAATGAATTGGAATAATAATTATTTGCCGAGACAGTTTCCGATACATTGACTCTGCATGGACACATAACTCTAATGCTAAGTCTTTATTATTCACGATTTCCACTGTCACCTCTGTCGCCTTCGTTTCTCCATTGCCTATACAGCACTATATCCGTGACTTATTGCTTTAATTATTTTCGGTTCGTATTACGCGCATACAGTCACAGCTAGTAGTCGGGTTTTCATTAATCCATGCAGTCGCCGCTGTTTCCGTTCGTCTGGGCGTGCGGAGAAGAGACGGAACGAAATCCAATGGAAAGATGAAAGACGCGACGCTTGAACCCGGATTCCGATGACGACGACGACGACTTTACCGAATCGTCGCGGAATGACAATAACAAACGACGACGACGACGACGCAGTTAGTCACTCTCCCGCTACCCTTTCCCCACTCCCCCCGCCGCAGCGATGCGTGATGGACGCGGTTGATTATCACAATTAAAGGAATTAAACGCGGAAGAGGAGTGGTGGACGTCACAACGGAAGGACCCCGGATCGTTACGTGGCCCGAGACCGAGGCGCTTGGTATGCGGCCGCACGATTTACGATAAATCTCTTCTCTTCCGATGCACACGCCGCCGCGCGGATTGGCCGATTTAATATATCAAAATGTACAACGGATACATTAGGGGCTGTCCATTAGTTACGTCGACAAAATAGGGAGATGGGATCTGACAAAGTTTGACAGTTGTTGACTGGGGAGGAGGGGTCAAGAGAAGTTGAAGTCAATCATTTCATTTTTTGCAAATAATCAAAAAATAGAAAATTTCGCGGAATACTTACTGTATTTATTAGGCCTACAACTGAAAAAACCTGACAAGCACTAAAAAGGTCATCCTCTCGCCACATTTTTACACTTGATGAGCAAAAAATGTTATCACTGCAACAAATAATAACCTAAACTTTTTAGGGGGACCTGTCACTGATCTTAGGGAGGGTTAACAGTTTTGGGCATAATTACAGCGGTCACTGAAATTTTGACCATTGTTGTCAAGGGGAAGAGTCAAAAATTGCCCAAAAATGTTGACGTAATTAATGGACAGCCCCTTAGTACTAGTCTATCGCCGCTTGTGGTGCCGCTGCAGAGGTGGAGAAGGGGCGAGGTGGAGAAGGGGCGAGGTGGGAGGGAGGAGGATAAGGAGGAGGAACCGGCCGGGCATTGGAGTCGTGGTTTGCGGCTATATTGGTGGACAACAACAGCGTGGATTAAATTTCTCGGGGACTTACCGGAGACAGTCGATGGGGAAGAGGACAAGAGCACATGTGACCGAAACTGTTCGGCGAAGAATGCAAGTTAGACTGAAGAAGAGAGTGAAATGAAGAGGAAGAATATTGGCGAGGAGGAGACAGAGGGACGGAGGGAGGGAGGGTGGGTGAGGGATATTTTAAGGAAATCGGCAGCATGCATATATATATATATATATATATATATATATATATATATATATATATATATATCGGACACAAAGGCAGTTGATGAAAATAATTCGTTTATGTTCTGGAAAGAAGCGATGCTTAGTTACAGAGAGAAGGCGAGATACCAAGATAACTGTGATTGAAATTGACGTCAGAACGCATCTTGACGTCATTACAGTGGCGGTTCCAGCATTTGGCAAATGGGGGGGCGTTTCGATGGCAGGCAGTTTCTAAGCGCGGGGACCAACAATTTTCGCAAACCAGCACGAACAGAATGCGTGTATTAAAGTACGGGGCCATTAGGAAGAGCAGGCGTTCATTGAATAGGGCACAGCCCCCCCCCCCAGGGCCTCCCTGTGGATCCGTCTCCGCTTGATGTGTTCATGATCAGTTCACGAGTCTTGTCAGAGTTCCTAGAGCTGTGTTCACAGTTGTTCAGTTCTAGTGACATCTTCAACTTCCTATCCAGAAGTTCGTTTCATGAACTACTACTACTACTACTACTACTACTACTACTACTACTACTACTACACGAACGCTAGAGAAATTCACGAGAAATTACATTAAATTCCACGACAAATTTAAGAAATTCAGGCCAAAGCCACCAATACTTTAAATATGACGTTACAGCACGCCTTACATGAGATGATTGAAATCAACATGAGCATATGAGCGCTGGAATTTGTGAAAGTAGAACTCTAGGAACATTTTCACTGATTTGATTTTAAATGAATTTATTTATTTGTTTAAACATTTATGCACAAAACATTCAATGATACAGCAATATTATTTATGAGTATCAGCATTTTTCGTGAACCTGGTTTTTCTCAGGGGCGTAGCCAGGAATTTGATATGGGAGGGTATAAATATTTTGGGTGGGTATAAATCTGAACTATAACAAACGTGAACCATATAAACCACATATAACCACATGTAAATCACATAAAAAACTTTAAGGTAGACTGATTTTGGGGGGTATATATATACCGATATACCCCCCGTAGCTACGCCCCTGGTTTTTCTACGAATTTTTATAGATATTTAATTGCCACTGACCCCATGCATGGATAACATGAGTCATTTTGAGTGACCCATTGCAATCTCCAATCTAACGATCTTAGTTCTGTGAGTGTTTTGAATCTACTTGTATTTCTTTCGACGCAGTTTCTTAAACTCAACAGCAGATCTCGCGGCCTCAAGAAAGATTGCTATACGTTCCCATTTGTCGTCGTCCTGCATCGCAAAGTCCCTCTTCTCCCTCTCCCTATCATCTCTTCCCTCTCCCTGATCTATGTTATAAATAGCACGAGGAGATCTCGATAAATCACTTGGGAGATGTGGCGTAGATTTCGTCCGATGTTTGGGGTTTGCGGCGACCTCAACCCAAAGGTCAATCGATTTAATGTTTCGCCGAATGCTAATTGCAAAGCAGTGTCTTCTCTGTCTATCTGTCTGTCTGTCTGTCTGTCTGTCTGTCCCTGTCTTTCTGTCTCTACAGTCATTAATCAATCTCTTCTCCGGTCTTTTGCGTTCTTTTTCCTACGATTGCATCGTCTTTTTTGAAGAATCACTGAGGATGAACTGGTAACATTCAAACACGGGGCTTCGAAACAGAAAGGCAGGAACTCCCTAGTCCCAAAATACTATACATTAGCTCAACGTATCAGGCTTATGATATAGTGGCAATGCACTACGTTCGTACAGAGGGGATTGAGTGCCTCTCTTAGGATTAAGACGAGATAGAGGGAAAGGAATTCTTGAGGCAAAACAAAAATTCTCCAAATCTGCTGATCACAGAATTTGGCGCAAGCTTTGAAGGAATCCAGTCAGAGATTATCTATCTGGAGGATCACTTCTCCGGAGAAATCGTGTTTGGATTCTACTGAATTCTCTGGGGTTTTGTCTCACAGCGCAAATGTTAGTGAAACGCGAATGTGGACTTTTAAAAATAAACATTAAATGAGTATCCACCATGCATAACAAATCTAGTATTGTATTCCCACTTATAAATGGGAGGTGTCTGATGTCCAGCACTTTATTTTTGTTACTTCTCATCACAAGTTCCGCTGTCTTGTCTTTTGCTAAATCACTCAACTAAGTGAAAATAATGAGTCGAGTAGTTACAGAGATCGATATTTTGCCAGTTTAAAATAAATGATAATACAGTATACAAATGAGGCTGCTGAAAATTAATTCCAGTTTACAGTCACATTCCGGCATCTCGATTCAAATAAAAGGCGCAGTAGCAACTGCAAGAGCAGAATAGGCGCATCATCATCATCATCATCTTCATCTTCATCATCATCATCATCATCATCAGGTTCTCGGTCCTGAGACAGGTTCAGGGCTCCAGTGTTTCCATTCCTGTCTGTGCTTTTACATACATACATACATACATACATACATACATACATACATACACTGTACCTGGTACATGCATACATAGATACATACATACATACATACATACATACATACGCTAGCTATTATATAATTATATATTGTGCCTGTTCAATTACTGTAAAAAATACATACATACGTACATGCATACATTAGCTCTTATATAATAATAATAATAATAATAATAATAATAATAATAATAATAATAATAATAATAATAATAATAATAATAATAATAATAATAATAATAATAATAATAATAATATACTAGAAAGATGCTCGTTTCGCTCGCAGTGCAGGATAATACTAATCCAATACCTATACCTATAATACCCAATCATTGAATTCATGCTGAACAACATTTCAATGATGTATTGTACATACGCCACCTAGCCAAGCTCTGCGCCACGTAATAATTAGGCCTATGTACGTTAAAATCACGCAACTGTGACCATTTGTGACGCTGTACACATATTTTGAGTGTACGTTAAAATGTACGTTAAAATTGCGCAACTTCCTCAAGCTACGAACAATTGTTACCAATAGCAACGTCATCGCACGCCCAACCCTCTGACGCTGCAATGACCCGACTAAACCGTGCTAAACGTACGCTTCATCGAACGCTTCTTCGTCAACCAATGAGAACGCTTGAAGGTAACAGCGAGACATACAGAACAAGGATCTTAATATTATAGATTGCGCCTGTTCAATGAATGCTAACAAGCGCATTACAACGTCAATAATTATAAGCACAGTTAAAGAGATGTGTCTTCAACTGTTTGCGAAAAGCCACAGGCGACTTTGTCCAGCGCACGAGAAAGCACGTTGTCACATAACTGTCCGGATACGAGGTTTATGATATTGGCTGGTATAGAGGCAGATCGCAAGCCTGGTCTACCGCTGGCAGTTGATGTTGGCTGGAGCAGATCGGCTTCGCTTCTTCTTTGATTTCAGCATAGGTCTTGTGAGGCCTGTTTTTTTATCATCCAGTCCAATAACATACACTTGTGAAATTTGACGTCTAAGGTTTTTTGGGACATAATAATATCTAGAAAATGCGGACAGCTGTGACAGCAACTAGGATCGTTTTGGGTTATATATATATATATATATATATATATATATATATATATATATATATATATATATATATATATATGACCGAAATTCCATCTTCCATTTCCATTTATGGTGTGCACTGCTTTATCGCTGACAAATTGACGGTCCGTGGAATGCGAGATTTCTAATATCGATGTTTGATGGTGGTCGTGTCGGTGCAACGTTGTCGAATAGATCCGCCTGCAATAAGTGTCGTGGCTATAACGTTTCCTATTAAGTTCTCGCGATATTGGATCTTACTTTCGAACCGGCGAGTAATAGATAAGCGGATTCGTGTTATTGCGTTTACCGATATTATCTGGCGCAGATGATGGCGTTTACTGTGAAAGGCTATATATTTGGCCATAGAGCAACAAACATTCCTGGATGGTGGTTGGACTCTTGAGGGTGTATACACTTCTGTCAGATCGGTAAAATTTGATCTCACCGCCAAATATGGCCATCTTGAAAGAAGTTGACCGGGAAGAACTTGGCCTATAGACCTATATAGAAGAAATGGTGAACAAGTCTCCACGTTGTTTAGGCCATCGTCAACAAATCAACAGTCGCTTTTTCACAGCTAGCAGAAGTTATGCCATCCCAAAAACCGAACCCTATTAACTTAGCTAAGCTGCCTGTTTCATTTCAAAGTCATCGGATCTGCTTATACATGTATATTAGCGAGTCGACGATTAAAGGATTTATATAACCTAGACAGCATGGGCGCACGCACATTAGGGCAAGAGGGGTACTTGCCCCCTCCAACCTGGAAAATGCAAATACCAATAGTTCACATTGAAATTTGAAAACCTTGCTAAAATATTAGCCGTGATCATTGTGTTAAAATGTGTTTTGCCTCCTCTTGGAAAAATGTATGTGGCGTAACCGTGCGCATTGTGTTTTGCCCCTCCTGGACAAATTTCTGTGGGCGCCCATGATAAACAGCGAGGCAAATAAACAGCGAGGCAAAAGAGACAGAGAGAGAGAGAGAGAGACACAGATCAAGCTTCGTCGCTGTCGAATAAAATTAAACTTGGCGTCAACACGACCAAGTGTTTCATCCTATACACACTGGCGCCGCACGTTTAGCAGTTTTCTACGTCACATTATCCGTCAATGTCGTCTGCGCCGATGGGTCACGTGACGATGTGCGTCATTTCCGGTCTAGTGTCTTCGGCAACAGCAGCGGTGACATGTCGGCAATGTCGTCTGCTTCGAATTGAACGACGGGGAAATGAAAAGACCGTGAGACAAAACAGACACTGTCAGACGACCTGACCTACTCAGTGGTGGAGGGCAGGGGAGGGGGGCAAACACTCGCTTCGAAGACGCCGACGACGTCAAAACAATAGGCCGACAATTTATTTTACCGTTTTTCACTTGCAATTAATTATAACGTTGGCCCAATGCAACACATAAGACGACAGACGACTCCGCACTGTATGTATATGTTGGTATTGCCCGGAGACAAAAAGATATATATATATATATATATATATATATATATATATATATATATATATATATATATATAGACAGAGACAGACAGAGAGACAGACAGAGAGACAGACAGGCAGAGACAGACTGAATCAGAGACTGAGAGACCGAGAGACTGAGAGAGAGAAAGAGCGAGAGAGAGACAGAGACAAAGACAGACAGAGACAGAGAGTGAGAGACCGAGAGACTGAGAGAGACAGAGATACATAGAGACAGAGAGAGAGAGAGAGAGAGAGAGAGAGAGAGAGAGAGAGAGAGAGAGAGAGAGAGAGAGAGAGAGAGAGAGAGAGAGAGAGAGAGAGAGAGAGAGAGAGAGAGAGAGAGAGAGAGAGAGCCAACCCATAAACAGTAGAGGCATGCACTCATAGCAACCCTCATCTGGGCAGAGATCTTGGATTCAGCCGGGGTGGGTGGAGGTGGGGTGGGGTGGGGGATTTGAGTCCCAGTCGTCGTGTTAGC
The DNA here is from genome assembly GCA_018105865.1 of Metaphire vulgaris. Classification (NCBI taxonomy): domain Eukaryota; kingdom Metazoa; phylum Annelida; class Clitellata; order Crassiclitellata; family Megascolecidae; genus Metaphire; species Metaphire vulgaris. The sequence continues at coordinate 13,593,205 of CM030841.1, forward strand.
TGGTCTGCTCTTCGTGTATGCAGTATTTTTTTCGTGCACTCAACAGAAAATTCGCCGCGTTCTCAACAACAAATCAATAATAACACACAGCAAGATCTGTTGATAGTTATGCTGCACGGAGCGAAGCAAGCAAGTAAGTAAAGACAAAATGTCTATAGCGCTGCCCGAATGTTTATCAATGAGCGCTCAAACTATGTAAAATCCATAGTCTGTAATCCGTAGTCGGTGGTGGTCGAGGTTGTAGATCCAGGTAGGCAGTCGCAGCAAAGTATTTTTGTATTTTTACGGAGGATGATAACAAGATTTGCGGCGGGTAGAATGCAGGCCTGTACTAAAGATTTCGAAGTAGGAAGACCAGTCTTTTAAACGAGATTAGTTCCCTATAGTTGAATCTGGTCTATAGTCATCGGCCTAATTATGCATTTGGTTACTACCGCATTCAGTGACATGCGTGTCGAATATAACCTATATTGCCGAACTGTGTTATAACATTGAAATCGGTCCATTTACTTAGTCGTTATAAGTCGCCGTCTTCTGTGTAGTCGTCATCACCATCAGGATATCGCCTGAGATCCTGTCTGACTCGTTTAATGTCTTCATAATTCTATCTGCGCGTGCGACTCTAAAGTCTAAGCATTATCATTATGTTCTGTTGCGGTGGACACGATGAGAATAGTCGCATCGATGCATGCAGCGTCAGAAGGAGAGACTTTCAATGTCCACAGTAAGAGGTTTTCAACGTAACTTTAGTAGCAATGCCACTGGGAATGTCGGTTCTCATACCGGCTTTAAATGATATTTTTTTTTAGATCAGGATGATGATGATGATGATGACGATGATGATGATGATGATGATGATGATGATGATGATGATGCTGATGATGATGCTGAGATGATGATGGCGGTTTTGGTTGTGATGATGATTATGATGATGATGACGACGATGAATATGATGGCGGTGGTGGTTGTGATGATGATGATGATGATGATGATGATGATGATGATGATGATGATGATGATGACGAGGATAATGATATAGTTAACCGGTGCAAAACCTGTAAATTCTTCAAAGCTAAAGACCTATTTTCTCGTAAGTTCCTATCCTTTTATGTCCGAAATGTCTTCGCCGTCGTCTTGTCATTTGATTTCTGGTTTTCGCATTTAATCCAGATAGGTCTATTTAGGTCGACGCCATACTCGTTTTTCTCAACGCACAAGAAGTCAGAAAGGTCGCGGAAATCTCCGCGTCTGGTAATCGTTGGTCTGGACAATGTTCCCTCGACACCAAAGTCACGTGTCTGTCTACAGACGCCTATACATCGAGATATACATTATACACATATATTTCAAGAGCACTAGTCAATCAGATACGCCCTTACATGTGTGCATATACATATACACACTATATATATATATCCAATATCATATATTCATACATACATGAACAATACATTTCATTTTATGTCTATATTGCGTCGAATTTGCATAGAAGCATGCCTTTATTTCTCTGAACTGTTGGTGAAATTGTTGCTGTGCTCAGCGGTGGCTCCCTTTGAAGCCACCGACTTTCAAGTTTCTCCGGTCATGGCAGTCTACGGTCGAGACGAAGACGTTCGAAATCTGTCCAACAAGTTGACGCGTTGCCACGAAAAGCGCGAGTGAACCGCACAATCGGCCGAGAGAAGAAAACATAGACCATATTAAATTATAATTCAAAACTATTAGACTAACCAGACGACAACACGAAGAAACCGAAGATGAATAAGAAGAAACTGAAGAAGAAGTAGTAGTAGCAGTAGTAGTGGCAGCAGCAGCAGTAGTAGTAGCAGCAGCAGTAGTAGTAGTAGTAGTAGCAGTAGCAGTAGCAGCAGCAGCAGTAGTAGCAGCAGCAGTAGCAGCAGCAGCAGCAGCAGTAGCAGTAGCAGTAGTAGTAGTAGTAGTAGTAGTAGTAGTAGTAGTAGTAGTAGTAGTAGTAGTAGTAGTAGTAGTAGTAGTAGTAGTAGTAGTAGTAGTAGTAGTAGTAGTAGTAGTAGTAGTAGTAGTAGTAGTAGTAGTAGTAGTAGGGGAGAAGGAGGAGGAGGAGGAGGAGGAGTAGAACAAGATATCAAGAACAAGAAGCAGAAAAACAAGGAAGAGGAGCAGGAGGAAGAGCAGGAGGAGGAGGAGGAGGAGGAGGAGAAAAAAAAGACACTTTCTTCATTTCAGAACAAGTTGAACCGTCGTCAGCACTGTGTTATTCAGAACGCCTGCTGCCGGCAGCCATGTTTCTAGGAGAGATGCTATACGCACTTTCGCATTTGGATGAATACATTTCTCACGGATAATTAGATTTTGGAGGTGCACATGGGACTGTCTCGGGCGTTTCGATGGCACTTAGTGTCACGCCGCCGCCGCCGCCGCCGCCGATTCCGTGTCACTCCGGAATGCGTGTTACGCGTTCTGAAGTTGCTCTTGTATTAGTCAGGATTTTCGTGTTGTTGTTGTCTTCTTTCTTTGCCTTGGATCCGTGCATTAAACTTATTCGTTTACTGATTTCTAAGTTCCTTTTTCGTTTTTGCAAGATGTAACAACGTAGATCCTATCAGGGACATAGTTAGGAATTTGATTTGGAAGGGTATATATATACTGATATATACCCCACCCCCGTCGCTACGCCCCTGGGTCCTATGCACCATGAAGTGGCGCTATAGAAGTTTAAGATTAGATTCGTTTGTTTGCTGCACAAAAACCAGTTGCTCTGGTCTCCTTTTCTCGTTGCCTTTAGATGCAAATCTCACGACCGGTCCCCAACCAGAATAATATATGGGCTTCCCCCCGTGGCTATAGACCAATGTTCATAGCCATAACGTCCCGACCTTTGATGGATAAAATGACCTCTGGCTGACTGGCACAACCTACCAGGGCCGGATTAAGGTCCTAGTGGGCCGGGGGGCTGAGAAAAAAAGGCCGTCGCCTATACTGAAAATCTCTGACAAGCAAAAAAAGGTTATCTCCCATCCAAATCGTTCTGACAAGTAAAAAAAGGTTATCTCAAAAATCGGTGGACCTATTTTCATGATGGGCCGGGGGCTACAGTCCCCTCATCCCCGCCTTAATATGACCATGCAACCTACATTCAAATTTGGAATATGTGCATAAGAATAAACAACTACTGTGGTATTATACTCTCAAAATCGCCAAATAATTCACGGAATTTTACTTACTTATCATACTGAAACAACTACTTATCTCCCTGTCATCTTATATAGCGCCAGGTCATCGTTCGTTTTGGATCGGTGGGCTCAAGACATCATGAGACAAAGGACATGATTCAGACCCTACCCCAGTGTTTATTCTAGGCCATCTCTGGGGAATTTCCCCGCCCCAAAATTTGAAAATCACAATTTTTTACATCTTGGCAAGTAGTATGACCTCCCCAACGTCTGTCCCCCAAAATCTTTTAAACTCCCCCAATGTCGAGGTGGCTAAAATAGCCACTGCCCAACCCAAACCGCGAAAGCAATAAGGTTACTTGACCCAGCCCACCGTATGCTAACACGTCACAATTTCTTAACCCATTCCTTATCTTCTTACCCAACTCAACCCACCATAAACATGGAAATTTCCGATCCAACCCAGCTCAACCCAACCCATGGGCGGACCCAAATCATGTCCATGTCTGGGTGAGCAGGCGAAATTTTGTCAAAACCTTATTATAGTCAGAATTGAATGATTTGAGAATGAAATAAAGCGCGATAGTCAGAGTTGAACGATGACGAAATCGATGATTTCCCTCAAATCGATGACGTCGTAACTCCATCCTCTTGCAATAAGCAGTGGCTATCGTCCGGCAGGTGTTAGCACAATAAAGACGGGAGCTGACGCCCCCTTTATCGAATGTTATAAAACAACGGCGCCATTAGGCCTACGCTGCGGACAAAAGACGCTATATAAATGATGTATTAAGTCACTGCATCGTCGTGATTTCAAAACACTGTAGATATAATTAGGTCCAGTTGCATTTTTCCTTATAATATGTGACAACCCTCAAACAACTAGGCGCATTTGCTGTTAAAAGATACTGCAATGTCTGCTGTCTGTCTGTCTGTCTGGCTGTCTGTCTGTCTGTCTGTCTGTCTGTCTGTCTGTCTGTCTGTCTCTGTCTGTCTACAGGTTGTCTATTTTGTTTATTGTAGTCTCTCTGGCCTGTCTGTCTGTCTGTTTTTAGTGTTTGCAAAGTCCGTCCAGTAGGTTCTATTTTGTTTACTGAAGAAGGCCTATTTTCTTTTTTAGTGTTTTCTACAGAGAGAGAGAGAGAGAGAAGAGAGAGAGAGAGAGAGACAGAGAGAGAGAGACAGACAGACAGACAGACAGACAGACAGACAGACAGACAGACAGACAGACAGAGTTGACGTTACGAGGAGAGCGACATATAAAGGCAAGTGATATTATAAAGGTTTGTCTGTATCAAATTGCCATATTGCAGTTTAATTCTACTGTATGCTTTGAATTAGTTCATGGATTAACAGTATACAGTATATGGCCAAGTGATGCCACTGAGGGCTGGTTGATCGATCGCATTGGCGTAGGGCGTGGGTTGGAAGCGCCCGGGACAAAAGAGGAATTTTCGCCTCCAACTTTTCATTTTCTCCACAAAAAGTCTTAACGAGAACAAAAACTTAACAAAGTCCTCGTCCTTAAAAGTCTTCCTACGTTTCCTATTTTAGGATTCTTTGGATCTATTATTGAGCTTGAGCCTTTTCCCTTGGAATTTTGCGCCCCTAAAATAATGCGCCCGGAAACTGCCCTTCCCCACGCTACGCCACTGGTCGGTAGTGAAATAACGAGTATAGGCCTGCCTAATAATGTCGTCTCTCTTTGTCAGTGCTGAAAGTCATCCGGCACCTTTTTGGACCATGAAATCCCCCCTCCCCCTCATAATTACATTGTGGAATTATATGTTAACATTTGTTGAATACAATTTTTTTTTTTTAAACTTCCCATTGTTATCGGTTTTCGTAAATAATGCTACTTCAGATATTACGTCTTCAGATTTAACGAGGGTGCGCTATATAACAACCTCAGCGTCAAGGTTTAGCGCCACTTTCATAATGCACAGAAGCATCAACCGATTAACAAATCCAAATCACTAAAGATCCAGGTCAAAATCGAAGAGAGAGCTCCTGCGCCTTTTTTCACGGACTTTCAGCACTGCTCTTTACTACAAAATGGTTTCAGTCGGCTAAAAATATTCTCTGTATAAAGATCTAAGTCTTGAAAATTAATTATTTAGCTAATTGGTCGACATTTGAACGTTGACACAACAACTCTTCGAGCATCCGCTAAGTGGGCCACGCTTACTAAGCGTGTTCACTGTTCGTCTCAAGACTAAAACACGTCCTTTCCAATAAATTGGGGGTTTCTCTTTTAGTCTATCCCACTGCCATCTATTCCGACTGATCTCCTGAATCACCTCGTCTTTTGCTGGCGGATTTCGGGCAACGGTTGATAGTTTGATAATTTCGGCTTTCGAGTATTATTAGGCCTAATTAGAACTGCTGCTTTAGAAGTGCATTTTTAAATTATTATTATTATTATTATTAATTTATTATTATTATTATTATAAATTATTATTATTATTATTATTATTATTATTATTATTATTATTATTATTATTATTATTATTAAAAATTATTATTATTATTATTATTATTATTATTATTATTATTATTATTATTATTATTATTATTATTATTATTATTATTATTATTATTACAGCTCAAATCGATAGAATTTTCGAGAATTTACTGGCAAACGTGAGTAAATATATAAGCGATAGTTTCTTACCTCTGTCATCGTCGTCGACATCGTCGTCGTCGTCGTCGTCGTCTTCTGGTTCGTAGAGACTGTACGCAGCTGTAAATCTGCGATCTGCTACAATTAAACACATCACCATCGACAGCAATCGATTCAGACGCAGCAACGCTCGAGCCATGCGCGTTCCCGTTGACCCTGCCTACGAGTTAGGACGACTATATGACAGTCCCTCCTGGACAAAGAAACACAGCAGCGCTACAGCAATCACTGGCAGACGACGGCGCGTTCTTCCGGTTTCAGTGGGTAAAACGCACCGAGAGAAAAGCGATCGCTCTGTCCGAGTTGTCTATGAATTTGAAACCGCAGTCCGTTATATTGAGCTTTCCGTAGTGCGTTTTTTGCTGTTCCATCGTGTATTTTCCCCCATCCTCTGTGTTTCTTCTGATTTTTTCGAGAATTATTCGACTCGGCCTAATGCCGTCGTCAGAAAATGTCAATGTCTCAAAAAAAGTTTGGTTTTACGCTACATCTGACGGGGTGTTAGCTTTGTTGACTATCGCATCTGCCGATGACATTTCTCCCCTTCAACCGACCACAGATCCACTTGAAGCCGGAGAAAAAGTCCGTCGACGGCGGACCAGGGGCCCGTCAAGCGCACCCAGCGTGCGTCCGTTCGGCGGTCGTCTTTCCCTCATCGCATCCACCGCTCCGCCTGTGTAGGCTATATACATTTCCGTCCTGGTTGAAGGCAAGTGTTCCGAGACGCCACACGACGGGGATCGCCGTCTATAACGGACCCCGGCGCAGGAGAGGGCTTCGACCGGCAACAAAAAGACGCCTTCTAGAGGCGCGGTATCGCCGTCTTTGGTGCTCGTCGCCCGCTGCTCTTAACCGCCGGGCGAAAATCACCGCTGTTGCGGCGCCAGCGGCTCTCCCCGTCGTTTTGTTGCTCTTCTTCTTTCGCTCTGCGTCTGATCTTCGCGCCTTTTCTTCGGCGTCGTCGTTGCCTGGGTTAGTGAGAAAAGGCCCTTTCCCCTTCACTGTCTGCCTGTCTCTGTCTGTCTGTCTCTGTGTCTCTGTCTCTGTGTATGTCTCTGTCTGTCTCTCTCTCTCTCTCTCTCTCTCTCCCTCCCCCTCTCTCTCCCTTACGCCTAATAGATTTTTTCGGCGACGAAAAGACGATACATGCACGCACCCGTGAACCTCGTCAGGCGACGACCGACCGACCGACCGATCGACTCTCGTCCTCGAAGGAGGAAGCGCCCCCGCTGTCGTCCGGACGACGGAGAAGGGACCGAGCCTATAGGGAAGAAGAAGTCAGCGGTCGACGCCACCGAGCTGTGACGCCGTTCGACTTCTGAGTCAGTTCCGCTTAGAGTGCTCGCCACCTAACGACGATTTCCCCAACCTACTAGGCACATAACCTGACCCCCCGGGGTATACCCAGGGCCGGATTAAGGTCCAAGTGGGCCTGGGGCTGAGAAGTAAAAAAAGGTCGTGGCTTCCATAATTTGAAAATTGCCCCTTGTAAAATTTCCTGCCGTCTTCACTGAAAATCTTGAAAATCTCTGACAAGCAAATAAAAGGTCGCCGCTTGAAAAACGGTGGGCCTATTTTTAATGGTGGGCCTGGAGTTTCAGCCCCCTCAGCCCCGCCTTAATATGGCCCTGTGTATACCAGACAAGACGATTGAGACTGTACGTTGCGTTTGGTGGCGGGAGATTAAGGACAAGACCCGGAGGATGCTCGAAATTAGTTGATAAAATTGGGAATTTACACTAAAAACAAAAGTTAGAGCTACCGGTGGCAGATAGGCCTATTTCTTAAATGCTTGTAAATTTCATGAGATTCAAATAGGTTTCTCTTATAGTTTTTGTAAAATTCAGCGAATTGAATCATTATATATGTGAAATTGTTTGTTCATTGTACGACTTACAGTGGCGTATTTATGGGGTGTGCTCCTGATCCATAGCATACCCCTTTCGTCCTTCCCTTCGGTTGCCCGTAAAGACGTAGGCCTACTGTTAGACCGACGATTGAACCTAAGTTACCTAACTAAGTTGTAGTAAATTTACGGTCAGTACTTTACATGTGGTATTATTAATAAACTTAAACTGAATGTTATTGCAGAACCTAGAATAGGCCTAAAAGTTTTTTTTCAAACTTCTTAAATTTCAGCATACCCCTTTAAGCCTTTCTAAATACGCCCATGCGACTGTAGGAATCAACAGCCAACGGAAGCACGCACGACTGAAATGTGACGTCTTGGTGGTAATACAAGAATCGAACCTGATTCTAAGAATGAAAGGGGTCGTCCATAAATTACGTAACGCGATTTTGGAACTTTTTGACCCCTCTACGTAACGCGACGTAACAAAACGTCAGACCCCCTAAAATATGATGTAACAACGGGCCGACCCCTCCCCAATTTTCGTCTTCCGAAAAGTCTTGACAAGCAATAAAGGGTCATCCTTGTATTTTTTTCTCTCCAAAATCACTGACAAGCAAAAAAGGTAAATAAAATGTCAAAGGTCATCACTAAAATTTTTTGCGTTATGTCACATTTACGGAAACCCCCTACCCCAACGTAACACTTCATAACAAATGGCCGGGTCTCCCCCAAACCGCGTTATGTAATTTACGGACGACCCCAAACTGACAGGCAGTGAAACTGCGAAACTGAAACAGGCTGGCGTTGAAAAAGCATTACAAAGCCAATCCAGTTTGGAAGATATTGCGCGTAGACTTTTAGATTCTCTCGAAAAAGAAATGACCCGAGGAAAAGAGCTCGAGAAAGACAAAATTAGGGGCCTAAGGGGCAGGCGCCGGAAAGCTTCGATGCATGAACGCTACCCTGATGGACGAAAAATTCATCGGTTTGATTGGTAAGGACGCCCCCCTTCCAACACCTCCCCTCTTTCCGCCAATATGCCTCTAGCGCGACATTTACCGACCGCGTAATTAGAGAGAATTTTTCGCAGTGTCCATATACGCGTGCTGAATGAGAAATGAGACGATGTTTGACAGTGCGTGCCATACGGAAAGCCCCATCGCAACCGCGCCCCGTACATTACGGCTGTTTCTCCTCCCCCCAGTGCATGTGTGGTGTGGTTGAACGCACAACGCCGGCGGAATAATGAAATGATTGCTTCTCTCTCTAAGTGGCCCGCAGTTCTACCGACACACGCTGGTCGCAAAAATTATTAACCGGCAGCTGATCGTAATGCTGCTGCGAGGGAAAACGATGCAGCCTCTGAGAACAAAGATTCGCAATCGAATAGGTCTTACCTTACATCCAAGACTCAGAAAGATCTATAGCAGAGCAGAAAGCCGAAAGTCAAAATTCAGGGCGGCCCCCATCAGGGATATTTCTAGGATTGTGAATTTCGGGGTGTCGACCTCGAATTGGGTGGGTGGGGTTGTCCGGAGCTAATTAGTATGTATTTTATATGCATACCATTGTCACATTACCAATTGAGGGGGTGTCGACCTCAAATTGAGGGGTGTTGGGGGGCGGGGTGTTAGGGGGTGTGTAAAAATATCCCTGGCCCCCAGTAATTTGAATCTATTCGTGGATATCCGTTGTAAATCAACCAGGTCTTCGGATGCATGCTCTTCAGATAATAATAATAATAATAATGTTTAAAATGGTTGGTTCAGTAGGGTCTGCCCTGTGTGAGAACCACTGCTGTAATCATCTAGATAACTAGCCTCACTACCCTTCGGATACATTGTCCATTGCCTGGCTGATCATCACCTTTCCCATAGGGGTCGTCCATAAATGACTTAACGCGATTTCGGCACTTTTGTGACCCTCCTCCCCTACGTAACGCGACGTAACAAGTCAGACCCCTAAAATATGATGTAACAACGGACCGACCCCCCTTTTTGTCTCCCCCAATTAAATTCTGAAAAATTTGCTGTTTGCAGCATTTTGAACCATCATTTTAGGGGTGTGGTGGGGCATTGGAAGGGTTCTTGCCATGCAACCGGAAGGTAGCGGGTTCAAATCTGACCCAAGCCAGTGTGTAGCTATCTTGGGCAAGTTGTTCACCCCAATTTGCTTTGTGCTTACAATACTTCACTTTGTGAATGACCTAATGTGTATTAACAACCATGTAATAATAATAATAATAATAATAATAATAATAATAATAATAATAATAATAATAATAATAATAATAATATCTGTCTTTGCTGAGCTTTAGAATTAAATGGTTACGCACACTGTATTTATCCATCCCAAAACTTCCATCAGCCCCAGATGTACATCTCAAAAATAGAAAATCTATGAGAAAACTGTGGGGTAAAGCCAAAACACAAATGAAAGCAAAGCACAAAGAGTGCAAAGCAATATTATGTTCTATCTACAAAGTACAATTTCAAAGTGCAATACACAATATGTGACAATGTGAGATCAAAAAAATATTCGTTACAGTATTTAATTTAGCAGTCAGTTGTTAGTATCAAATCGTGCAAATATAGTAACAAAACTGCACAAAAACTCAATTATAAAGTCACAAAAGCATGCAATTCGTAACCCAACACTAATGACAATTCTGGCACGTTGGATGACATAATTTGCCATTGACTCTGCACTTACAGCCTCCAGAATTGTCACCATGACCCTAAAACAAGAAAGAGTGCAGTGATGAAATCACCGTCATCCATCAAACCATAACAATAAATGCTCATTATGGCACTGCTCAGCTTCCATATTCTGCAAATTGTCAGAACCAACAGTGGCGAAACTCAACTTTATTATTTGTAGGTATGCGTGGTCAGTCCGTGAGGTACAATTAAAGATATTATCACCTGTCTTCCTCTCATCTAGACGTGAGTCATCTAGACATAATAACTTTGGAAATAAAGTCATAACAGAAGCATTAAAAAGTCACATATTAACAGCACTGAAACTGCAAAATATACATAATATTTCCACCTTAAGTTTCCATATATTAAGTCATATATATATATATATATATATATATATATATATATATATATATATATATATATATATAAATATAATATATATAAATATATATATATATATATATATATATATATATATATATATATATATATAAAGCAAAACCAGATTGAAAACAAAACCAGATTGAAAACTTGGGTACCCCAGCCCCAGCGGGCTTGACGAGTGACCCAACAGATTTCTGTTTTGCACATGGTACACATGATCCAATCACATCCTTCCTTCTTCATAATTATGATTCCACAAGTCGGGCATTTGAGTGCCTCGCCCATTTTAAACAGATCCTGAAAAAGCAAATGCTTCAAGCTAAACAGCCACCACAGCACAAAATACAAACAATTCACCCAGGCAAATGAACAAGTTGCTGCTTATATATAAAAAGTAATGCCTAAATAATTTCAAAGGGTTTAGCATAAAATTCAGTAAAACATGGAAGGCAATATGAGAAAATGAAAGATAGAAGGCTAGAATTTTTTATGAATTTTAACCTCACACTGTATCACTATTGCAATAATACACATACATATCACTTATACTCTCAGACAACCTGATAACCTAGTTTGTTATCATAAGATACCCTCCATATGCAATTACATTTCCACAATGAGGCATTTCCTATAATGTTTGCCATCTTATTAAGGGATCAAAAGGAACATACAAAATATTATTCAACAAAATTTCTCTGCAAAGGCATCAGGTGAGACTGGAGAAGAGAGAATGGTTAAAATATGAAATTGTGAGAGTGGCATTTTCTTAACAGTTTCAATATCAGGAAGTAAAGCCTATTTTTGATCTTCTGTCACTTAATGTTGCAATGGAGGGAACAATGGAGGGAACAATGGAGGGAACATGCCATCAAGGAAGGCCCAGAAGACAATGGTTTGACGACATCAGAGAGTGGATGGGATTAAATCCTGGGGAGGTGATTCATGCGGCACAAGACAGATAAAACTGGAAAAAGATCGTTTGACAAGCTGCTGGTCTCAACCAGTGGCGGCTCTAGGATTTGGCAAGTGGGGGGGCCGTTGGGGGGCAACTTCTAATCATGGGGCCAACCATTTGTTGTTTAATGTAGAAAACTGGAATAGGTCCCAACTGGGGGCACTGGAGGGCCAGGCAGTCAATAGGGGGCATGGGGTCTCAAAGCCGCCACGGTTCCTGAGGGGACTTTGAAGTGATGATGATGATGATGATGATGATGATGATGATGATGATGATGATGATGATGATGATGATGATGATGATGATGATGTTGCACAACTGTGGAGTCTGAAGTAAATCATAAGAATTCAGATGATTTGCAAATAAAAAGTGAGAATCTTAATTCAATGAGATCACAATCACAAATCCAACAAAATCAACAAAGCATGATTACTTCTAAAGATGACTGAGCCATCCTTGCGTTGTAATCCTTGTGAAACTTGGCCTTCATTTTGCGTTGGTATTGAATGCAGTCCATTTTTTCGTGGATGGCCCGACATGTCAGACAATTCCAGTGCTGACAAGTAGCGCAGTAGAACATGTTGACCTCATCTTCATATAAACACCACCCAGCACAGTTCGGAGTGGCACAATGGTAGCTATTGGGGGCTTGACTTTCAGCCAGTATCAGACTACGTTGTAAGTGCTTCTGATACACTTCATCGCTTACAAGCTAAAGTAAACAGCATACAAAACTCTTAAAATGGATGGCATAAACAAAATACGTAGTAGGTAAGTAGCAGTAAATATATTGTACGTGTGTTTGTTTACCAAAAGACAAAATCATCAAATATTATTGATACTGGAAATGTTCTTAAGGAATCAAGGCAAACTGATGCCAGAGTGACTATTTCATTAGGCCATCCTACAAAGGTTGAGTCACTGGGCATCAACCAGCATGATACTCACTCATGAGCCACCATGATACTCAATCATGAGCCACCATGATACTCACTCATGAGCCACTTACAAAAGCTGACTCCAATTCTACACGATTTATGATATCATTGTCTCTTGGGTCAGATATACCTGTTATAAGAACAAAGGTGAAAGAAGCTAAATACTCAAATGAATGAACTCGTGGAAAAAGTGAATTACAATGTGAGCCATAAAAACTATTTTGGCAAAGTTATTGCCTAAATAAAAAGGGTTTGGATTTTTATGGCTCACAGTGTATAACAAAAAAACAATGAAGCATTCTGATCGCTGTCCACTTGCATGCAAGTCAATGATACTCACTGCCTTTATTTCGCACTCCTGCAATGCACTGTTGCACTTGTAGTCACCATTGTTGAAAGGGCAAGTAACGATCGGATCCTCGGAATGCTGCACTAGATTCTCAAGACATGAACTGTCAAAAACCCAGATCACTCATCAACTGGCTTAATTAACATGGCAGAACAGTTAGTGCACAATAAATTATCATTAGACACACACCAAGCACTAATTTCAACAATTGCTAACTTTCAGTCTTTAAGCATAAAAGTGCCAAAAGTTGCCATACTATTGGATGCCTAAACAATTACCCAAAAGTGAAAACATAATTTGCCATTTTCTTATCTTTCCCCATAAGATGCATTCCAAACACATGCTACCATAGATAAAATCACTCAAAAGATATCTTAATAACAGCAAATCTTCCAATGCAATTCTGCATATTTTTTATTACTAATGTTATTATTAATATTATTACAGTATTATTAGGGGCATGATGTAGCAGTGATATGCTTCTAGTCAAGTAGTCAGAGGGTAGCGGGTTCAAGTCAGACCCTAATCACTGTGTAGAGACCTTGGACAATTTGTTAAGCCACTGGGAAACCATTTCACTCATCTCATCTCCAGGTGGAAAAAAGCCAAGTGGGTCTGCCTAAGGGGCAGAGAAATCGTTATCATTATCTTCATCATAATCAAAACCTCAATTTATATAGCGACCTGATATCACTGCACTTCACACCGACAGCTTAATTAAAGCGCAACTGTGATTTGTGTGTGGTAGCAATGTCTGGTGTGTACTACAGCGGCATTTTGGGGTAAATAACATCAGCTTCAGTGTTCATTGTCACTACCATGTCAATGACAGCAGTCAGATTTTACATCCACCAGAAAATATATCAATTTCCACTCTGCAGAGTCATTGGGCATGTGAATACCTGAGATGCAAGACATCCAATCCATTTCAAGACCAGAACTGACCGTGGCAAGCTGACTCAGCAGAAAAGCACGGCACTCGCTAAACATGAGTGAACCAACCACTAAGGAACCCACAGACATTATAGACCTTCAAACTCTGCACACTGCCAATGGCCAATTCTGGAGCCAGTAGCATCAAAATCAAATTTTCGTCAAGTCACAACCACAGATAAAACAGAAATGCAAAAAAAGAGAAACAGGAGAATTTTCTAACCGACAGAACATGTGAAGGCATTCTCTTAACACAACGCCATCTCCGATTCCGCAGTCCTCGAGACAAATATCACACTTAAATGCCTCCATGTTTGTGACAATCTTATTTTGGCTAAAGAGAAGATGATTGTCGTAATTCTGCAACCGAACTTCCTCAGGACTCCTCTGTGCTTCGTCTGGAATTTCCTGAAAAATTATTTAAAGCAGACAGCCATTAGTGGCAACATCATCTAGTAATTAAATAAAGGAATGTAATAACCTATTTTCTTGCTGCTATAGAAGTTAATATCAACTGCAAGCAACATGCCCGTAGTAAGTGGGGATGCAGGGGTGCAGGTGCACCCCTATTAACAAATTAGGGGGTGCACTGCACCTCTGGAAGATGAGGCTGTTTTTTTGCTTATCAAGATTCTGAAGACACGATAAAGGAAGAAGGAAGGGTGATGACCTTTTTTTCTTGTCAGGTTTTTTTTGGATAAATGATTGATTTTTAGCTATGCCCCTGAAAAAATGTACCCCCTACTAAAAATTTGTTCCAACATGCTGCCTGGGAAGCAGTTGATCAAACAGAGCACTGAATGTGAAAGCATTGACATGTTATATCTCTTTGCCTGTTATCACAATAACTCAAATATTCAACAGATTCACAAGAAATCTCAATTTCAATCTCACCTCCACTTCCGGGAATCTTTTCAAGCCACACAATTCACACTCCAATAGGTCCGGATGATTCAGATACGTGCAAGCACCACAGGACCACAATCCCTTCAAAATAAATATTCCAAAATATTAAATATTTCAAAGTTGAACAGGCACGTCATTAAAAAGCATTACATTGGAGAGACTTATTGGATTTGACTATGGAAGATTACGATTCAAATCCAGAGTGACCATCGACTGATGCCAAGTGCATTACTAAAATGGTGCCATAGAAGTTCACTGATTAACCCTGCATAATAATTATTCAAAACTTACTCCTCTTTTCATATTATGCAACCATTGTGAAGTAATTAAGAAGTAATTAAGAATTATTACTAGATGATTTAGAGCCATCGTTTGCATTCATCTCGGAAAACATGATTTAGTGATAAAAAAGAAGTCATTTTGCCCTCAAGTAAACGAATTCCCTTCAATACGCCATCCATGCTGATCAGAAACTGGAAGTAACCAGGGTACCTTATAGGGCTGTTTGATATCTATTTAATGGCAATATAATGTGTGGTATACTGCAGATAGTGACTCATAAGAAACTTGCAAGGGTTGTGCCTAAATATATAGACCATCATTTTATTAAAAACAAGCTTACATGATAGGTCTAAATCATCTATATTTCAAAGCCAAAATTTTATTTTAAAATTACTGAAATTATATCACATAAGCAAATAAAGAATTCCACTCAAAAACACCAAACTTTTCATTTAACTGAACCGAAGCCTATACGCAAAATTGGTTGTACTGCCATTCTGGAAACTGCTTACTTACTTCTTCCTGGTTGTTGTCAACATTATTGTTGTCTCTTGCAGGAATTTCATTTTCTCTTACAACACCATCTTCGATCGCTGCGGTTGGTTCTGCGTTTCCAGTTGCTGGCACGGGTCTAGTTCCAGTCGGAGCGGCTGCAGCGGCCGCCGGAATTTCGTTCCGACGGGCTATTTCGGAGATCCGTCTCAAAGGAGGCTTGGCTTTGGGTTCTCGCGTCAATTCTGCTGCCTGAGGGGCTTCTGGTTTCGATGGTGAGGCAGCAGCAGCAGCCTCAGAGGTAATCGTGGCCGGGGCACCCTGAGGATTCTTCCGACGAAAAGCGAACTCGTCCTCGTCAAATCCATGTCCTAACCGCAGCGGCTTATAAGCGGTCCCTGCAGACGGCATCGTCGCGCTGCAAATCTGTGCAGTGGCTGAAGTAGAAGGCGTGGGCTTATCATCCAGAAATAATCGTTTAGTGCCGTCAGCATTCGACAGAATCTGTTTCTTACCAAGTGATGGCCCTGCATCTACAACAATCGATAATACAAAATATGGCAGTTTAGCAACGCAAGCGAGTAAGCGACCTCCGTTGTTTCCTGTTCTGAATTGTGCATAGAAGGTCAGATTCAGAAAGTCCACTCCACATAGTAATGTTATCTAAAAAAGAAAGTTTTGGTTAGCCACGCTTTCTCGTACCTTCTACTAGTCCTGTCATCTACAGTGTCTTTGCTGTAACTCAGTATGTTACCACCAAAGTAGTGCAGTATGTGAGTTTTAATATGACACAGTAGAGTCAGTATTTTGCATTTGGTATTGGTCACCTCTATGTTTGGGACTTTTCTTGACAGCAGTTTACTAATTACTTATTTCCAAATGCTTGGGTACATTTGTCATTCTTCAGGGTCCAAGCTTTGCAGCCATAGGTTGTGAGAGACCACATAGGCCTTATAGTCTGTGAGAAAAAGGGGAACCACCCCACCAATCCACAAATCCAATGTAATTCATGTGAAACTGAGTGGTCAGTAAGTTTTTAACTTCAAACCCTTAGAATAATAGATAATAACAATGTCTTTCTGAAAATTGCCAATTTGGCAAAAAACAAGGCAAGAAACCTATAATTCATCTGAAAATCTGTAAGACAAAAGCATTATGAGCAGCCAATAAACCTGTGCACCAGCTCACCATTTAAAGCCACTTCAGGCAAAACAACCAAAGAAACCACGCAGCCATCAAAAGTCAAGCCGCAACTGGCTAATGTTTCGTTGTCCTGACACTTGTGACCTTTTACAACACAATGCTGCCTTTCAGGACGAAAACCAAGTTTCTTGTGAATCTGCAGTTAAAACAATATTTCAACAAAATATTACAATTAGATCACAGTCAGTAAAATTATTGATCAACATTGTCATCTTCAATCGATTTATCTACCAGTTTTGTATTGCTAATAGCGGATCAATAACATCTTTCTTTTGAAAACCCACTGTGTCCATCCATATGTTACCAATGGCATTAAAAAAACAAACCAATATATGAAGCCTTAATTGGTGTTATGCCAAATGAACTTCCAAAAGAGCAAAATACTGGGTCTAAAATTCAAGATCTCAGTAGCATCAATATGGTACATGTTTACAGTCAATTTGTGCCATCCACTGACTTACAGAACCTCTCTATATCATCAGATCATATTAGCCAATGAGGACAAGCATATATTTATATCAGTTGTTTGTTATCAAGTTCTGTTATAGACATCGTTAAGTTCTCTGTAGAGTGTCTCAGTGAATTTTGGATTTAATAAATGATGTTGGGTTTGGGTGATTGATAATCTAGGCTGGGCTTAAGTCAAAACATAAATTGGGCATTTTGTAGCTATAATTATTTGGGAAGGTCAATGTCATAGTAGTGGCTGTTACCTGCCACTTAATTAATTTGCTTTGATAAAATCTTTAGAATTTGTCATAAAGTCTAATATCATTTATGGTACAAAACATCTATTTCAATAACATCACCACAAATTAAAGTACTTGCAAAATACTGACCATTAATTTAACATTGCCAATTGTGAAATGTGGATCCACATGAAGATCAATGGGCAGATGATCAATATTATCAAATACTACTTTCAGCCTAAAATTTTGAAAAAGGAACACAACCACAAAGGCAAAATCAATTGCATAAGCCACATCTATTACAAGAACTCAAAGCCAATTAGCCAAAATCAATTCATATTTACATAACCTATGTTCAAAAGTCGTTCGTATATGCACATAAATATATATACATATAAATATATATACATATATATATGTGTATATATATGTATATATATATATACACACATATATATATATATATATATATATATATATACAGCATGCACTGGCAAAATAAAATGGTTCAATAAATTTATCGATTCATCAACATGACATCACTGCAATGGGTCACTAGAAAATCTGCAAATGTTGGATGATGTTGAATCTGATATGTGTTAAGCTCTTGATTTAAGTTTTCTTGTGTAATGAAAAACTTGACATATAACTATAAGCACTGAAAAATAAATGTTAACTAAATGCTATATGTAACAATTTAAATGTCAACAAACCAAAATTTTCCTTCTGGAATGGCCGTGTCTTTGAGAGTCACGCTCACTTGAGTTTTATGCAAACTCAAAAGCTGAGCAAGTTCCTTTGCAGTTTCTACATCTCCGCTCTGAATGGCAGCTTCGAGAGTCTTACATGTTTGCAATAATTCAGATGAAGTGATGATAGCAGGACAATTTTTAGTTGACATCAATTCTAAAATTTCAAATAAAATTTAAAACTGAAACAATTGTCCAGTTACAGTCTACCATAAAGTGTAGTGTTAAAATGTCACATATAATCACATCCTGCTAACTGTAGCCATGAACCTGCCATAACGATAATACATCCATGGGAGTTCGATTCGGAAGGTTTAGGCTCTTCGTAAATTTTCGCTTCAATCGTTTGAGAATTTTAACATACCTTCTTCTAACTAGCTTGTTTTTGCATGTGCAATTCTGGTATCTATATCAAATTTTTATCCTTTATATTTGATATGCTTTCAGTCATTATATCGGCCCTTTCACAGTAATTCTCTGTGCTAAGCACGGTGGTCGCTCTGACAACCAACTAACTAAGGCCCAATGTCCTGACATCAGTCCTAGCTTATCCGTCATATATTGTCATCCGGCCCGATATATCCAGGATTTGGATTTGCTTCCTATGCGGTTAGCATTTGCTGTGCCTATGCACATTAAAGCGGCGCAATAGAAGTCAATGATTGGACTAGATTGGATGGTCGCTCCGAACTGGACAGAATGAGACCATGCGTCGTATCCTTGACTTTTGTGGTCCTAGGAGTATTATTGGCTGGTTAAATAAACTCACATGTCAAAACTAAACAAAGCATCAAATAATCCCAACCGGCCGTGTTTCAAGTCAATTAATATGGCCTCTTCGTTCAATTATCATTGAATTTTACTGATAAATCTAACGAATACTCATAAAAACTATTACCTGATTTTCAGGAAATTACTGCAAACAGATCTTAATCAGCAAACTTTCAAACAATTTTCCCAATTTCATTTCAGTTAGCGCTGGCCTTTAAATTCTACTGGAATACGCCGAAATATGGCCTGTAAACTTTCGATATAGCTCATAGTTTCTCTTCAAAAAGCTATGAAAAATTAAAATAGCTAAATAAGGCTCACATTTCAAAAGCTTTAATACATCAATTATACTTGTAAACGTATATTTGCATGAATAAATTGCCAAGGTGTCATCTTCCTAAATATTGACTCTAAGAAAAAATCGTAGATCTACTACAATAAACACAGATAAAGACAAAAGAATATGTCGATTGTCATGGAATTTAATACAGTATTACTTTCTATGCTCGGTTGTAAATAAATTAAATAATAAATAAACATGCATGCAATCATGGAGTTATTACACCGAGATATAAAAAAACAAGGTCATCATTATATTCTGTCAGAAATAGGGGATTCTGCCATGAAAAGGGGACCTACTAATAGTTTTTTTCTCGATGTTCAAATACACGTTTTTGTATTCTGTTACGTGAAACAATCCGGCTGACGGCGTTAGTTAGTATATATCTAAATAATTATTATGTAGCTCTAGTATATTTATCTTATGATTTATATTAATTATTGTTAATTAACATTAATATACATAACAATAACATACAATAACAAATAACAATAACATAACATTAATTTGAGCACACAGACTGTTAATGTTAAAACTATGAAGTGCTGCTGAATATTTCGGGAGGCTCTTGCGGACCCCCACCATAGCCTTCACGAACCCCCTTTGGTCCGCGGACCACAGTTTGGGAACCGCTGACTTAGGTAGTTGCGTGTCAAGAATCCCACCTACCGCCACGTCACCGCGGCCCTTGCAGGCGGATAAACGTATTACTGAAAATGCCATGATGGTTGAACATAAGGAGAGATGCAGCTGTCGCTGCCCGCATCTCAGAAACCCCGACCCCCCACCTCGTGCCCTAATTATAGTAACCCCGACCTCTCCGCCTCGTTCCATAATTATTATAGGCGGTTTCGTACCAATTGTGTCCCGCCGAGCGCATCTATACTGGGAACGAACAGTCGACGTGCATTCAGTCCATAACAGTTCATTCAGTCAAAGCATTTACCGATTCAGCATCCAAAAACGCGTCCTTAAATAGGCCAAAGAACGTTTCGATTCGATACGATGACGTCATTCCCCATCGGTTGCTATTGTTAGCGAATGACGTATAGGACAGACGGTCTCATTATTGATTTTATGACGCCAATGATGCGAAGATCAAATGTTGACAAGCAAAAACAGGTCATCACCAAAACGTTTTTGAACGTTGACAAGCAAATCGGCATGCAGCCTGTTGCTGAGTAGGCTATCGAAGTCAGTTTGAAACAAGGAGCTCTTAATATCAGCGACCTGATCTGAAAGTGGAGCCGGAGAAGGAGAAGACGAGTGTGCGCCTTGTTAGAAAAGAAGAGACCATAGGCGTAAACCTCTATTTTATGCCCTACTGTAGACGCGAGTCCTTCCCATTTGAGAGGTTAGCATAGGGAAGCCACAGGTATAGATTGGGCCCCCACTTTTTGTCCAAGTTTACGTCAATAAAAAGAGGATTAGGCTATCACGAGAACTGATAATAGGAGCATGGGCGTCCGAAGAAAATTTTTAGGGGTGCAAAACAGGGTCTTGTGACGAAAGAAATGAGAAAATTTTCCAGATGGGTGCAAAACAGGGCTTTTGACGAAAGAAACAGGTAATTTTACTTTTTTCATAACTCACAATTTTCCAGGGGTGCAATTGCACCCCCTTGCAACCCCCTCCGGACGCCCATGAATAGGATATATATATATATATATATATATATATATATATATCCAGCATGACTACCGTAGTTTCCGGTAATCGAGCTCACCCACGCATTCTTTCACCCGCACACATGCTAGCACCACCGCCTCCTCATCGATATCATTGTCATCATCATCATCATCATCACCATCATCATCATCATCACCATCATCATCATCACCACCACCACCATCAGCGCTTTGAAAAGTTTGTATGCACGAGCGAATCGGTTTTTAAGAAATTGGCATCGTCGCTTCTCTGCTGTAGGCCTACTGTATTATGATGGTGCAATCGTGCATCATGATTCATGCGTACAGTGCAGACTGCAGACATTTGGGAGGAAATTAACTTGACTGGAAGGGAAGAGACACAGTTCGACGTAAAAATTGGTGTCAGTGTCATTTGCTGCGATTTGGGGGTGGGTGGGTCACAGGTGGTAAAACGCTGCATGCGTAATTTTCTTCATCCGATTATCGTCATATATCAGACCTGCATATCAGCATCAACCAAAACGTCCTGATATCCGTAATTTTCATTGATCCGATTATCGTGGCGCATATAATTAAATGTATGCATGTCTGAATCCATTTTTCTCCTCTTCTTCCTCTCTTCTTTTCCTTTCCCGGAATTCGAAGGTCTTGTTGCTGGTCTGCATTGTTTGCGGTCGCGACACGCAATCTTATTAAGCCTAATGGGTTCGACGACGGTCTGCCTTGCAAATGCCTCCAATTAGGCCAACGGCAGCGGAGGAGGCGGAGGCAGGAGAAACTGGCGATGGACTAAGTTAACCGACGAACAGATGAAAGACGATTTATTGCATTCACTAATGGTCTTCCTTTCCTCATTACCCACTCTCGAGAGACTATAGTTGCCGCCGCCGCCGCCTCTACTGCGGCCGCAGCTGCATAACAGTGTATTTCCTACACAAGTTCAAACGCCAGTCTTCTTTCTTCCTGCTCGAACCTTTGTATACATTTCGGTGCCATGTCCGCACTTGATTCATTTATAGTCGAATGCCTTTGTTCATTATTGAGCAATAATATCATTATTACAGTATTTCTTTTAATTGTATCAAACTTGGGTTTCGGTAAACCGGTATAGACACGCGGTTATAAAATGTCGATATGGCGAAGAACAAGATTGGAGTCAGAAACACGCTTATTAAGAAATATCTCTCTCTCTCTCTCTTCTCTCTCTCTCGATCATCATAGTAGGCCTACTTGTTCAATGCTAATGAAAAATCCCTCAGTAATTATTGGATCTGGAAGGCTGTTCGTCATTTTATCTAGAATCACAATAAATTCCGCGAAGAAAGGAAGCGAATTCGGAATATTATTCACGAGTGTCGAATAACTTATGTAGGCCCCCCATGGCGAATTCGATTCAGAATTATCCTAAACGTTTAGAAAATGGTGATCCTTGATTGAATTCTCGGAGCCACTGAGATCACAAGAACCCCTCAACGGTCACGTGTAGATGGGGAGCAATGGGGAAGACCAATGGACCAGCGGCGCGACCCCACGGGGTCGAATGACGATTTGCCAGGGGGTCGCCGGAGACCTTCAGAAATATGGGGTTGTCTCTTTTATTGTTATTGCGCACGCAAAATTTACTAATTTTAACATGTAAAAAGGCTGACAAGCAAAAAAGGTCATCAGCTAGTTTTAAGATGTAAAAAAGGCTGATAAGCAAAAAAAGAAAAAAGGTCGTCAAGAAATTTTATTCTTCAGGGGCCCGAATTTCTCTCGGCGGGCCTGGTTGGGGGTCGCCACATCATGGGAATTGAATTAAAAGGGTCGCGGCACTATAAAGGTTGAGAACCGCTGCCCTAGACGAGCCACTCGAGCAGCAGCATCGAATGAGAAGTTGAAGGAGAAGGAAGAAAATGAGGAGGACGAACGAAGATCCTTCGCGCTTTCATCAAGCACCTCGCTGACCCATCCACCCCCATTCCCCCCACCCACCACGACCACCCTTCCTCCCATGTGCACTCTCAACGGAACAGAAAGGAGAAAATTGAATTTCTAGCAAACTAATCGATCGCATTCTTCGGTATCTGAGCGCAGTCAACCAGGAACAGTAGGCTATGAAGATAAAAACGAAGAAAATGAAGAGACGAGAAATTAGATGAAGAAATAGATGGCGGAGAGAGAGAGAGAGAGAGAGAGAGAGAGAGAGAGAGAGAGAGAGAGAGAGAGAGAGAGATGAAGGAGACAAACAATATGATTAGACTATAGGGGAGGGGAGTGGGATGGTGAAATAGTGAATGAGCAATCGATATCACGAAGACGCAGGATTTTAAATTTCTTCTCAGCGCCTCTCATATCAGATACTGTCAGCGACGCAACGGTAATGAGAAAAATGGAGAAGCACTTGAAAGACAGTATAAGACAACTCATTCCTCTGTTTCAATCTCATTCTATTATCGCCTAATGAAATCCTCTCTCTCCCTCTTTCCCTCTTCCACGCTCACTCCCTGACCAGCATTCGCTCTCCACAGGGCTATTTCGGCGCCTTTCTATACAACCAAAGTAAGTCGTGTTCGATTGCCAGAGACAACCACAGCCCCCACTTGCTGAACAGTACTCATCAATGGCGATCGAAATATTTGAAGAGGAGCGAGTCGTCTGATCAAATTGAACCTTTTGAAAAAATCAAATATTGGTCATAAACTATACAGGGGCGTAGCGACGGGGGGGGGGTTATCTGCATATACCCTCTCCCGAAAAAAATCAGGCTTCCTTAAAATGTGTGATGTGTTTTTAAAAAGATTTTCAACGTTTTTAAAGATTTATACCACCCTCCAATCACAGTAGGCCCTATGCCCCCACAATCAAATTCCTGGCCACGGTCCTGAAACCATAATTGCCCAACAGAAACATTCAAACACTTTGATATGCTGTTAATGAGCAGAAACCTAAGAGCTCAAAGCGCATCCTTGACAAACGTCAATACTCAAAGGTAGGTTGCATAGGCATACGTTTGGAACATGTCTTCTGGCTTTTTAAAGTGCAGCTGAATGCTGCTATTCGCCAGAAATTGCCCAGAACATGATATTTCCGTCATTGCAATATTAGTTTCCGCCTGGCTTCTTAATAATTATAATATTATTAGCGTAAATTAGTTTAGAGGAAGAATAAATTCTTCAGGTTTCGACCTTTCAAATTTACGATGAAACCAATGACATTGAAACAAGAACATTATTATTATTATTATTATTATTATTATTATTATTATTATTATTATTATTATTATTATTATTATTATTATTATTATTATTATTATTATTATTATTATTATTATTATTATTATTATTATTATTATTATTATTATTATTATTATTATTATTATTATTATTATTCCTAGATGATTATTAAACGCTATAACATAGCTAGAGCTAAAATCAAGAGCGATTTACAAATGTTCATAAGATGCGTGAAATAAGTGCGAAATAATTATGCCATCGACCTGGTCTTTATGTGTATATATATATATATATATATATATATATATATATATATATATATATATATATATATATATATATATATATACACACACGCACTGTATAGTGTATACGCTGTATATCGAGTTCCTCCTAATCGCATATTTTGCAATTCCTTCGAACGGAAATCGTCTGTTCCATTGCCAACTTGCAATAGTCGTTCTCGCAGATTATGCTTCCGTTGATCATTCCGTATCGATCGCCGGGAACCAGTCTACTGCGACACGTGACGCACGCGAAACAGGTCACGTGATAGACGCTTCCTCGTGTCTTCATGACGAATTCGTCGGCCTGGATCGTCATTCCACAGGCGGAACAAGTGCCGGTCGATCCGAACAGTCTACGAGAAAAGTGACAGAAGATTGACGTATTGTCAATCAAGAGTTCAACTACAACTATAGTTCCATCAAATATCTAAAATAGACACTCAGATACCACCCCTACCCCTTCACAAAAAAACTTTCTCACCGGATTTGCGCGAATCTGGTAGGTGGAAATAGATGAGTTCAAATGTTGAAATAGATGAGTTAATTAATATTCACGTGCTGTTGTTCTTTTACTTTCGTAAGTCCTACCAACTCCCACACTAGTTTATGTCAACAGTTTTTGGGCAATAAGTGGGGACAATGTCCCATTTCCCTCAATAGATTAATTATTATTAGAAAAATGCATGTGGTCCATTGTTTGATGAAACCAAAATAGGCCTATTTTAGGAAGACAATTTAGACAAACAAAACAGCGACTGTCTTTATCGTCTACAATAAATAATAAGAAATAAATAATGACAAGGACATGATTAGCACGGCATATAGTACAAGTAGGCCTACTGTTGAAATTTAAATTCTATCCATCTAAGGATCAGTCATTAGCCTAATATCTATTGCAGTTTTTACATTAGGCCTAATACGAAATTTTATTTTATGTTCAAAACGGCGTTTGAACATCTACCACCACGCCAGCATTCTGCTGTATCATCAAAATTGATAAAAACTCGTCGGAATAACTAAGATTCAAAACAGTGGTGTAGCCAGGGTTCCGAAATATGTGGCACCGTCGCCAAGCTCCGGCACTTTCAAGTAAAATATAGAATCCTAGCGCAGTGCAGTCAACGAGGCGATACAACCTGGCGAATAAATCTTATGACGAGCTATAATGATACGATCGACTGCCAGAAATTTTTTTACACCACCCCTAACACCCCCATCACCCCGCCCCAATTTGAGACCCACACCCCCCAATCTCAGCTATGGGATGACCTTTTTTTGCTTGTCAGACTTTTTGGGAGGGGACCCCCAGAATTTGCAAAACCGACACCCCCCAAATTGATAATATAATCATAGATATAACCCTATCGACTACGGAACAAGTGCGCAATATTTTACGAAGTTCAACATGACTTCAAACTAAGCCTAGTTGCAGTAATGCCTGAAAATCGATGCATAGGAGTGCTCTTAATTGATGCATTCAGTCATTCGCGCAACTTGAAGAAGGAAAAGAACCCGCTCCAGCCGCTCGACAATGCAAAACAGTTACACAGATGGCCCCTCACACGTGCGTTACGAAGACCCATCTGATGATCAAGAACTCGTGTAATAGGCTATATGATGCTGATTACTTCCAAAAGTCATCGCTTTCGCCCAATAATCCTCTTGGAATTGGAACCGCGATAACCACCGGTCTGCTGCCACCCCCACCACCCCCAACCCCCAACCCCCAGCCCCCTAATACCAGTCGATGGCAAATTGGAGTGCGTATGGAAAAGGAAGAATTAGACCTCCGTCGACGGGGAGGGCGGCTGGTGGGGGGGGGGGTTACCACCTCCACGTGTGTCGCCCAATCAGTTCACTTATCGCGTTCATATCAAAGACGCAATTACTGACGGAAGAAGAGCCGAAGGAGAGAGAGAGAGAGAGAGAGAGAGAGAGAGAGAGAGAGAGAGAGAGAGAGAGAGAGAGAGAGAGAGAGACAGACAGACAGACAGACAGAAGGCCGCACTGCTTGGCGCAGAAGCAGATGTCTCGTTACGTTTCCAATTAGATCTAATCGGATGTTTTGTCAGCCGCTCAGCTGCTACATTAATAACATCACAACCACTCTGCGCTCCGGGGGTCAGTCGTCTTCCATGATGACTACGACGACGATGATGATTATGATTATGATGATGATGATGAAGGTGGCGGCGGCGGTGATGACGACGACGACGACGACGATGATGATGATATCGCAAAAACAATTTTGTAGACTTATTTGTTGGGTGTGCGACTGTCCGCATGTCCGTTTAAATGTATTTTTTTCTGCGTCCGTAAACGTCCGTCTGCGTTTGTCTTTGTGTGCGATTGTATTTCATGAAAACGGTGTGTGTGTGTGTGTGTGTGTGTGAAAAGACAAACTTGTTGTTATTATTAAGTCATGGTCTCTGATTTTACCCAACACCGCATACGGCACAACGACGCTTAACAGTCGCTGTTCTTAATTTATCGGGGGCGGGGTCATTTGTAAATTAACATCTGTTTCTGGAAAGAGAGAATCAATGAAACCGTATAATAATTATGCTTGCATACTTTCCCCAATAGACGCTGTATACGTTGCAGATATGGAAAGTTGATGGACGTGATCTTAAACATTTCATTCGCAAGAAATTGTCAAATACAACTAATGCATTCATATTTTGTGATCCTAACATGAACTTCAAGCAAGTCGCCACGTTGAGCATAAGAGATGTGTAGTGAAAGTTCCCCTATTTCTCGGGAAACTGCACTCGACTTGTATACATAACTTACTCTAAGACGTAAGCTATGCAGTAGGCCTAGGCTTGGCAGACGGGAACGCATTGCAGCAACGGTTTTCGTGCACAACAGAAACGCACGAAGACAAAACAGACTTAAATGCAGGGGCGTAGCCAGGAATATGATTTGGGAGGGTATAAATGTTTGGGGGGGTATAAACCTTAACTATAAACCATATAAACTACATATAACCAGTGGCGTCGCTAGGGTTGGTGTCACCCATGCGGTAAAAACCATTTAGACATGGGATAAATCTTTCTTATTTTTCCTTCTCAAATATGACAAGCAAAAAATTCTTTTAAGGTAGACTGACCCGGTGCGGTCCACACCCCGCACCCTCTCGACGCCACTGCATATAACCACATATAACCATATTTTTTGGGGGTAGATGATTTTGGGGGTATATATACCGATATACCCCCCCCCGTCGCTACGCCTCTGCTTAAATGATGGACTATGCAACCAACTGCGCGCATAGATTACATTTTACTGCGGGGTCGTAAACAGGAGCGTAACGAAAATTCCAGAATTGGGGAGCACTTCGACATTTTTGGACCATAAAGTCTTGACGAACAAAAACGTCGTCGTCTCAAACGCTTAAAGTCTCCTCTTTAATGCTTTTTCCTCGATATAAGGAGAAGGAGGGAGAAAAAAGAGAAGGAGGAGGAGGAGGAGGAAGAGGAAGAACTCCGAAGAAGAGGAGGAAGAATAGAAATAGGAACAATAAGAACGAGGAAGAATAAGAAGAGGAAGAAGAGGAATAATAAGAAGAGGAAGAAGAAAAAGAAGTGATATTGAATTATTGGTGTCGAAGCGCAATAACATTTTGCGGGCAACTGACCTGATATAGTCTTCCCTGCATAGCGTCATTCCCGCCCGACTGAAACAAGTAGTTCCGATTTCTGCCAAGGCAACCTGACAACACGAGCACCGGAGACAACGCGCGTGCCAGAATCCGTCGGTCGTGTGCAACAGGTGGCGGTCGCCTATGCCCTGTCCGCAGGCAACGCACCGCTTCAAGCTGTCACTCCCAGCGTCCATGGGATTTCCGCTGCACGTGACCAGCGACTTCCTTGGATTTCCGCCGACAGCTTCCGTCCGATTGGCATCGGTCGTTGAGGGAGGAGTGGAGTTGACAGGAATTTCAGACACCTCCTTGGGTGCAGAGGCCATGCACTTCGTTGCCCTGGAAAGCTGGGAGACAGGTGGAGACATGATATTCCATGCTCGGTTCCGCCGCAGACCGAAAGAATTGCTTCCAGTTGTTATGTTCTTCGACGTCTTTGTTTACTATTCATTCGCGCGGTCGTTGCAAAGGGCCTAATAATAACACAGAAACAGTGTTTATTCTAGGCCTGTTTTGGGGGATTTCCAGCCCCTAAAGTTTGAAAATTCCCCCCCCCGCTCCCCAAATTTCTCTATGTTGCGTCAAGGTTTTTGGGCAGACAAACCATCTCCCCCAAACATGTAAAACTCCCCCGAATGTCAAGCTGTCTAGAATAAACACTGCACACAAACACGCCAAGATCGACCAAGAGGAAACTGCGGCCGCATGACACCGTTTCGATTATGAACAGCGAGGAAATCGTTGATAGAAATTATTTCCCCGACGACTTCCGAGCGTCGCCTTCGACCAGCCTCTGACGCCCTGAGCATCGGCGATATGTTCACTAGGCCTATCTAGAATCGCGTTGCAGCGTTAGCAGTGGTGCAGCGCGCGGGGGTGGGTGGCGGGGGCAGATGGGGCGGTTATTGTCACGCGGTCAGAATAATTATTGGAACCCGCAAAATTTCGAGCGAAAAAAGAAATGTCAAGTAATAATAATGAATTTTATAAATACTGGTCTGCCGCAATGTATAGGGCCTAATTGAAAAACAATTGTAGAAAATGAAGCTACTTTATCGAAATCTATACTGCAATGTTGGGAATGCGATGATGCGATGCAAGAACAATCAATCAATCAATAAACTTCTATAGCGCCACTATCATAATGCCCAGGGGCGCACCAAATCCAAATTGAATTAGAGCCAGGTCAAGCCGGAAAAGATCAATCGGAAACGGCGGGAGAGCAATCTAAGGGAGGGGGTTAAGTTATTTTGCTTGTCAAGATTTTTGGCCCGATGTATGTGCACCCCTGTTCTGATCACGTTCACAAGTTAGGGGCGCTAATCGTGCTTTGTCCCGGGCGCTGGCAACCCACGCCACGTCACTGGGCGTTGGCGTTGCCCTGTATCCGAAGCCTCTTCGTTTTAATAAACCTCGCCGCGTCACGCTGCAACAGTCCCTGTGCTGACTGCCCGAGCAATGATCGTGAACAACCTAATATAACCCGCACTCCAGAAGCGGTGCGAAAACAACAAGATTAAAAATCTAATGGTAATTTTATGAAGAAAGTCTCAAGAAATCTACGGTATTAATCATTCGCGTAGCCAGGGTTCCAGAAGGGGCGAAGCCATAGAGATCGACACGCAGGTCTACATTTTATTTATCCAGACTAGGTGTACAGCGGGGTATAGGCCTAGAGCGTGGCATCAGCTGCAGCAACTTTTGCGTAATATTACAGTTAAGCCGTGAGCTCTTGTGCATATTTTAAAGACTTAAATTGTGATCTGCCCTGTGTTATCCAGCAGAAAACGTAGAATAAGAATAAGTAGAATAAGTTCGTCGATTCCAATCATTCCATTGATATCACCGCCATCTCGAAGAATTTTTGACTGGTTTTCCTCCTGGTTCATTCTCTTACTTTCCATGCAGAAAGGGGTCCAAGCATTCTTGGTTGCTTCCGAAGTGACCAATCGCAACATCATCAAAACTCGCTGGGCGAAGGTGTTTGAATGCCAAAATTAAGTGTCCACTAAACGCACACAGGCGGCTCCATTTGGTTTTGTCACCAAAACAAGGGGTGGAACGGCGTTCAGCTGGAAATCTGAAGACTGGGTTTTAGCAACGACCGCAAATTGGTTAAATAGAAAGTTTAGAACTATCTCCAACGACCGCTTTCCGGGTTAATTTTTCAAATTTCTGTTTGCACATGTGACAACAATCGCAACATTAAAGACGTGTTTATACACTTTTGTAATCGATCAGGAGTAACCTTGGAACAATGCGGAACAGCGTTCTGGGAAATGCTGAAGACTGGTTTTTAGCAACATTAAAAAATAAATAGAAAGTTTAGAACTAAGTCAGTGGGACTTTTTCAAATTTCTGTTTACATGTGACAACATGTTAACCCCCTTTCCTTTTTCTTGTATCGATCATACTGATGGATAGAATGGATAGTAACTGTACGGCCGCTACGTCATGTTGACATTTGACTTCCGACTATTACGTTCTGGAAAATATTTTTTTACAAAAAGCCCTGGCTAAACGATTCTATTTGTAAATAGGCTAGGTCTTAAGGATGTCCATGATATATTTTTGATGGGGTGCGAAACTATGGCTTTACCGCACCAGGTAGGTAATGCCAACTCTAGTGACGCCTGTTGTTTTGACTAAGAATCAGCTACTACTGTGCAACCTGCGTCGATTCTGCAATACTATGAATTCACAAGATTTTACTCCTTTATCACAAGGTCTAACTTGCATAGAGACATTGCGATAGACGCCAACGCAAACGCCAACGCGGTGGACACAAACAAACAAATTAATTAAAATCTATGGTCGTGTAAACGGAACGGTTTTAAAATGGCTGGATTTGCAGAGTGAGTTTTTTATGTTTTTATTTATTTTTCATTATATTTGAGTTTAGTGATGCAATCGATCTGGTTATCAGACGAGTAAGCGATCATTTAAGTTGTTCGATTGGCTTTTGAAATAGTTAGGTTATTATCGCTCACCAGAATGCGATGCTCAATGGACTTAGTAAGTAAGTAAGTAAGTAAAGTCTCATGTATTTATATAGCGCTTTGAATGAAGTACAACAGTAGCTGCTTATTCTTAGGCGCACAGTCTTTGTTAAAATAGCTATGGGAAAGGTGAATGATCAGTCAAGCAATGGTCAATATATCCGAATGGCAGTGAGGCTAGGTTATTATAGCTATGGAGGAAATGATTTCAGAAAAAGAAACGGTTTAAAGCTAGATCTGAAGACACGAGGAGAGAATGGGCACTTGTGCAAAATACACACGCACATTATATTAAGCTATATAATACTAGATACTACCGCTAACAGTATACACCACATAAACACCACTGAGAAGGCTTTTGAAAGTTGAGAGGTTTGTGAACTAAAGAATTTCTGTATCAATATTTTAATAATGAACTTGACAACATTCAATGGTCGTTTCGATTGTGAATTGTTATTCGCCAATGTCAGATCCAATAAGTAAGTCTGATTCCACGTTCCGGTTAATGAGGTACAGCAATATTTTAAGTCTGAAGAAAGACGTCTTTAGAAAGAGTTCAGCTCAGAGCAACAAAAGATGATCAAAGGGTGTCAGAGACTAAGCTGTGAAGAAAGACTAAACGCTGTGGATTAAGGACTTTGGAAAAACGTAGAGTGAAAGATTTGATTGAGACATTTCAGATACTAGCAGAGTGGAAGTGCCACCTTGGTGTTTTTTTTACATCGAAACAGTATGGCAAAACCCGAGGACATAACAAAAACCTTGCTTTTACCCGCTGTCTGATATGTGGATTGACCTGGTCTTTTATGGTTCAGATTTTCAGTACCATTGATTTATGCCTTAGTGCTAGAAATGGTGCTATAAAAGTTTATTATTATTATTATTATTATTATTATTATTATTATTATTATTATTATTATTATTATTATTATTATTATTCATTATTATTATTATTATTATTATTATTATTTTAAGGTATTAGTGTGTTTTGAGTCTTCCAAACAAACAGCACACCTGCTTATTTCGATCTCTTTCATTTGAAACTGCTTTATTGTTATTATAATTGTTGTTGTAGTGCCTGCATTTTTAATTTTCTCAATTGTTCTAATTTGTGTTGATTTACTCTTTTGATAAGTTTCATTCGAAGATGAACATGTGACCACACACATTCACAGGGTGACTCCCACACACAACTTTATTGTTATTATAATGCCTGTTTTTAATTTTCAATTGTTCTAATGACTCTTTGGGAAAATGCACACACACAACCATGTATTTTAATTATTTTAAGGTATTAAGGTGCCCAAACAAACAGCACACTGCTTATTTCTGTTTCATTTGAAACTGCTTTATTGTTATTATAATTGTTGTCTGCCTGTTTTTTTAATTTTCCCAATTGTTCTAATTTGTGTTGATTTACTCTTTGGTTTCATAACATGTACACACACAACACACATGCACACACACAACCATGTATTTTAATTCATATGATGGGAAAATGCAAATACGATTATTTTAGCTCAAATCGAGATTTATGGCAGCTGATATCAAACACCTCCGTACCATGGCCGAAGGTATTTGAATTTTCATGGCTTGGGTTTTGTAAACTGTTGTTGCTTCAGTGTTATTATTATGATGCACAATTGCTTGAATATGAAGCTTATTAAAATGTTATTAAAGTGTTATTAAAATTTGGATTCTTGTCTTGGCAAACAAAAAAACTTGAAATGAATAAATGTTATCTATCTTTTGGCACTTTTCAGGCTCAAATGTTACTTTGTAATTGATTTTTGCTTGCTTTTGAAATTCATACTGAAGCTTTGTTTTCTGAAAATTTGAAATTTTGACAGTACTATATTAAATAAAATCATTTTTGAATCATTGTAATTTGGCAAGATTTCCATTTGAGTTCCAACTTCTTTATCTAAGTACATGCTACAAAAGACTACATTTTCTACCTTAATGTAATGTAATATGTGATTTACGGTATATGGCACCTCTTAGATAAATATCTTGAATTGTTTCCTCCATCAGGGTGTAAGAACAATTTTCGCTAGCTGATAAGTGATTTGGTGAATTTCAAAACACTGCAGTTATTCATGGCAGAAGAAAGTGAAATTGTGGAACATCAGTATTTGATAGTTATGGTTCATGTATGAGGAATTTATGAGCTTATTTAAGCTATGCAATTAAAAAGAATCGCTAATATGAGATGTGAAATATGTGTTATTCTGTATATGAATGTAGTGCTTAGTGTTTCATATTTTCTATAATGCTGGTTATTGCTTTGTCGCAGGATTTAATAAAGATCCAATTAAATCGGAGTAAGACCAGACTGATGCAGAGTTTAAGATTCTACAGAAAACCAAGGTGTGTTCTTGTTGCTATTTTATGTGTTTAATAAGAAAGTTATATATAGTTTTAATTGATTTGGTTTTTGTACCTGGGACTGTTTTATGCTGCAGAGTTGAAACATCTGGAGAAATTTCTCAATTTCTTGCATGCTTGACAATTTACAGCTGTTTGAGTTTTATATTAAACATCTCTAGTTCTAATACAGGTGAGAATGTCTGTTGATTTTTGTATTATTATACTGTCGATAGCTCGGAGTCAAGAATGCGGTTGAGCAAGGAAAAGAAATTGCCCAGTGTACAGTTGAACTTCATTCAACAACTCTCTGACTTCCTGGTATGAAGATTGGAGTTATGGGAGCAAGATATTTTTTATTGTGCTACTGATTTTTTTACTATTAATTTTTCAGTTTTGAAATAGGATAATTTAGTTTTCAAATTCTGACATTTGGTGAATTTGAGATGAAGAATGAACTATGCAGGTGGCCACATGTTGAAGTTCACCAACGTGTGCCATATTGTATAAATATTCTTTATTATACTGCAGAGCTGAAACTTGATTTGAAAGCACTATTTTACCCAGAGGTGCTTCCAGCTTAGATTATTGACAGTTAACATGCAGTCTTTCACCATACAGCAAATAAATAGAATCGGGACTCGATATGATATGCAAAATGAGTTGCCGAGTAAGGCACGCATTCTTTGAACATGACGTAGTAAATAAATAAGTTACTGGCACTTTTTAAAGTTGATCTGAATTTTTTATTATAGGGAATATGGTGAGACAGTGAATTTATGTGTGTGTGTGTGTGTGCGCGTTTGTGAGAATTATATAATAATTATATAATCTATTTGGTTGTTATGCATAATGAAGGAACCTCCAGTTTTATGACAAGAAAAAGAATTGAAACTCTGCAGGCTGGAACTATGCAGGTTTTTATGTTTTTGTTGTGGAATATTGAGTAAATAAGACAAGTTTAAATCTGTAAAAAACTTTTTCATAGGACCTGGACGAAATGCTCTGTTACGATCTCTACAGCGTATATCTTGTCCGAGACTACAGAGGCTCAACTAAAGAACTTTTGGTAGGAAATTGAAACCAGCTCTTACTAGTATTAATTAAAACATTGACTGCTGTGTCATTTTATTACCAAGTTTGGCCATTACATAATGTAATGTAACATAGAGCTCTTCGTGTCACTGCTGTTAAATATTTGCTGAACCAAGGAAGCAGTTATAAAATTTGTTTTGATTTCCATGCCAACCCAGGAAATGTTTGGAAACAGGCTGCCATTGCATGTGGCCCTCACTGTTAGTATCTTCTGGCACACAGGTTTAGCCATATGTATTAGCCATATGTATTGGCCATATGTATTAGCCATATGTATTGGCCATATGTATTGGCCATATGTATTGTATTTTTACTTTTATCTTAGGATGTGTTAAATTCTGAAAGACATCGCCAGATGCTGATGGTGAAACTTCGAGACTTTTATTACAGCGAGCGCATATATCTTCTGAGATGTCTCAGCTACATATTTAGTTTCTCTGATTCGATTTATAACCATATCTATTGTGTAAGTATTTGTTTTCTGTTAGGTTTAGCTTATACTTTGGCTGCGTTGATGGCTTTTGAAAAGCGAAATATTTCTGATCTAGATTTTATAATGTTTTCCTAGAGATTCTTTGGCAGACTCAAAGTTTTATTGATTCATTTTTCTAGAATCTTCCTTTCATTGTTAAGTAATAGTTTCTCCTAGAGGCATTTGTACTCTTTTCACAAAGAATTAATAAAATTTTATGTGGCAATTGCATTGCATGCATGCAGTACTATTGTTCTATGGTTTTGAAGATTCATTCAGTGAATTGTAGGCATGAATCTGCAGTTTATGAATAGAGATTTTGATGATTTCACTTGCATGTGCGAGTATTAATGCTAAAGGTTTTGTTGCTTTTGAGATAAAGCAAAGAAAACTCAGCTGCTCTGAATAGAAATACAAGAGGAGCTATATCAATTATACATTTACACTACGTCATTGATGGGAATTTTGATGTGTCCAATATTATTAGTAGTCCTTCAGCTGTGATTGATTTAGAGTCTAAGGAATGATATTTTGGCATTGAGATTCTGTCAATCTGTACCTCACCTCATCTCAGTCTCGAGATTTTGAAAGCAGATTACGTTCTCGACATGCTTTGATCAATGTGTGCCACAAAGGTTGTGGCTTGAGATGGTCATTTGATAGGCACTGTTTGGAATTATAGTTTTTGATTTTATACGATTAAATTTGATTAAGAAATATTCATTTATCTTTGTAGGATGTGTTTAACGATTTTGTCCAGCCACTCTATAAATCTGATAATTATGTTCACGAGGTATGACTTCTTTTACTTACTTTTATACTAATTTTGGTACCAAATTAAGCAACTGTGACATTGAAATGAGTTAGACTTTAAACATTTATAAAAGCTAGGAAGGAAAGAAGATTAAGAAAATGGGGAAATATTTTAGAGGAAGAAAGAATGAGAACTAGAGCTATACATACGTACGGACATACATACATACATACATACATACATACATATATTACATTGTTATTGGGAATTTTTATGTGTCCAAAAATGGTACTTGTACTGTATTTTTGAATTAGTATTATTTCAGTTTCTTTGGTTTGTCTTCATTATGCATGTTGTTGGCTTTATTTTCTTTAGCTTGTAAAGCAGTATTTTGAAATATCTGAACAGAATCTACCAACTGCAACTATTGCCATTGCTGTGGTAAAGTATTTGTAATTTTGTTTAGATGGCATTTTGGTTATTGGCCCGTGATGTTTGCAGAACGTTCGTTTTCATCTGTCATTTCTTTTGCTCTGCTATTTGAGGTTTATCCTCATGCATGGCCAATTGGTTAACTTCTATGGCGCCATTGTATTAATGTCCAGGGCATCTACCAATGTGTGATGGTGCACCAAATCCAAACCGGATTAGAGAACCAAGTCAAGCCAGAAGGGACAGTCAAATCCGAAGGGGAGCAATCTAAGGGGGATAGGCCAGGACAAACAGGTACATCTTCAGACTGGATCTCAAAGATGTTAATTTACCAGTTATAAAAAGTGATCCTGATGATGACACCAACCTGGGGCAAAACAATGAGAAAAGAACTAGTGCTAATTACTGTATAAAGTGTGGAGCAACAAACGAAAGTCCTGCTGAATGTCTAGTGAAGTGACTCGTAGGTTGTGGGATAAGCTTTGTTTTAAGATAACTGGGTTAATTTTATAACCTGGTTTGATAGACTGATGCAGTTAGTTGGATTTTGAATATCTTTGTACATTCTTTGTATAGATTGTGATGCTCTTTTGGTGAACCTTAAATCTTACAAGTCTTGATAATTCATTTTTAACCATTTATTAATGTTATTCATTACTCTCTTTCAAGAAAAATTTTATGTTGAGACAGAATTCATTGACAGAGTATATTAATTTTCTCTTTTTCTTCTATTTTTAGGCTGAAAAACAGGGCAGTGCTTGGATTCTTAGTAATCTTAGAGAACAGGTGAATGGTTTTAGTTTCATCCATTAATTTTACCAACTTCTATTTAAATTACTTAGTAGATATGAATATTATGACGTTCTGCATATGGAAAGAGTCCTATAATATAATCAACTATGAACTTCTTTTGATGCATCTTCTAGCAAACCATTGTTGTTCAGTGGCTCTTTGAACTCTTTATAATTACCAGATTGCAATTAGTTTGCATAGTTTTGAATAAAAAAAATTGTTTTTTCTTCAGTCTTGTATATTGTAGGTCTCGTATAGGATTTCTGCTTTTATGAATGGTTGACGATGTACATCGTGTTGCCGCATGTTGACAAGTGAGCTTCAGTGTGCGGCATCATTTGTGAAGACCAATTCTGATTTTGGTTTTTTTGTGTTATCTAGTGTGAATTGTTGGAATTGCTGCTGATATATTACAAACGAACCGAGCACAAGCTGCCTGATCTCGTTGAACTTCTGAAGCTCTTTAAAGTTGGTGAAACTGTGATTATGAAATAGTTTGAGGCAAATGTGAACTTGATTGCGTACGCATTGTTTTTGATTGCTTGATTACTCTATGCCATAATTTCATGATGGACACGGAATTGGCAGAGTTTTATTAACTATTGGACTGCAGATTGGCTGCTCTCATATCACTACATGGTTCTAAGAAAATTAGATATGTTTCATTATAGAAATGTCTGCTTATGGATGTGTGTTATCAGTGTAGAGCCAAATTTTCTTCAACTTGGTGCTTTGGTTTAATACATATATGCTCATCGTGCAGTTGCATGCGATAAGAGTTTGTTCAATATTATCTTGGTTTACTGCTGTTATATGCTGGCATATTTATTTAAAATATCTCAGAGAAAAATAAATGTTCTGTTTGGTCAAACAGAAGCAAGGCTTTGGTCAGTGGCAGTGCAATAACCGCATGATGGATGAGACGACGGAACTACTCGTTTCTAGAATTGGGTGAGTGTTGTAGTCATGCGTTTCTTCATCATATTAAATTTATGAACCTGCTGCTGTTAGAGCTTTGTGAACAAATACTCTGTATGGTCTATAAAAGAATTTAATTTTACCTGCATACCCTCAGAATCACATTTTTTTTGAATCCATTAGAAACAATTACAGAACCCCTCTAGGCAGTATAAACATTGAAACTAGGCTACAGACTGACAGATTTTGGGCTTTGACCTGTCCTCTATGCAGCCGAGTTTTAGTATGCCTCTATGGCTTGCAAGAGTTGCTGTACTAAGAATGATGCAATGCGTTAGACTAAATTCTGTGGTTCTCAGATATCTGAATTTGCTCAGTTAAACACCCACTTATTTAGCGCATACTTGTTAACATTATTAACCCCTTAACCGTGTATTTAACTGTAACTCAATGTAAAATGGGCAGATATATCCGGGATCCCCTGTTAAGGGGTTAACCAGATGCATGCCGTGCATCCCATTTCACGCCTTGGCACTGGCTAGGACACGTACAGCATGCATCCCTTTGTGTATAGCATTACATGCTCAGTTCGGCATCTGGGGAATTTTTTTGGCGGGGGTAGTCTATGTGTTAAGTTTCAAAGTGTAATGCTGTCAGATGAATCTGTAGCTCCTATGAGGATGAAATCTTGTTGGATGTACTTATAGCTGCAAGATGTTTGTATTTGTCTTTACATAACCATAGCAGCTGTCTTTTTCTGTATGATCTGATCATCATGGTCATGTCTATGATCCTATTGAATCTATGGTGATCTGTTTAGGATGATTTTTTGTAAAATGTGAATTTATTTTTAATGTACAATGTTAATTTGTGATTGATTTCAAGGGCCGTAATTGAACTGTATTCTGTTGAAGCAAATTTTTGTTGCATTTAGTTTTCTTCAAGTTTTGCTTGCCATTGATGCAATGGAACTCGAATCTTTGACCGAGAATATGTCTGAAAAGTAATATACGCTTTTTGTTATGTCGCATAAGTTTACTAACTATGAATGGTAAATAAAATATCAAAAAATCATTAATTCTATTTGAATTTCACAACTGTTTAGACATGAAACTTTTAATACAAAATTTGTACTCAGTATTTTGTAGTTAATTTTATGGCATTGAATTTGTACACTAAGACAGGTTAAAATAGCTTATATGCCACCCCAGGTATGAAGTTTTTCATTGTCTTCCAAGCAGACAGTTGGGGTCCAGTTGCATGACAAGAATCTTGCTACTACTCCACTGCAACACTCCTTCTCCTCCCCCTTCCAATAAATTTAGTTATTTTATTACAGAAATTTGGGGTTATTACTTCATATAGTCTTGAAAATCTGTTTTCACGATCTGAATTAAAATAGATATATTTTAGACGTGTGTTTTAAGGCTGTGAATTTGTTTAAGTGACTTCTGTGAAAACCCGAAAGAGATATTTATTAAGATTGTTAATGTTTTTGGCAGTAAAACCGAAGAAAGAGTTCTGAGTTCTGGAAGTTACAAAGTTAGTAAACCAGCACATGGTCTTCTAAATAGTATACTTGTTATCGATTATATCATTTAAATTTAATTATTCATCTGATATTTGTACATGTGAAATGAAAATAAATAGAAATAATAGTAATTACTTTGCACTTTAATTTTGCACTTTTGTAATTGCTATTTTTAATACTCAAAGATATTTATCTGTGCACTCTGCAAAAGATTTGGTCACATGAAGAGATGAGTCAGTGGGAAACAACATGATAGACTATGGAGCAAAATCCAGATGGAAGAAATGTGTTTGAGTTCTTGATTTGAAAATACTTAATTTGTTAGAAGATACAGTACGGCAAACAGCGGAAGAGAGTTTTAGATTTTTGGGGCCCCACACTGCTAATTAGTATGATTTATTATAGGGTTCATTTACTTTGTTAATACTTGCCCAGGTCACCACTAAACTTTAGCTGTACAGTAGCTATTTCAACTGTAGATTGAGTGCCCAGGAATAAGCAGCTATTACGGTACCGTCTGTTGAAAGTGCTGCAGAAATTCAGGAGAGTTTACTTACTTATTTACATGGTATTAAGGTATGGTGATGGAGCATACTTGGTGTTAAGATATGTTGATGGAGTTGGCCGGTTCTCATTTGTAGGATCTTGATGCCATCTTTATGGGACTTGGAGACGCTGTAGAACATGGCCCTTTGCTGTTGATGTGGTCTGTTGTAAGCCAGATTTCTGACAGAGGAGGCGATGGCTTGGTAATACGGAAGCTTGGAAATCGTGCCGTACAGCTGAAGGTTTTTGAATATCTGAATGCTAAGCTATCTACTGAGCCATTCAGTGGAAGAATGGTATGATGCTTAAATTCTTTTTGTATGTATGTATGTATGTATGTATGTATGTGCACTGGACTATCTATATAGCACCATAAGATAGCATAACCAAAGACAAGGGTGCTTTACAATGGGTGAGGATATGACTCCCGGAAAAGATGGCATTTTAGTCTGTTTTTGAAGGTGGGCCGAGCTTTAATCCTCCTTATTTCAGATTGAATGGCATTCCACAGGAGTGGTCCACCTCGAGAGAAGGTGCGATCACCGAGGGTTGGAGTTTTAAGCGGCCTCGGGACAGTGAACAGAGTTTAGACGAACATAGTTTTTGTTTTACTGCTTCTTGTATTTAAGAATTGTCGTTTCTATGATTGGTTTGCCCTGGATCTCGTATCTTGCATATCAGCTTCATTTGCCCTTATTTAAATCTTAAGCTGCTGCTCAAATCATCCATTCAGTTTTCCATTTGTTCCGCTGGCTTGAGTTGTCTGGAATCAGCCAACTTAAACAGCGTTTGTTTTTAACCCCTTAACTGGGGATCCTGAATATATATGTCCATTTTACATTGAGTTACAGTTAAATACACGGTTAAGGGGTTAAGCAAGACTGTACACATGACATTTGAATAGATGTGTATAGGTGACAGCACTCGGAGAAAATGCACTTTGTGGTTTTCACACTCCATTTGAACATTTGATTTGCTATTTTATTGTCTTTTGGATAAAGTAGTTGGCCTCTGGATTCTGTCTTTAAAGAAAAATTGCGGATGCTGCTGTAAAGGGTTAAAAACATTGCACTGAATGCACTTGATTGCATAGTTTAGTGCAAAAATCCACAGTGTTAAATGAAGATGCCAGTTCATAATGATTATTCTATTCAGATTATTGCCGATGTTTGTCGAAATGTTATCTACGGACTTTTGAGTGCAGCACTAAACACTTTTCAACTTCAGACCCTGGGAGATATTCAGGTGTGTCTATTACTCATTCCTAAGACTGATTGGTGCTTAGAAACCTGTAATTTAGATATGA
Organism: Metaphire vulgaris; assembly: GCA_018105865.1. Classification (NCBI taxonomy): domain Eukaryota; kingdom Metazoa; phylum Annelida; class Clitellata; order Crassiclitellata; family Megascolecidae; genus Metaphire; species Metaphire vulgaris. The sequence goes on from CM030841.1 coordinate 13,634,597, forward strand.
TATCCAGTACAATGATATACTAGTTATAGTGACTGATGTCTTTGTTTTTGGTAAGCATCTTTTTAAGGTCAGTGTCTTCTGATTTTCGGCTGTTAAACATGATCAGAGAATGTAGTTGCTTTTTAAATGTAAATATTCCTGCTAGAAGAATATTATAGGATTTTAGGATTTTGTTTTCTTTAAAAAAATTTTGTTCTTTCTTGAGTGACTTCTGATTATCACCAATTTTGCTGACTTTAAGAAATGTGTTGTTACGAATTTGCGATTCACTTGTTTGTTATGTTGATAGTTTTTGCATTTCACGGCTGTTCGTCTGCTGGACTGTGAGTTTATTGCTACTCATTTCTGGTCAAGGGTAAGACACTTTCAGCTTAATAAGTAGAAGAAAAAAGATATTGAATAATAGGTCCAGAACCAGTGGTTATATGGTTATATGGTTATCGATGCTGCTGCTGAGGACAACGACGATGATGGTGATGACGGATAATGATGAAGATGGTGTTGACATCATGGGGTTAATGGTAGCAGTGGACTTACTGAAGGTTGGCACGTGGTGATTGTGATGATGATGATGATGATGATGATGATGATGATGATGATGATGATGATGATGATGATGATGTCAGCGACAATGACAGTAGTGACCAGGAAATGAATTTCTAGTGATTTTGTACAATTTCTAGAACTTTACGATGACAATTATGTATATTATAGACTTCTGAAGATGGTTTGATGATCTTGTTTGCTCATGCATTGGAGTGCTTTCCACTTCGCTTTGGTGTGCTGATCAAATTGCTTACAGTTCTGGCAAAAGCCAGCAGAGATAGTGCAGCTGAGGTTTGTTGATATTTAGTTTTTCTTTTGCTGCTCCAAAAAATTTTAAGATCGTACTATGCAATTTGCTTTTGAATAAATACCAATACTCCCAAGAGAAGCTAATGTTGAGACATTGTAACAGTAACTTGGATTTTAAATTCTTGAAAGTCTTTGAACTAGTATGACAAAGTATTTTGTTTATAAGTGGTTGAGTATCACGGACCAGTACAGGGTGGCGCAAAAAAATTGGGGACTATATTAAATGCCAAACCTAATGTGACTAGTCTGGTTTTTTTGTGCCACCCTGTATAATAACAGCTTATGCAGTGCTGGTTGTAGAGTTCAATATTGATTGAACAAGTACAGAGATGTATTTTTCTCTTTAATTGTGCATCTATCCTAAACTGAGCTTATTAAGTCAGAAGTTTGTGATTAAAAATATGCCTCATAATCTGCTGCTCTAGACTACATCTTTGGCACCTAGTTGGATGACATCAAAGACCATAGATGTTGATATGTTGGGTCTACAGAGAGTAGATAATTGTTATCGTATATTGTAATATTGTAACCACTAGTAGAATTTATTTTGTATGTCTTATGTGGAAAAATTATTTGCAGTCTGAAAAACGTGTATTTGCTATTTTAAGGTGGCAAACGTTCTGCAGAATCTCACTTCGTACTCAGAAGCGCTTGATCGCAGAGTTGTTTTGGAATCAACCAATCAGTCTAACATTGTGTTGCTTGCAAAAGATCGAACTCCTTATATCTGTTCAGGTTTAGCTCATGCTATTGGTGCACTTCTATGTTGTATAACATGACTTATTAAAGGTCATGCTGCTTTGCTTTACACATCTATGGTTGCAGTTTAATTCATATTTTGCTAGCAGTGTGACAGAGCTTCAATTGGGTTGATTTTGAAAATTGTCATCTTAATTTCTATTTATATGAGATGCAGTTTTACTCTTAGTTCTCATACAAGATGTTTGTGTTTTGTCTTCCACATAAAGAATGATTTACTTGCTTAACGATCCTTTTTTGTAGAAGTGCCATTTGTTATTCAGCGTGGTACTCAGGGATCTATATTTCCCTTTGCTGGTAAGATCTTAGTGGCTTGTATGTTTTAAAACAACGAATTTTGTCCTAAAAGTTTGTTACACTGAACCTGCTGTGAAATGGTGTTAACTTAACAAAGACAGGGACAATTTTGGTGGCAGGTGGTGTTTATGACAGCCGTACAGTTGTCGTTTTCTTGTTTTCCAAGCGATTTGTTGTTGCTGTGACAGGCAAATGTGTTAGCGATAGCATTCGATGGAACATTACCTACGATGGATGGAAGGTCTTAGCCGGCGAAATTCACCTTCTTCTCAGCCAAGTTTCTTACGGATCAGGTTGTGGAACTTATGCCGAATGACTTGAAGTGATATTTGATAAAGGGTGCCGAAGAATAGTGACCACTAATTGAATTTATTCTTGCATGGATTTTGTGAATTGGAAAGTTTTTTACACAATGGTCGCCATTAATTTGTTTCTGGTACTCACTACTCATAACAGATGAAGGTTTTGTGCAGTATGTCTCTTTATCTAACCTAACTTGTTTGTTTTCTTGTAGGAATGATTGAGCCGGAAACGGTACATCGGGTCATCTTGACCTGTCGGCTTTTAACTTCGCTGCTTAAAGCGGACTACAGACGTATTTCTTCGGATGTAGAATTTTTGGAAATGATGATCAACCATCTGTACTGCTTAGTTCAACGGTCAGTTTGCTCTCTTCAAATTTCTACACCTAAACTTAGAGTCAGTGTTTATTTGCACCTTGAGTTGAGTAGGTGATGTGGAGTAATTGATTTTGAATTTTCTAATATACTCTGTGGGTTGGTTTGAATTTTGCATGACCATTTGCAGTTGTTTAACTTATTTTAATGTATTTGTTGAGCTGAGAAAGAAGTTAAACATTGTAAGCATGTACATTGAAAGTGCATAGAGGTATGACTTGAAAGAATTTTTACAAGAAAGAGCTGCAGTGTTGCCGCTTGTATTTGCTCAGCGACCAGAGATTTATTTAATTGCTTCTAATTCTTTCATTATAGAGTTTTCAGGCATATAAGCAGACGTATTAGAGATCCATAGGATTATCCAGAAAATGATGTTAACTTTGAATTTCATCATAAGTAGTAGGCAATTGAGACCATTTGCTTATTAGGTTGGTTAGGTTAGGTTAGAAAGACTTGATTTATATATTTGAAAAACATGAACGAAGAATCAAAAGGCTAGAGCGAATTTACACTTGCATGAAGTTTCAAGAAATGAGTTTTAAGTTTGGCCACCATTAATTCAAGATTGGACTCTCTGGTCACAACGGATAATGCATTCCAAAGAATAGGGTTTCACTTTATCGACCTCTTGTTTGTTTTCTTGTAGGAATGAGGAGGAGGAACGACCAGTCTGGCGTCATCGACTGGATCCTCAGTTGCAGACTTTGTCGGTAGACTTAAAGCGGTCTTAGAACCAACAACGCCAGATAGTCCGGAAAAGCTGGATCAACCATCTGTAGGGCACGGAACGCGAGGATGCACCTCTTCAAGGCAACACGCTCCGGGATAGAGTCAGTGTTGATTTCTCTTTCAGAAAAGGGAGATGTGCTCTTGATTTTGAACTCTAAGATCATCCGGGCAGAGGTGTTAAGAACCATCTGCAGCCGATTGAGCTGGCATTTGGGCAGGCTTGAGAGAATACTGTTGCAGTAATCGACCCGATTGATGATGAAAGCCCGGAGGAGAGATTAATGAGCCGAGGTTGGTAGGTTTCGGGCGAATCTCCTGAGTTTGCAGCTGATAATAGCAGGATCCGGGAGGATTTTCCAGAAAATGAGCGTCAAACGAAGCGATCATCATAAAGACTCCCAAATTGAGACCATCAGAGGATGGAAGGTCAGTACATTATATTTAGGAATGTATAAATATGTATAATGATGGTCAACGACTCCTTCCACAATGCTTGCACATTGATGGTTGGCTACTCAAAGAAAGAGACAGAGTAACAGGCTCTCAGTTGTTGGGAAGTAAAATCCTATGGCTGATTCAGGAGAGGGAGGGATTGGTTCTGGGAGTGAGAAAGGAGATTAGTTGTTTATTTTATGTAGAGACATGGGTTTGGTATTATTGTAATGAAGATAATTCCTATGTTTTTGCTTTAGTTTCTCTCTGTTGCCATCACCTTCAATTGAGCTTTTGGCTTCGTGTTTTGAAGTTTTCCATGAGATCATTCAGTGGGAGCCGCTCGAGGTATGCCCGTCGGTGAAGTTGAATTGTTGTTTGCAGGCTTGTTGTTTCAGTTGCTTTTCAAACTGAATTCGTTGTTGCTTAGAGTAAAATTGAGTTTATTTGCTTGAATTTTAATGTTCATTTGTCTGAGGTTCATCTAGAATTTTCTGATCCGGAAAGAAAAAGCGATGATTGGTGAATGACAATTTTTTTGATTATCTCTGGCTGCACTGTGTAGAAATGCTGTGGTTTGCTGATTTAAAGCTAAAAGTTGCTCCATAGATTCATTGCCCAAAGGAGAACTGAAGCTTATACATACATTTATTTGTGTGTGTGTGTGTGTATATATATATATATATATATATATATATATATATATATATATATATATATATATATATATATATATATATATATATATATATATATATATATATGTTGGCAGAAGCTGCAACAGACAGGATTTCTTCCTTACCTTACTCATCATGTGACCAGTGTTGGTGAAGCATTGAGGTATGAAATCTGTATTCTACAAAGTATCAAGTATCACAGTGGTATCATTGTACATTGTTTGGCTACTGGCAACTTATTTAACTTTAATATGTTTTTACTTGTTGCTCTATTGCCATATTATAATATTTAAATGCTGGAAGTTGATCATCTTGTCGTTTTTGTTTCTGTGTTTGAGCTTATAGTTGTGTTACTGAATTTAGCTGTAACTGTTTGAGTGTTGTAATGGCTGTTTTAACTTTATTTATTCAGAGGACATGGTTGTTCGGCCCATAAATTTTCATTGATTTTTGCCTGATCTTTTTTATGATAGTCTTGAAATATTGACGTAATGTAATGTAAAAAATATTTGTATAGCGCCTCTTCTGAAGAATCACTCAGAATCGCTCCCACAGCAAATTACTGTGTATTGACAAAGAGATAAGTTTTAAGTCGTTTCAAAAAAGGGCCATAGAATTAGGAGTTGCTAAGCCACGCATACTGGCGTCAAGAGCATTGATATCAAAGTTCCTCTGCTAAATTTAGAGCCTTGAATCGGGGAGCTTATGGTGCAATTTTGGCTGGATCAGAGCGTATGCAGGGTCGTTACCCTGTTACGCAGGCATTTCTTCAGCTACTGATCAGTATGGTTGAGGTGAGTAATATTGTATTATGTCATGTAACTGATTAGAAATGCACTACGGTAATACTGATAGCTTTGTGGAACATTAAATTTTGTGTTTTACAAGACATTAAATTTTATGATTGGCGGTTTGTTATTTTAGGAAACAGTTTTTAAATAAATTGAGTTTCAGCGATTAAGAAGAAGGGTTCCTTTGTATTTCATTATTTATATCTTTAATTATTTATATCTTTAATGTTGAATCGTTGATGTTTATTTTCAGCCACTAAATGCTGCTGGAAAGCTAGATGAGATCTTGCCATCATCGCTGTTTGTATGTCAAGAGATATTTCCTGTGATGTACAAATACCGGTTCTACGATCCCTATGCCAGAGAAAAGATGGGTGTGTGTTCAGACTGCATTTTTTTTGCCTTAACCAACATTGTATTGTTGTATTGCATTGCAGAGTAAGATAGAGTGCCACAAATGTATGGACATGAATTTATCAAATGATCGATAATAGTATCTATTAGTAAGCACTACTAACCTTGGTGAAGATAGAACTGTGTCCCTTTTGCATTCTTGTATTTGATATATCACATTAGAGATGGGAATTACTTTGGTCTTGTAATCCCACCTAACTTGGTCCTCAATATATGGGAATGTGACTTGGCCACTTCAAGTTGATTTGAACAATGGAGGTGCTGGATTTCATTTGGATTAAATTTTTGCATATTTAGCAAATGTGGTAATTTTGTAATTTTAATTTTGTGTGTCCCCACTGGTTTTTCTGATTCATTATATTGGGACTTTTGAGATAGGCAAGATGTTGGAGTTATGCTTTTATTTCTTTGTAATGGATTTGTCAAATACATAGAAAACTTGTATGACAATGTAATTAATTATGTGTGATATACAGGCTTAATGGGTACATTTTGATGTAAACGTTTGTCATTTAATCTTAACAGGTCAAAAGTGCTTAACTGTTTTCATGAAAATCTTGAAAAGCCAGGGTGAAATTTCTGACATTAAGTCCACTAACAAGTGAGTCAAGATGTCGTAGACATGTCACAGAGATAACTGGTTTTTGCAAGTGTGTTTTCTTGACTGCCTAAAATTTGCATTGTGTGGCATGATATGTGGGAGTAGTTTCATTTGGACTTGTTATGATGCACAAAGATTGATATGTTAATTATTAGGTGCTAATGATATGTTGACTGAAGCACTGTTTTTGCCAGGCTTGACAAATGTGTGGTGTATATGTAATGTAATGTAATACAATGAAGGAAAATAAAATATTTGAAGGCTTCATCTGCAGTTGTTAAGACTAAAATAGTCTTATACACTCATTGATGTTTAGTGTCTAAAATGCCTCCTACTCCTATTTAGAGACAACCTGGATGATTAATTTTAAGTCAGATCCATTTCTGCTTATAAATTATTGATATAATCAGATTTGTGAAGTGAGGAGTACATTGTAATCAAATAAGGCTTCCAATCTAGAGCCCAGGTATAAAGGTCTATTGTCAAATGCCTGATCGCATGCTTTTCTCCAATTTGCTCACATTCCTATCATTGTCGTCCAGTTCCAGATATATTACTCTCTCAGTCGTTGTCAGGAATTAACTTCCTTAAGGTAACTTATTGTGGAATTTGTCTATTTTCCACAATAAATTCTCAAATTTATAGCCATGCCTTCTATACGGTGATGCCATTTTGTCAGTGGCAAAGCATGGGTTCTGAGGCTGCTGAATTGAAGATGGAGCTTTGGGGAGGGGGAGGTCACAAGGTCAACCAATCATGAATTTTCTATAAAGTACAATTTTTTTGATTGACCATTCTTCATTCCAGTGCCATAGGAAGCAGCATAATGAGTTTTAACATTTTAACATAAAGCGAGTGACATAAAGTATCAGCCAAAGGCACGTTGCAGTAGCAAAACAACACCTCTTGACACAGTAACAACAAAGAGCATGTTAATGTTCTGAACCAGTACATGAGGCTAGTTATTGTATGGTGCATTTTCAGTTGCCTTTGTTATTAGACCATTGCTGCCAACTGCACCAGCTAATGCTTCTTTGTTGTATTGTTTATTGTTTTGTAGAAGCTTTTCAGTGAAGGATGTGGTTGTTCACAATCTGTTATTTGCTGAATGTAGTCATACACTTCTGGACATCATTGGCACTGGCGTTGACGTTGTTGAAACTGCTCTGGCTAATCAAGTCAAGTAAGATAGCCACGGAAAAGTCTACTTTCTCCATTAGTTTTTCAGATTACACGGATTTTTCCGATGTAGCCGTCCATTTGAACATCTGTCAGCTCTTAGATATTTTCTGACTTTGACTTCATTTCGCAGGACGGACTACATCTGAGTTAACTATGTACCCGGCCTCATAGGTTAGCTATGAACCTGTGATCATTGCACACAGGATCACAAGAGAAGCTTGGCATTCACAACGGAGACCGATGAATTTGTGTACAATACTATCTTGTATGTGAAGTATGCATTTGACTCAGCCTGACTAGAACTTAAGAGTCAAAAGTAAGGTATGCAGAAATGGCACTGTCTAACAAATCTGCACTGGCAACATCTAGATCTAGTTAGTGGCATTCAAGTCTTTTGAGTCTTTCATGGAGGACTGGAATGTAAGAAAGGAATTAAAACTGTGGCGTTTAATAAGGACTGTCCAGTGTCCATAACCAAATAATTAAGACGATGATTTTGTTGATGCTGTGTTTCTGATTCCCAGTGCTCTGGAAGGATTTGGAATCGAGCTGATTGCGCTACTCCGACTGGCGCTGTCGGTGATGAACCAACTGCTGATGTCTTGGCCCGAAGGAACGTCAACTTCACCCGTGGCTCAGATGTTGTCAAGTCGACCGGCGCACGGAGCTGAGCGCCATATTGTTGCTACCGTGTCACATTACATCTATCACAGACACAATCCTGACTTGCCGTCACAGGCCACCTTACTTTTGAAGCATTTGGCGCTTGTAAGTTGCGGTTACTTAGCTTAGGGTGTATAGCAGTAATATAACAAGGTTTTGGTAAAAGATTTCAGTCATGATTATTGCTTTATCGTGCATCTGGTATTAAGACATTATGATTGTGTATAACAGAAACCAGCAATATACTTTATGTTCTTTGTTCTTATTCTTCGAAGTCAAATCTCTGCCTTGTATTGTCTTGTCATACAACCAGTAGGAGACAAAAGCCATTACTGAAAAGACTTAAAGGAGGCTTTTTATTGGTTTTTAGATTGATCTTCTCAAGAAATTTTTACAATGGGAGACAAAGATATTAACATATTTTTTGCAGCATTTTGGTAGACAGTGGTCATTACTAGTTTATAGTTTAAAATATAAGTTTGAAAAGACCAACAAATAAGTAGTCATCTGGTGAAAATAAGTTTAATATTTATCTAATTCATCCAAAATGTGTGATTTGTACTTAGTCTATCTGATTGCTTTTTCAGTTGTTTCCAATGTCGATGTTATCTTGTCTTGGAAACGAAGCAGAAACCATTCGAGATGTGTATCTTATGCGGCTGCTATCAGCCACAGAAGTTCGTTTTATGAATTTCTCTTTATAATATCCAGTTAAATTCTGGCATTGGCCTAATGCGTAAAATGTTTTGCTTCACACAGCTTTTGAAAATGTGAGAATCTGACATTTAGAGGGTGATCTCTTGAGGAACTTATATCATTGCCAATGTGCTGTAAAGGAGTTTCTGTAAAAGTATCATACTGTCACTTGTTTTTATATGTGCCGCTGCTCAATACCACAGTAATTGTGATTCTTCACTGACCATTGTTGATTCATGTTATCTTCAAATTCACAATTTGAGATTCCTCTTTGAATAGGACATAACCTGGTTTTACTGTGTTTGCTTAATTTGTAATTTATGTTGCTTGCTTTTGGCATCTGTATTGTCTTTAAGATGTTGCATAGGTTGTAGCAGGTTTTGAGTAAAGAAAACATATCTTTTTTTATTGTTTGCAGAGCATATCACTGAAAGTGTTTACGCTGGAATGGTTGTCCATCTGCGTGCAATGTCAGCCCGGAATCATTGAATTATTCCTGAATATTAACCTAGTTAAGGGCAAAGATGATGGCCAGAGAGTAAGAAATTTTGTGTTCATTTGGTGTTAGTACATATGTTACTGCCTAATATTTATACTTCCTATTTCTTAATCCCAAAATAGCTAATATTGTGACCTTTTCGGCACGAGCTGTATCAATGCTCTACCGGACACTGTAACCTCGTCGAACTCCTACGATCATTTCGTGAAAAACTTGAAGACACATTTATTGGCGACTTCTTATGAATGTTAAATATGTACAGCGCCTTTGACTTTGGTAGATGCCATGCGTACGGCGCTATATAAATTGTCTAAATAATAATAATAATAATAATTAGAGCCAATAGCACGTTGTGTCTTCATCCCATACTGTCCATGGAGTCAAATTATTGCAATGACTTAAATATGTGCATACCTTTGATCAAAAGAATAAAGTAGGTGATGTGATGTAGTTGCAAAAGATGGTGTTAAAAGTTCAGTGATGTAAGATGGGCTTGATATGCTGTTATTAGTCGTTGTCGCTGCATTTGACTCTAATTTCACGACTGCCAGCTGCTGTAGGTGGCGTCAGAGGACTTGCTGCAAACTAGCCAAAGCTTTGCATATTTTATATTACGTAACAACCAATCGTGCATTTACGCTACGCTTATCAGCAGCTGTGATTCTTGATTCCTTGATTCTACAGTCAAGTTGTTCTTGAATATCGGCACATAATGAAATCACTTCCTTCCAAGATTGAATTTTTTGAATGAATAAGCATTATGCTAAACAAAGGTGCGTATTAATGTGATGTTAGGCTTTGTTTTTGCTTGGTTTTTCTACATTGTCTGTAATGTTTTGTTTAGGAATATGGGCTTGGCCGAGACAATTGCCTTCAGACAGTTTTAGATTTAATAGAAGTATCTAGGCAGGTTAGTGTATTAGTTTTCAGCCTGTAAAGGAATTCTTAGATTTGATTTATTGGTTTTAATATTTCATTTGTTAATCAGTGCCTAGCTTAATGTAAGTAAGTAAAATGAAATTTCTATAGCGCTGCCAGAAAGCTTGGCACAGTGCACCAGCTTATTCACGAGGGCTCAATGCATCTGTATTTGAGTTTAGACTTTTGATTTTACATGGTATAAAAGCTTTTAGTTTGAATGAAATTTCTATGTTAGAGGTCAGTTATTATAGAAAGCATTTGAATTATTGTTTTGCTGATTGACTTTTTGATATATTTAGTTGATTTTGGAAATTTACTTATTTCATTTATGCTTATGATTGTGTGTTTGACAGAGGACTTATCGCTGTCCTCCTGAATTGCTCTGTGCTGCTTCAGAATTTCTACATTCTTTGTGGAAAGGTCGTAGACAGACTGCAATGACTGTTCTTCGAGGGATGTTAGTATCTTTGATATTCATATTCTATTAGTTTTCTTCTTTGCACATTTTCTGCGTCCGGAAACAAAAATTAGACTGACCTTTTGGATCTGACAAAGGAGTTTACAATTCTACTTCAAAGCTACCATCGATTAATGGCAAGCGCATAAATAAATTGGCACTATAGAAGTTCTTTGGTTAGTTTGTTAAAAATAAATGGATTGATTGATAATTAATATAATCTGCTTAATTACAACAGGTCAATTCTATTTACTGAAAATTTGTTTCCAGATGATTTGGCTGAGTTATTATGTATTTATAAGGCTTGACATTTATAAGAGTTTAGTAGTCTCATTTTTGTGAGTTGTGCTACCTTTTGACGTTAGGAAAGGGTTTTGGAGCAGCGTCTGCCATTCACTGATGAGAGAACCTCCCAAGCCAAGCGATGAAACTGATATAAAGGTGAAAACTCTCTTTTCCGTTTCGTTGGTTGGCACTCTAATGGGTCTATGAATGCAAAACAGCTGTATAGGTTGTTTTTATTTTCTTACAGTTGTTTTTTGTTGGTCTAGATATGAAATTTCTTTGTTCCATTCTTGGTTGATGTGAGCTTTTCATCCATACCATAACTGAATTGCACTTTTAACATAATAACAGAGTTGTTTGTAGTTCTTTTGGAACATGCATGATCGCTGCTTTCAAATGCAGCCGATCTACTTGTATTCTTTGCTGTTAATTTGGGGGAGAAATCTTATTAATAAATTAAATATAGCTGAAAAATTGTATCAAAAATCTATAGATGATGTTTGTGTCCTTTTTGATCGTCGCCGGCTGTTTTCTGTAATTTATTATTAGTTGTTGACAGTTGACGTCACAAACTGCTCTCATATCTTCAGAATTTTATCCTTAGAGATCTATCACGCAGACAGGTACAGGCTTTAATATGTGTTTGTAGGTTATTATAATTTCGAATGTTTGTGTCTTAGGATTATGCATCATTTTTGGTTATTTTGTAAATCTTTTAACAATTTTTATGCCCTTTTTGATGTAGTCACCTGACTGCAGACAGTTACAATGTCCTCGGTGTCCTTACGTTGTCTCAGTATTTTCCCAATTGCTTAGCATTGAGCTCTTGCTTGTGCTTCCAATCATTGGTTTCATAGTTCATCTTGTAGAAATTCAAATGATTGGCATTAGTCAATCTGAAAGATGAATAAACACTTTCACCTTTGTATTAACACAATTGGCTATATTCAAAGTTGGCTTCTTATGCCACCCGGAGATAAGTGAGCTGAATTCCCATTGCCTTCCCCATAGACAGTTGAGAGTGAACAACTTGTTCAAGGGCAGTATGCAGTGATTAAGTTAGGTTAGTGATTCAAACCCTCAATCTTCTGATTTCTTGGAGGAGTCCTACCACTTGTCCTTGATAATCCATTTGTCGAGGACTTGAAGAGACTTGCAGATCTTGTCTGTTATTTACAGAGTAACATATCATAAGATTGACCCAGTTTCATACTTTTGAGATTGTCTGTCGCATCCAACTTTCTGTTTAAAGCCAAATTCATTGTAATCCGATTCTACTGCGTTATGATCAGCAAATGGCAATATTGATTTATAGTTGACGCTGGTGGTATTACTTTTGTAATATTATAATTGATTCTTATTGTTAATGTGGTTAACATGATTTTTAAAAATTGGTATGTTGAACTTTTCAATGCATCTGTTTTATAAGGAAAGTTGATGATACATTAGAAGCTGAACTTAATACTCTGTTCTGCAAAGAAAGACTCCTGTTTTGGTCAAAGGTAATAGTTTTTCACCAGTTACCGGTATTCTATTTTAATATTTAGACATTTAGGTTCAGTCAATTTTTTTCTTGTTGCTTAGATGATGCTTTCTCAGATATTGCTTTGTGAAACTCTCATTTGGATGTTTTGCAATTTCTTGGATCAAATATTTTGACTGGAAACTAAATTATTGATCCACTAGGTACGTTCTATTAAGGTACTTGATTGTGATAATGATTTTTGGTTAAACTATCCAGTATATCGGAAGTCTTTTGGCTTGGTCAAGCGATGAATCTTTTCCTAAAGAACTACAACAATGCCTTATGCAGTTGTTGCTTGCCTGGAGAGAGTTTGTTGTTGTTCTGTCTTCAAACCGGGTAAGTACGGGCTCGGGTCAAGTAAAGTTATTCTTAGAAATATCTAAACTACTTTACGTCATTTGCTTGAAATGCCGATAACAGAATTGCACTGTATTGTGTTCTGTGGTTTGTGTTTGGGTTTTTAAGAGAGGGAAATTTGCTGTTCATGCATTGTGTGTATTATTTGCATTTTGACAGAATGCATTCTAGAAGTTCAAGATGTGGTTGTTTATAAATCAAGTTCTTCTTGTGTTTGAGGAATGAGGTTTTGTTTTTGAAATGAACCTTGTTGCAAAGAAGTGATCTTATTGACCATTAATGTTATTGATTTTACTGTTTTGTTTTAAAATCTAGTATTCAGCGATTCTATGCATTCTTTATATATTAATAGCTATCCAATTTGTGTTAGGTTGAAAATGTGACATTAAAAGATGGCTCCAGGAATGGAGACGAGACTAAACGTCTGCTTTTGGGTGACGTCTTAGATGGACTTCGTGCTCAGGTTACTTGCCTAATAGGATTCGATATAATTTTTCTATCTTTAAAATGGTTCTTAGCATATGTTTGCATTTTCTGTCATTTTATAAAGGTAATTATGACTACTGACATTTGTAGAATCTGCTTCTTTTGTTTTAGTAGATGTCTTGTTATGTTTGTGTGTTTGTGCATGATGTGGGCTTTGCATAATGCTTTGTGTGTTTGATTTGTTCAGTTTTTGGGACAAGATTTGACGATTGTGAACATGAAACTTTCATCCATAACCAGTTCTTTGTATCTTATGGTACTGAAGCATTGGTGCAGGTCAGAAACTTACTGTGTGATAATGATGTTTTTGCTTACACTTTAGGTCAAATTTTATTGTACTTTCTGCTCATTTATTTTGTGATCATTGTCGTCATGCCAACTGCATTTGTGAATGATCAGTAAAATTATTTATAATTTTATCTAAATTGTGATTTGGAACAATTTGGAATTTAGTTTGGAAAGTAAAAGAACTGGCCAGAACAGGGATTTGGTTTGAAAATTTTGAAATTTAAATTGGTGATGGTCGTGAAACATGAAGGCGAATGTTTAGATTATCTCTATAAATAGTGTGTCTTAATTACTGTTATGATGACTTTTGCATTTGTGATGCTTAAATTTCTCGATAAAATTACAACAGCTATGGACAGACTTGCTTTGAGTAATATTATGTTGTCTTGTAGCCATATTAAGGATTTTGGTGTGACCGTCATGAAACTGACAGAAATTCTAGCACAGACCTGTTGCAACCGTCAGTCGGCTCTATTGTCAGTTCAGTCAAACGTTCTCGCTTCCTTGATGTTGATTCTCCAGCATACAAAGACCCAAATGAAGACCTGTTAGTGTTATAATTTTCAGTTATAGTTTTAGTTTATGACTGTGGCAAACTATTTTTATGTAATTTTGCTTGAAATGCCGACAAAAGAATTTCACTGTATTGTGTTCTGTGGTTTGTGTCTGGGCTGGTTTAAGACAGGAAAATTAGTTGTTCATGCATATCGTAGTAGTATTTTGCCCTTAGGCAGGTTTTGTATTCCAATTTTGCCATTCATTCCTGTTCATAGCTTTCTCCTTTAAGTCTTTATAGTCCTTTTCCATCATACAGTCAAGTAGCATCTCTCGTGATCTTCCTTTGGTCTTTTCCCCTCTAGTTGTCCTATTATTTCCCTTAGGAGTGAGTCTCCTCTCATTATATGTCCCATCCAGGTCTTTTGTCTTTTTCTTATTGTGTTGTTCATGCATATGCTTTTAAAATAAATTTTTGTAGAACTTTCTATTTAGGTATTTTATTGTTCTGTGCATTTGTTAGGGTTAATTTAAATGAAGTTTGTAAGTTTGCACTCTTTAGTTTTCCCTGACTTCATTTACTATGGTAATTCTTTCTGTGTGTTTAGTTGTCAACTTTGACTGTCTTATTTCACTGTTTCCCGTGGTCTGTGAGTTACTGCAAAACTGTGTCCAGCGACCATTGATAGTAAAATCTTCTACGTCAGATAAAGGAAATCACGAGCCAACTGCTTCATCAGACAGCAAATTTAATGTATGTTGGGACATCTAGTATTAAATTATTACTGCATTACAGCAATAGCTATCTGTCCTTAGTCCAAGTGTTGTTGAAATTTCTGCTTTTGAGGAAATGGAGAGAATTTGAGACTTGACGAAAACTCTGTTTATGAAGCTCCTTGCCTTATAAGCTTCTTTTGCTATTTGAACTTTTTTCCATCTTCAGACTGATTCTCTTTCTAATACTGAACATTCGTATTCTTTCATTATTGAGTATTTTGGAATTTTGAAAGGATACTCACATTCTGTGATGAACTTGGGACATACATTGTGTGATCAGGAGGGTACTGAGCGAGCGTGCAGCTCACTCATGGGAAGCTGCATGGTTGAAATTCAGAAATCTTGCACCCATCTAGCAGCCCATACCGTACATGAGTGATTTTAGTGCAAGAGTGACATGTTGATTTTATAGAGGTTGTATGTGTTAAGTGGTATCTTTACCAGTGTAGGCTGAAAAATGTCAAACAGACCAGAATTGAAAGTCAGGACATTTATTTATAACAGAGGAAACAGACAATATTGCAGGATGCAACTGTGATGGAATGAGCATATTGAGTGTGAAGAGTAGACCAGGTGTTGTACTGTATGTTATTAACCCCTTAACTGTGTATTTAACTGTAACTCAATGTAAAATGGACGGATACATCCGGGATCCCTAGTTAAGGGGTTAAACATTGGAAAACATCCATGTTGTTGACCACAGGCAACATGGATGGAATTAATAATGGAAGATATGAAGAAACTTGGATTAAAGAGCTTTTATGTTTAAAGCAGACAACGATAGAGAAGACAACATCTAATACTTGATGGACTCGTTGAGAATATAAATGTGATGTAGGTATGTTTTTGTGTTATCGGTAGGCATTTTGTTTGAAATGTCATTCATAATCTGTATGTATGTATGTATGTATGTCATCACTGAAAAGGGGCTTGATTTTGTGATTGTGCTACACGAGACAGTTTCTGAACTTGACTGTTTGTTGTAATATCACCCATAGCTTCTTATGGACACCATTCATCTTCTGAAGGAATTGATTTGCACCTTGTTGACCGAATCAGACCTGAAATGGTTGACCATTTTGAAGCAGTTTACTGTTGTACAGTGCTTGATCTCTGCTGCCACAAGTCTACTTCAGGTCAGCATTTGCTCATTTTAAAATGGCAGCTCAATAAGTGTTATCATGAGACTTTTGAACAAGTCAACTTGTCAGTCCCTTTACCATCCATTAAAATTTTTCCAGCTGTCACCATGCTGGCCCAGTTAGCGGATGGCTTCTCAAATAGCCCGAGTGGGACTTGGGCTGAGTAGATTATGAAAGGTAACACAGCCCGAGTGGGGCTCCGGGGGGTGGTAAAGGGGTTAATTTAGTTTCTGAAAAGTCTTACTTGTATATTAATGCTGCATAAGGTATTTACCTGTCGTAATATTTGTTTTCTTAAAGGGTTTATTACTTACCTGTCAGGTGCATCTATTAGTGAGTATTTGAGTGAATGATATCATGATATCCCCATGGATTTGTGCTTTATTGAACTGGGTTTTGTTCATTTCAGGCAAAACAAGGATATGGTTTACTACAGGCAATTGTGCTCTTTTTTACTGATATGTGCAGAATTCCAGAGGTAAATTTATTTATTCAAAGAGATAAAGTGAGTGTGTGTGTGTGTGTTCATATCATGAATTATATAATATAACTGATGTGATTAGGTGCCAGGGTGTTTTTTTGATAATTGGTTATCTTGATGATATAATGATTATTTTATTTAATATTTGACTCCTTTACCAGCCATTTATTTGTAACGGAATGTAAAATGGATGCACATGTGTGTCACGGCCGTTATAAAAGGGTTAATTATCTGAGGTTATTTTCTGTATTGGCCCTTGGATGTGTTGGGCAATAATCTTCTGTATATTTATTTATTTGTCATTACACGAGCAGAATCAGCCAAGGAAGCATCAGATGAATATTGAAGTAAATTAAGACAGTAAAGATTATAAAAAATTGTTTGCCATGTCTTAGTTTTAGAGGTATTTTGTTTGCATAAGATCTTCATAGTCAAAGTTACTCAAGCTCCTAGTCAAGCAAACTGACCAAGTAGCTCGATACTGTAAATTCTTATGTATCATATTTGGCACGAGTTACTGTTTGAAAAAGGGGCAGGTAGTTAGCAGAGTGATAACAACGTTGGGCGATAGAGCAGAAGGTTGCGGGTTTGAGACCCGCACGAGCCCTAAGGTCGACTCACTCTTAATTCGCCAGGTGGCAGTAGCAACTGAGCAGCAGAGTAATCTACGGAGTAAACAGACTTATTGCATAAGAAAACTGGCCCCATATCATGTAATCTGCACAAGTTTCACCTTATTAAAGGCATTAGCTGTTAAATTACTTATAACTTAGTATGTGAATACTACAAGTAGTGAATGTTTAGAAAATTAAGGAGTATTGGATTTCCTGGGATTTTGGCATTTAAAAGGACATTATTTGAAAGATAATAGTTTCATTTTGGCATGACATTTTATGTTGATCATGTTAATGTTTTGTTTAATTTCTTCTCTGAATTTCAGGGTGCTGAGTTGCTACTTGTGAATGGTGTTAACCAGCAGTTATGTCTACTTATTGGAAATCTATATTCAGAGTCTTCTAACAACCAGGTGCAATTCATGAAGATTGCTTTCAAAAAATATTTCAAGCCATCAACCTTAAGACAGTTTCAGTTATTGCTGAACCTTTGTTTTTGAAGTTACGTATTGATTAATGTATTGATCTTTACTGGTCGCTTCCTTTAACTGAGAACCTTAATTTGTTTTAGAGTGGTATGACTGATGGCAAGTCGTCAGATCATGTTTTGAGATGCACGATCTATCGTAACTACATCTGTCTGTTGTCTGCGATGCTTGAGACTCTTGGTTATAGTTTTGTAAAGGATGCTCTCGACTTTATTGGAGTTCATCAGGAGCGCCTTCATCTGGTAATGTGCTCTAAATATCTGCCACCAAAGTCTTAAGTTGCTGTACTTTGTGTTAACTTCAAACTGTTTTACTGTTCTTTTAAAATGCAATGGAAACGTTTGAAATTACGATAAGAACAATTTGTTTTAGTGCATTAGAACGAAGAATG
Source organism: Metaphire vulgaris (assembly GCA_018105865.1). NCBI lineage: Eukaryota > Metazoa > Annelida > Clitellata > Crassiclitellata > Megascolecidae > Metaphire > Metaphire vulgaris. The sequence continues at coordinate 13,652,576 of CM030841.1, forward strand.
TTATGATGACCATGATGTACTGATGGTGGTAGGTACAGTAGAATCCTGCTATATCGATAGAAGCTCAAGGGACGACAATAATACATGTACTTTGATGTACTGAATGTAACTGATATATCCAACTGGCTTCTGATCGACAGGGACTGAGGACAGCTTTGATATAACTGAGATTTCGAAATAAGCGAGTTCAGTATGTCGGAGTCTCTTTTGCATTTATTAACATTGTGTTGGACAGGTCCAGCGCTTCAACCTAAATATAAGCGGGATTTCTCGATATAAGCGAGTTCGATATATTGGAATTCTACTGTACTTGATTCAAGCAGTACTATGATTCCACCTTTCAGCCAAAGTCATATGGCAACTCCATTGATAATTTTGAGCAGATGGCTCGCTGATTTCTCTCGTGTGCTGGTCTTTATTTGGTGATCACCTATATGAGTATTAAACTTACATGATCTTGTGATAGCTGGTAATCATCTGATGTCCTTATCATTATTATCAGGTTATCTTAGGAAATTATTTATTATTCTTTATTATGGTAAATTTCTGGTAAGCAGCATTATCTGAGATGCACTTGATCGTACTTTTCGTTTATTTTAGTGCCTGGACTGTAGCTGTTCTTTGTTAACCACCGAGGTTCTTACCGAGGCCGAGGAATCTTGTTATTTTCTAGCAAGATTTACTAAACATCGGTACGAATGGCGACTTCATCTTCCAGGAGTGCTGCAAATGCTCATGGTAAACAAATCAATTGCTGATATCGATAATGGTTTCAAGAAAGCAGTATTGTATCTCAAGAAAGACTGTTTATACGAGTTGTGAGAATAGGTTAATTTTTAGTTGGGTTGTAACATTTCCATGTTCTATTCGTATTCAATTTCTGTTCACAGTCTGACGTCTGTGCTATAACACAGAGATGCGTTAGCCTTCTTCTTCAGCCACGACTGCTACAGTTTCTGCTTGATGTAAGTAGCATTTTCTGGAACTCTTAAGCTTTGTGCAGTGCTTTTCAGTCATTTACTAATTATTTAAAATTATTGTTGTCCATCATCAGTGGTTTATTCAAAGCCAAGTGATGTGTATTAATTATCATCTGTCAAGACATTTGAATAGATGCAAAGTGTAGACCTTGTGTTTATTAGATGAATGGACAATTATTATGATTATACTTCAAAATTTTTTGTTTATTTTACATAAATTTTAATGTAGAAAAGAGTCCAGTGTCACCAGGACAGGCTTAATCTGCCCATCCCTAGTCGTCTGTCTGTTAGTCGACATCTGATTCAACAAACATCAACAGACGAAACGGAAGTTTCCAGCCCAGAATCGCTACAAATCCAAACAAGGTAAAAGGTTTGAATGAGTCTTTCAAGGAATTATGTTCAACATGAATGTGTTAAATTAACAGATATAGGCAATGATGTGGCAGTCTACTTGAAATGCATTACATAAACTTGTGTGGATAGGACTCATCCATATAGTATGTATGCAAAAAGGCATATTTTCAACCCCCTCTGTGTGTATGTACTATATGGATGAACCCTTATGTGCTTGTAAATTCCTGTGTGAGTAACAATTTTGCTGCCGAAATCTGGTTGTTCAGGCATTTGTGAGCAATTTTATTTTACTTGGAAAGGTGTGTTTAAGTCTTAATTTCACATGACTAATACTAGAAATAGCTTGTTTAGAACTGACTGCCATAGTATTTTTCATAATTTACCATTTTTAGGTTCAGAAATATTTTAAGTAGATATGTACATTGCACACAGTTGATTTAAACTATCTGCTTTTAATCGGGACATTATGTTTGATTACTTTTATTGGTTCACAGATTGCTGAACATCGTGAACTACTGTCTCATTGCTATGCGCCATTTCTCACCCGACCTTTATGAAGTAATCATGGATCAGGTTGTGGACTCTTGTCATATTGAAAATTTGAAACTGCCTTCAAGCTACAAGCTTATTTATTTCTTTTATCATAGAAATGTGATATTAAACAGATATCATAGAAATCTGTTTTTTTTTGTAGACGTTGGACGTGTCACCCTACGATACTTTTGTTTCTCTTGGGTTTAGTGCTCCCTCTGTTGATCAGGATTCTTCACCAACATTTGGAACTTTCATTGCTATAATCAACTTGTGTCTAAAGTTACTGGCAAAGGTTCGCATACTAGATGTTTAAATCTGCCCATGCTAACATTTATGAAATCTGTTCACCAGCCACAGTTTCAACTTTTTTAACGCTGACTATTTGTATCGATGAAATAATGCATTATATTAGTAATGTAACTAACCAAACTCGGTGATTTTGTGTTTTAAATTGAAGATTGAAGGAAAGTACCAGCCTTCACCTCTGAAACCATCTACACCAAAACCCATTCTCACCGACAGCAGTAGCAGTCCTATCTCCCGGTAAGTAAACCATCTCCTTAAGACTTGGAAAAAATTGAAGCTCAGAATAAATATTGCTGTACTGATGCTTCATGCACTTGTAAGTGGTCTCTTTAGCACATGCGTGATAAAATTTCAGGTCTTTTCCTTATTTTCTTGCATTGTGCTTTATGAAAATTTTCTTTTTGTTTAAAAACAGGCCAGTGGTTATGTTTCTGATGGAAAATTCTTTGGTACTTATAATGTCACAATCGATGAGGTACCTAAGAGACATCAACCTCTCACAACGAGACAAGCAACTACTAAAGCGGGAACTCAGCGCTGAACTTGTACGTTATTTTTGCAAGTTTTGAAAAGTCTACGATTAATTATACATTTGTTGTTAAACTTTTTTATTCTCAACATGTACTATCATCACAAAAGGTTTTTAATAATTTCTTTCTTCACTTTTGTGCATAAATCTTTAATATTATGCTGGCAAACTTTTAATAAGCAAAACCCAAATTATAATTTTTACAAATAATTTGGCTTAGCTATATCTTGCAATGTGTAGCTAATCCAATGCATTTTTAACCTAGATTTTGAAGACTAACTAGTCTTGCCTGAAAAACCTTGGGCAAGGCAATATCATAATTACATAGGCCTACTTCATTGCCAAGGCATAAAGTAAAAAAAATTGAGCATAATCCTATCGTAGCACCTTAGTTGTAAGTTTTTCAGCTGTAAATGAACAAGACCCAAAACACAGTGGCCTGCAGAGGGGGGGCGGTGGCCCTGGGCGCCGACCAGATGGGGCACCAAAATTGACTCAGCGACCTTTTTTTGCTTGTCAAACTTTTTATTGGCTTGGCCTTGGGTGTCCACCACTCTCTGCATGCCACTGCCCATACATTGTTTTTTTCAGCACCACTTACAACTGGGAAACTAGTGCAAGGAGAAGAAAAATGTATTCATTGCAACAGACTTGTAGGAATTATAGTATGCTAAAAAATGAAGCCCCAAGACAATGAAATGGTAGTTGAAAAATAGTTACAGGATGAGAATTAATGTGCTATAAAAAAATAGTGAAGTGTTTGGTACAGCCGGTATTTAGCTCAGTGTTGAGTAAGTCCAGTATGAAACGTATGTAGCAGTATTTGATGGAATTACGTTTTGTTCTTAGAATTCCTGTCTCATGAGTATTCAGCGACATCTACGCTGTTCTACGCCAACGTCATCTTCCAGCTCTCGTTGGTCCGGACCATTTAGATCGGAACATTCTTACTTTAGAGTGGTGGATACATTTGTGAAACAGATTCTGAAATAAGGGACAAGCCGTGAACATGAACTGATTCCAAGAACTCACGAAAACAACTGAACATTTTAAAATAATCATAATTTTATGCATTACAGTTGCATGACAGTAATAGTAACTGATCCAGAGAGCTGCCTTGTAGTTCATAGTTTTCTCAATGAGACTGTCTTTTGTAAACAGAATTTCCCATAACGTTTATATTTCTGGAGCCCAAAGTTTAAACGATTTGTCATAGTTCGACGTGACGATGAATTTGTCATCTGACGAAACATCAACGCACATAACCTTTGAATCACCGGCCATTTCTTGCAGTGGTGCCCAGTTCGGATGACTCCATATCTAGGAAAAACGTCAACACAATAAACCAATTCACAGAATATGAAATTTTGTACTGCTGGTGTCTGCTTTACATGGTTTTTAATTTATATAATATTTGCAGTTTAAAGCGATTTCAGACAGTGTAAAGAGCTGATAGAAATATATTAGGCAGCATTACCTTTGCTTTGTTGTCATAGGACGATGATACGAGGTACTTTCCACTATTTGCTGTCAAAAACAATTGAGAAGAATTAATAATTAATACAGCAGCCAAAACAGAACTGCGGATGCTTCTGAATTAAAATTTTCTTGAAAAAATCAGTTAAATTTATCGTATCATTGTCTTCTGTTATCACTGGTATGCCTACTGAAAAATGCTTTAACATTCACTTTTATTGCAGTTGTCAACCAATTTATGATTAATTGATCACCCCAAGTCTACACTAATAGCACAATAAATGACATTTATACATGCTAAGTCTCGAGCAAAAAATGCTGTCGTCAATCTCCAGCGCCTTGAACTTTTTTCATCCATTCTCATAATACCTACCTCCCCACTACCTGCCTCCCCCAAACTCCTCAATGGTTTTGCACAAATCTCAAGACTGGTCCCAGTCCAAATAGGGGGGCCAGGGCCCCGTGGCTACGGCACCACTCAAAAGCTACTTCTAATCACAATTCCAAATATACCAATGAAATGGACCAACAGAAGTTTGTAATCTCATTGAGCTTACGTTGGAACTTTACTTTTGTCACAAGACTGCCGTGAGCTGGAATGGTGTAAAGCCGTGACCTTGTTCTCATGTCCCATATCATGACGGAATTATCCTCGCTGCCGGTTGCTATGTGAAACCTGGGCAAAAAAGTCAGACGTATTCACAGATCTGAATTTTTCCAACGTCAGGTGTGAAGCTGTTGGAAGCAATTCCGTGCAATGATATCCATTTTTGTAAAATAATTATTAATTACCGGTCAAGTCAGTTGACAAAAATATAATCTACTGTCTTGAATTCCCATAATGCTTGTAGATGCAGAACTAGATTTCCAATAATCTTACTTTCCAATTCTGTCATTCCGTGAACAAAAATTTGTGGTCGGGTCTGGTATTTATAATTATAGTTTGCTCTAGATAAGAGCTACATCTTTCAGTCTGCTAATCACCCCAACATATTGAGCACAGCTATACTTTTGACACATTCTGCAGACCATGTTAAGGTTAATGATGATGGCTACATGTAGTATAAAGGCTCATCCATATAGTATGTAAGCAAAAAAGGCATATTTTTGACCCTCCTTCCCCCACTGCACACACTGTACAATGTACATACACTAAATCTTCAAAATCTAATCCCTTCCCCCCCTCAGTGCATACTTACTATATGGATGAACCCTAAACAAAAGATGTGAAAACTTTGTGCGCTGTTAAATTCAATCCTGTGTCACGGGTTAGTCCTGGTGCGACCAAATTTGTACACAACCGAGCAACTGAAACAAGATAAGCTTTAGGTCTAGCACTTCTTTCTGTCTGGCTTCTCTTACAATTCTCAGACCGTTGAGCTTATGCATTTGGCCATGATAGACGTGACTGCTTACAAAAAAATGTATTTCCAACAAAATTCAGAAGACAACTTTCCAAATGTGTAGGAACATAATCACAAAAGACATGCATACCCATTTGGAGAGAAATCCACTGAAAGAATGGATTTCAGGTGACCTTCAAGAAACATTACACAACGTCCTGTACGTAAATCCCAAGCTCGACCAAATGCATCCATTCCTCTAAACAATTTATTACAATATATTTTATAACAATTACAATGACAGTAACATGAGAAGGCCTCCAAAGATTTAAACAATTGTTTAATAGCATGATGCTATGACACAAAGTAGTGTCATCAACATTGGGTGCCGTCACCAAATAAAAAGTTAGCAGCAGATACCTGTAGCAATTTTTGACGGGATGCCCATTACCAACGTGAAAGTCTGATAAGCAAAGCAATAGGTAATCGCCGGGGGCAAAGGGGAAAGGTCATTGTGGGGAAAAGGTCATTGCCAGTTTAAATGAGACGTAAAAACTCGTGTATTTCAATTATATTTGTGCATGCCCCCAAAATGGTCAATGGCAGTTTAATGAGACAGAAAGTCATTTGTTTAAATTATTTGCACCCCAAAATTTTTAAGAATGCCCAGTCTACCATTACTCAACATCTCTGGCAGATACTGGTAACTTATAATAATAATAATACCAAAACACTAGTTCTGTTTTGGTATTACACCGAACACAATGTAACTGTGAAATGTTGAATGCCGCTAAAAGTAGTCGAGCTTAAATAAACTTAACTCTTTCATAGAATGCAATGTTAAAGAGATATTTGTGAGCGTTGGTTTGCCATGTTCAAAATTATGTACATTTGTTTATTGATAATTTTTGATCTGCAACCAAAGAGCAATTTTGAAAGCAAATTATTTATAAGTTGTTATTAGCAGCAATTTAATTAATATAACTATTCAGTATTCACCCAGTAACTGCAAGTGATCCATCTGTTTGAAATGCTATGTCATAAACTGGTCTACTGTGACCTTCTTGATGAAGTATTTCCTCTGTTGCCTCTAAATCCCAAAGTCGCCAAGAACTGTCGAAACTGTTACACCAGAAAACTACCACATTTAATTAAGTATATCCATTTACTTGGATCATGAGACAAGATCACATTTTCAAACCAGTATAAACATAAAATAAAAATTTAAATTTTTATTTAAATTCACTTTAAATTCAAGCCAAAGAGTGAATCGGTCAGTGATTCATTATTTACAATCTACTTACTGTTCATTCTAAATAACGATTTGGTCCTCAACAACAAAGCAACACAACGTAACAACAAACCCAAAATATACTCGACTTTCACCTGCATTTAGTTCTTACAATATTCCTTCTCAGTGCCAGAACCCAAGCTCTAAAACTCATTGCCACTATCTGTGGCTGCAGCATGTTGCAAATTCTCTACTGACATTTAGATCAGTATCCATCCGTTTGCCTGGCTTTATTCATCATAGGCTGTCAACTTGTTGCCCAGCCTTGATTTATGGTTAACTTGCATCTTTCTGATTTTGTTTGTTCAGTACTAAACTGATGCTCTTGTGTAGTACAGCTGTACTATGGTTCATTGAATTTAAAATAACAAAACTCTGCAGGATGCCCAAGATACAAAATGATCAACCGAAATAATATTATAAATTCTTAGAATTTTATTTATTTCTTCTAACCAAACTGTATTTATATATTAGAGTTAGAAATACAATTTTTGTACCAAATTTTATTCTCCAACTAACCAACAAGTCCCAAGAAATCTTCCTGATGGGTGATAAGCTAATCTTGAAACACGAAATGGCTCATGTCCCTCAATTTTTGCAACTGGATCCCCACTATAATAAAAAACAAGCAGCAACTATAATACCTTAACATGCTGTTGGTGCCATTTTAAAGATATCAAATAGTAAGAACAGCCACATATGAATATCAGTCTCTGAAGCCACAGCTTCTCATTTTCTGAAATGCATTAAACATTTCTTTAAAGAGCGAGTAAAACAGTTTTTCCATCAAGTATAAAACCACACTGTATCACCATCAAACAAAAGAACATAATTCAAACGAGGCTTCAAATGTAAAAACCTGTCGAGACTCCAGAGGATTACCGATCCTAAGCGGTCGCAAGAAGCCAGGCAGCAAGCAGAATCGCTCAGCGAAAGCGTTGCCTCCGGGTGGAACACAATGCATCCAACTTCTCCTTCATGACCTGAATCAACGGAAACAACTTTATGTCCAGATTCTGGAATTTCAAAAACAAAATTGTCTCACCATGAACTCAGACACGGTAACAGCAAAGGTGACAGGTCTTTTAATCCCAGTCACTTAATCCCAAGTCTTTTAATCCCAGTACAGATAATCCGAAATCTTTTAATCCCAATCCCTGTACACATAATCCGATGACACTCAATGATATAAAAAACCTATTTAATAATGACAAAGAAATGTCTGTGTTACAAAAACATAGTTAAACATGGTTACTGGATAAAAACTAAGAGGGTTAGGTTAGGGCTAAGTTTAAATTTCAGGATTAAGTGACTGGGATTAAATGGCTGGGATTAAATGACTTTGAGATTAAGTGACCGGGATTAAGTGACTGGGATTAAATGGTTGGGATTAAATGACATGGAACCAACAGCAAAAATTCAATTCAACAATTTAAAAATCCACTTAAGGAATAATACACCAAGTTACCTCTTAAGGTAGCAATTTCTTGACAGTCAGGCACAGACCATAGTTTACAGTTTCCACTCCTAAACACACAGCCAAATATAAGATCATATTATCAAAGCAGTCCTGGCAAACAAAAGACATGACATGCTAAAACATTTCAACACTTGTTTCTTTTCAAATAATGTTGTCACTACAGTAGAACTTTATTGCAACATACTTTTCCTCACAACACTCATCTGTGAATTGTTCATATAATTTCTAAATCATAACGTTTGGTTTCTCGTTACAATGTTCATCATATACAAGTTTCACATTTATTGCACATAAGAATCATAAAATGAAACTTTACCACTACGGTAATTATATTATTTTATTTTGTAATATAATATAACCACTTCATATACACAATGCTTGTCAGAAAAGAATGTTACAAATTTTACATTCAATTAATTATTTATGATTAACCATCAGCATCAAAGCAAAGTTGTTTAACAAACTACCACCATCACTGCCAAAACTACCACAATCACTAACACTACTACTACTGCTACCACTATTACTATTACTGTAAACCAAAGCAATACAGAATTGCTTTTGCTCTAACCCTCAATCAAAGTGATTTTAAAAATCTACACACAAGTACACTCACCAAGAGGAAGTCGCCAAAAGTTTGCTGTTTGGACTAAACTGACAAAAGATACAGGACGTGTCTCCATGAACTGACTGAACACAAGAGCCATAGACTAAACAAATGACAACATTCATTGGCAAAGCTAAACAACAGTCAAAAACAAATATGTTCATTTTGAACAATACCACTTATTCCATTATAAATAATTAACCTACAATAGGCAAAGTGTTTATTTGTTGTACCAGCATGTAAAAACTGTATTTCTATTTCCAGATAAATTTGATAATTTAATATAAGTACATTTGCTCTATATACTACTGGTAATTCAATTTCTTGCTAAGCAACAATTCCATTATTTCAGTTTTCTAATTTTATTGCTGTTCTTAGCAAAAACAAAGCAAGATTAAACATGCATGAGTGATAATTTCATTACAATATTAAGAAAGTAAACTAACATTTATTACAATAATGCAATTAAAGTATTTTTTCAATACGGTAGAGTTTCTGAACATAAATTAAACAATGACATGATCGTACCCGAATCCTTTTGTAGAGGTCCTGCTGTTTGGCATTTGCAAGTGCCGTAGGAATGTTCTTCTCTTCCCTCATCCTTTGAAGTCGCTGCTCTGCTCTGTAAAAATATTTAAGCTGAGTACTAGGAACAAATAATTATTAAGTAAAGGCATAGTAAATCAATTCATGTCTACAACCTAAATTACGTATAAAACCACATTACGACCACAGGGAAACAAACCTTCTAAGAGAATAATCTGCAATCCAGGTTCGGGCAATTTTCAGGAGTCCAGAACCTTCGTGGTACCATGTCACGTTCTCCTTCTACAATTAAAAGCAGCTCAAAATTTAATTCTGGCAGACGATCCAAAATGGCAAATCCTCGATCAATCCATGATGATGTATGATAAGGTATGATAAGATCTAAAAATAAAATAAATAAAAGAAACACAACCTGAGGCCTGCACACATTTTCACCCACTTCCGGGACAGTCTCAAAATTTCAATATCAGGTGTATTCATTGTGCAGATAGTATACTATATATATATATATATATATATATATATATATATATATATATATATATATATATATATATATATATATATAAATTCCACAAGATAAGCTCCCATGTTTGTAGCTGGTAAACTTTTGGACAATATGCAAAAATATGCCATCAGAAAATTTTACACATTGACAAAGTATTTTACAAAATTTCATATAATCATTGCTTCTAATAACTGATAATGAAACAAAAGACTTTCTAATGCTCTAATCATTCTAAATCAAAATGGTGGTCTGCTGTCTCCGGCAAAAGAACAGAAAATCAAGATCAGGTCATTTAACTCACTCATGACAGGCAATGATACAGCATCAAAAGAAAAAGTACCTCCTCCTGTTTCCGCTTAGCTTTCGTCTCTTCCTTTTTTCTCTTGATAGCATCTTCTCCAATACGAGAAAGCAGTTGACGAAGTCTCTCTCGCCGATCAGCCGGGCCCTCTCCAAATAAACCTGTTCAAGTTACAAAGTCTTCAATTTCCAGAAACCAGAACTTACCAGCCAATCTAGTTAATTATTTTATTACAGATGTAATAGAATACTGTCACTATTAAACTGCATTAATTATTATATGAAAAAAATTGTCTAAAATAGTGACTGCATTCATAAAAAGCAATGCAGCGAAATGCACTCGTATAATCATCGTTGCTATGAAGCAGTTGGCATAAATATCCAGTTAAAAGTGCATATTGCACAGAGGAAAGAATATCTAAGTGACCAGTAATAAAGTGTCCAGTATGGAAGTATGGCAAATATGGCCAGATACTCTGTCCCTCTTGAGAAAATTTTCAAGTCGATTTAACTCAAACGATGTTTCAGCTAAGAATTATAGAAATCAAGAAGTTGTCTTCAATCTCATTAGCAAGTCTTACAGATTGGTTCCTGAAGTTGTCGAAGTTGTGCCTTTACTTCAGCATCGTCGGTTGAAACGTGGATTTGTCGAGCCTAGATTAAATAATAGCAACAGAAAATAAATGGCTTAGAAGAATACTAAGGATTGGATGCCAAGAACATATAACAAATGAAGAAGCTAGAGAGAGAATGCTGCAACCGAGCATCATCAAAGTAATCAGGAGGAGAAGAATGAAATGGATCAGAAACATACTTAGAATGGAAGAAATAAGAAACCCAAAACAAATTTTCAATTGCAAACCAGAGGAAAAATCTAAAGGAAAGGAAGGCCAAAAAGATGATTGGTGGATGGATTGGAAGAGGAGCTGAACATGGCAGAGCTGAAAAACTGACGGAAGACAACGAATGACCTTGGAAGAAATAGCAAAGGACAGAGAACTTTGGAGGGATGTCATCCATGGAGAAAGTCAATAGTTGGTCACAGCTGGAAGACAAAGACCCGACTTGATATCAAATAAACAATTAATAGATAAGCAACAAACAAGCACATCATATAAACAAATGAACGTCCTTAAGGACTATTCTTGTATACAATGACAACAAATGCATGCAGAGAAAATAATGCACCAGAATTAATCCAAATTATGAAGGAATAAGGTAGCAAAACCAGAAACAAGATGCTATGACCAAAGACATTGGTTACTCAATTGAAATCAAATACTTTCATCATCGTTGTCATCATCATCATCATCATCATCATCATCATCATCATCATCATCATCATCATCATCATCATCATCATCATCATCATCAGCCACTCTGTGATTGAGTGTGCCACCTTTACTTGAGCTGACTGTGTTTTGTACAAATTAGGAAGCAATGAGACCAGCTGGCTATGGTATCCCACGTCCAGTTTTGTCCACCACAGTTTCTCGTGTATCACGGTATCAAAAGCCTTGGCAAAGTCAATGAGACAGAGGTGTAGTGGTTGATTGTATTCACTTGCCCTGCACAATAAGATGCCGAGATTCGTAATTTGGTCTCTTGTGCCTCAACTCCGTCAAAAGCATGCCTGCTCTTCTGCAATCTCACTTTCTGACCGCCTAAATTCTATTCAAATACTTTACAAAGACTTTAAAAGAACTCTAAGATTCTTTATCACAAAGATCACGGGAATAACAGCACATTCAAAAAGTCATTCAAGCAGAATTCAAACAAATATTTATAAATTTTATCAGACATATAACATAAATATGCTAGCTACCAGCATTTTATACCTTCTTTCTTCTTTCAAATTCTTCTAATTTTTCCAAGCGAGCCTCATTTTCATTATCCTCCATCTCCATAGTATCTCCTTTAAATCACAACATCTATTCAATAGTATTTATAGCTGATTCTCTGCCCATAACCAAAAGTAAGTGTAGGTCTAAACCAGGGGTATTCAAATGGCAGCCCGCGGGCCAGATCTGGCCTGGGGGGGGCATGAAATGGCCTGCAAAGATACTGAAACAATAAATAACTTTTTTGCCTAATACTAAATATTTTTTAATGCACAGTGCAATCCGCTTATAACCTCGGGACCAAATAAAATTGTGTCTATAGGTGGAGCATGCTTATAAACAAAACTGCAGCTCCAGCATCAGTCCGTCTATGTTTGTTTAATTAAAGAATTCCTTAATGGTCATCTGTACAGCTTGAGGATGGCGCACGGCGTAAACCTGATTCATGCGGCTGTAAAACCTATCTAAGAATTGGCAGCCAGCAGCCAAAGGTATGACCTAACATTTGCCAGACTTTCATTGGCACATGCAAATGACACAGGCATTGGAGGCAGACTCCCTGCAGCCTCACTGCTGCAGGTCATTCTCTGCTGGATTCTTTAATCCCGCCTCCACCAGATGCGACCAATTACTGAACAGCAATACAGGCAGGTTGTATTAGGTGGGAGACTGGATGTAAGGCTGTTGGCTTACAGCCAGCATCTACTTCTTTATTATACATCCATGAACCTTTGAACTTTATGGAGTTTCAATGCTTCAAAATAGCCTACTTCATGCTTATATGTGTAGTTGACTTCCATTGAATAAGCTTAGTCTCAGAATGATTTGTGCTTGCATCCGATGTGCTTATAAGTGGTGTGCACTGTATTGTTTCAGCCTACCTGTTTACATAAGAACTATATTTTTGTAATAAAATATTTCTAAAAAATTACTTTTCTTCTCTACTAATAAGCGCCAGTGCAAAAACATTGAAAATTAAATGGAGAGCAAGGAAAATTAATATTTTAGTAACAACGGAAAATACTGAATTTCAAAAAGTTACCTTCTGAAACAATTACATTTCCAGCAGGAAGATTGCTTTTCTCTTCCACCTGACGCAGGCGCTCTTGCTCCTCTAGGCTTCCATAATGTATTGCTTTTGTATGTCGTGTGTATGTTACTTCCTCGTCGTCTGACATGCTTGCTAATTTCTATCAAACAAAATCCAGTCATATTGATTTTCAGATCAAGTTTTACCCCACTTTAAACAAGCAGGATTAAACTGAATAATTATTCACAAAATAATAAACTTCCTTCGATGTGGAATAACAAATAACAAAGTGAAAAGTTCAATCAATATGCTTTCTACTACTATACTGCTGTGATAATAATGCATTGAATATTAGTCAGTGGTCATAATGCGATCATGATGGAAGCAAACTGTTTGTGGTAGATTTGAAATGGCTGAAATCAAATTATTACAGCAAGGCTTCTAGCATACCAAAGCTCTATTAAATAGGTCCATAGGAATAATCTTCAAATATAAACCCACAGCAGAAATGAATGGGTATACATATGAAATCTTTATAATTTATCAATTACAATCTGACAAAAGCTAATGTGTGACAAACATTTAACTAATGAAAACCTCTGTTTACTGAAAACATTTGCAGATAAGTAAAAAAAAATTAGCATTCTGCATGGTAATTCAGACAACTCATGGTCAATTCTGAAGGAGCTGTAGGAATTATTTTTATCTTGAGCATTTACACGTCCACTGGCCAAACTCAGTATGGTCTGGATAAATACTTCTTGCCCAGCTGGAAAGTTAAACGAAATAGTACATTGCTGCATTGCATACGATAGGCGATAATAAGAGTAGAAGAGAGGCGAACCTCCGACCGACGAATACAAAATAAAGTGACTTCAGACAACCGAATACTAGCTTTTTGCAATGATTTTGTGTTGAGTATTTTGAAAATGATTAAAATCGCGCTTAAATAAATATTTACAAGTATTTTAATCGATCAAAGATCAGCGTCTACACAAATAAAGAAAACACAGAGATCACGAAGACTGTAGTACGTAACTAACGTAAGTAGAATCTCATTATCTCAACATCATACTTACTTACTTACTTAAATCATCCTTCCCGTCTCCTCTGGAACATTGGGCGACGAGTCTTCTCCAGACGGCACGATCACTGCATCATATGCTCAACTAAAATGCAAGAAAGTAAAATCTCGTAAATTTCTGTAGCGCTTCTATAGTAATAGGCTCAATCAATCAATCAACTTATATAGCGCCACTATAATAATGCCCAGGGCGTCAGCCGATGGCGCACCAAATCCAAATAGCATTAGATCCAGGTCAAGCCAGAGGATCAGTCCGAAACGGCGGGAGAGCAATCTAAGAGGGATAAGCCAAGTCAAACAGATCTGTTTTAAGACCAGATCTGAAAGATGATAACTTGTTAGTTATGCGAAATGATGTTGGTAGTGAATTCCAGAGCTTATGGGCGCAAACTGAGAAACTACTAGTGCCAATGACCACTAGCGTCGCCACGGGGGCAAATGGGAGCAAATGCCCTCCCCAACCTGCCCATTACAAAGACCATATGATACCAGATTCGCGCAAATCCGGTGAAAACAAGAAACTTTTTCTAAATTTAAAAAGTACAGTTTTACGAAAACAGGGAGGTAGCTAGTGTATTCGGGTGGGTAAGTACGAATCTGACACGCTTTTAGCCCCTGAGCTTTTTGCTCCCCCAAAACCAACCTTATTAAAAATTTTTCGCCCCTGCAGGGCGACGCCACTGCAACGGTTCTGTTTATCAATTGTATAATCCCAAATTTTTGTTTTCTATAGAACTTGTCTTACAAGAAACCAACTCTCTAATTAAACAGTTAATTTTAGCATTTTACATTATCTTTTCTCGTTCGATTTTTTTAGATATTTGACAGAGAACAGATTTCTGAAAGACTTTGTAGGCAGTTTTATCTATATAGTGTCGAAAAATTTCAAATGGCTCACCATTTTTCGGCGCGCGTATTTTCGAAAAATGCTCTAGAATAAAACTGAGGCAGAATATATTGACAATTCTAGTATGGTTTGACTCAGTTAAGCTGGGGACACAAACGAAAATGTGGTTATAATTTGTTCGATTTTTCATTTCAGTCTTCTGGATTTTTGCATATCTATAGCCTACTATACGGTTAGCAAGAAAATAATCCTTGTATTGTCCAATGTCAATCAGGCACTAGCGTCGCCACGGGGGGGGGCAAATGGGGACAAGTTCCCCCCAACCTGCCCCAGACCACCTACCAGATTCGCGCAAAACCGGCGAGAAAGTTTTCTGTGAAGAGGGGGCAGGGGTGGGTAAGGAATCTGACACGCGCTAGCCCCCTTTGCCCCCCTCCCAACCAAAAATTCCTGGCGACGCCACTGCCAATGACTGTGCGAGAATAAGAAACAACAAGTGAAGGTCCTGCCGAATAGGTTCCGAAGTTGCTGCTTATACCTACTCCAGGGCGTTTGATCTACCGTTAAAAAGTTATAGCTGAAGTTTAGTGGGCAGGAAGAAAAAATTTTTAGTGCAAGGGTTGCGGACAAATGGAACAGTTTGGACGAGGTGGGAGTGACAGTTGAAACAGTAGGCCTATAAACGGAGAGTTACTACAATGGTTTTAACACAGAATTGCTACTTGCTAGTCTCCTAAACCACTTTAAAACACATTATTATGCTATTATAGGTTATAGTCGGGCTAAGTCAATTCCAGATCTATGTCAGAGTGGGATTTCGGGGACGGGTGTTGTGGGACTTTTGGGGTAGAGATAGCCCCTAACAGGCCTGGATAAAACACCGGACATAACATACAAATTCAGAGGCGGCTCCGTGTGATAGGGGTCCGGGGGGCCCGTGTCTCCTACTGAGTACCTGTACCAGTAGCCCCATACTTTAGTGCACTAATTCAATAAGCAAATAGATTAGTCCAGGTTCCTATAAAAATAGTTGGCCCAATGCTCAGATGTTTCCACCCCCAACAGGACCCCACTTGCCAAATCTTGGAGCCGCCAACTGTACAGATTGACAAAAATGAGAAATGATTTGACTGATCAGTTTCAGTTTTTTTATTCTGATGATCCAGAAGATCAAGCGTAGGCTACAGCAGCCATCGTTAAAATTCAAGAGAGAGAACAAAAATCATAACTAGACTTAAATTATCTAATCTTACCACAAATAATGGTCGTTTCCTGTGTTATTTATCCAGAATCCAGGCCTGGGGGAGAATTTACTTGGCTGGAGGGGATGAGACATAGTTCAATCCAAAAATGTGTCAGTGCCGACATTGAGGGGGGAATTTTGAGGTTTGGGGAGGGGGAAGCTCTCCCATAACAGGTCTGGATAAAACACTGGTCGTTTCGAATACACATTATTGTCGGCAGCGTGGCCTATGTCGTCACCAATAATAACTGTAGGTTACGTGATCGAATCAGAACCATTCCATTAGTAACCGAATAAGAAGAAGATTGCCAACTGCAGAGGTGGCAACCAGAGTGACGTGGGTCGCTCTCGATGCGAATCCTGCGCCGTCGACATGAGACCCGACGGAGGCCAAGTCGGACCATTTCAGATCGCGAACGAAGACCGGTGGCTCCCTGCGCTCGAAGGCCTTGACAACCAGCTTTCCGAAGCGTTTCCTGCGACCGTCGTAACCTCTGAATTCGATCGGATAACTGGCGTTGACGCTTGGCCCGCGAGCGACGTGCACGAAGGACATCGGACCGTCGAAACGCATCGTCCAGGTCAGGCCGTCGACAAACGCAAGCCTTCCGCGTCCGAGGACACCGTAGGCGAAGCGCAGTCTGTTGGACGATCGGTTGAACGCAACGGTGAAGTTTCCGAGCAGCAGATGGCCATAGGGTCCGGTGTATAGGCCGTGATGCGCTTGTAGGAACCGCTCCGTCACGTTTCCGGACCAACCGGCGAGTCCCGGTCTCGTTCCGCCGCCGCCGCCGCCGCCGCCGCCGCCGTCAAAGTCCTCCTTCAGAATGGATTCGACGATCCGTGCGTCGTTCGGGTCCGGCGCTTCGTCGGGCTTCGGTCTCTCTCGGCGCCTGGACAGGTCGGTTACCCACGGCCGAGGAAAGGTGCAGACGGTCGAATCGTTCAGCCAGGCGGAGCTTCGGTTCAGCAGGGCGTCGGCGATCATGTAGTGAACCAGTTGGTGCGTTTCCAGACTGAGGTAGGCCGGACCGTTGCTGACGCTGAAGATGCCGAGCTTGGCGCTCGTCAGAGAGTCATCCTGGAATCGTATCCAAAAATCCTCCCGGCCTGCATCTGTTTCGGATATCCTACAACGGCGCCGCGGAGGGGCATATTAGGGCCTACAGTACGAGGAGGATACCGCGAACATTCAATGTAACAGGTTACAGATAAATCGATGCGTGCATTACTAAGATGGCGCTAAAGAATTTCATCTCCTGCTGCCAGAATACTAATTCATAACCAGAGGAAGGAGTGTTACTCACAAAACGTAACCCCAGTCACTGTTTTTGCCTATCCGCCATAACGGGGACCAGAAAGTCAAACTGAATTATTGGATTTGACACTGGGAGGATTAGGCCCTACGATTCGATTCAAAAGCGACCATCAACTGTCGTCAAGTGCATTGCCGACATGGCACTATAGAAGTTCATTAATAATAATAATAATAATAAAAATAATAATAATAATAATAATAATAATAATAATAATAATGATGATGATGATGATGATGATGATGATGATGATGATGATGATGATGATGATGAGGGTTATCACTTAAATTATAAACTTGCTTTTTGAATAGGCCTAGGTCTTCGCTTGACCTGGCGATTCGAATCACCGTTTCGTACCATCATACCATCGACTGGTGCTGATTGCCAACAACGACACTAAATAAGTTCATTAATACTAATAATAATAATAATAATAATAATAATAATAATAATAATAATAATAATAATAATAATAATAATAATAATAATAATAATAATAATAATAATAATAATAATAATAATAATAATAATAATAATAATAATAATAATAATAATAATACCACTGAGGTTATCCACCACCACTGCTAAATTATAAACTTGCCACCACCACTGCCACCAGGTCCACCACTGCACCACCACAGCACCACCTGCTCTCACCACTTCCTACTACTGAAGCTACCATCGACTGCTACTGCTACTACTGCTGCTGCTGCTGCTAGGCTGGTGCTGCTGCTGCTGCTGCTGCTGCTGCTGCTACTCACCTTGATAATATCCGAGCAGGAAACCAATGCCGTAGGAATCGTCGGAGTCTAAGAGGGGAAAGTGATTTAAGTCGATCGAGCGTTGAGTTTTCTGGATGGGAATCTGTCCGACGAACATCTGGTTGAGAGTCTTCGACGGAATCAGTCCTGTTCCGTCGCCGTCGTCGTCATGACCTCGACCCAACAGGAAACGCATCCACTTGGTCATGTCCTTGGCCGTCGTGACCATTCCGCCGGCGGCCAACAGCGACTCCAGGCAGCTGAAAAACGGCGTAACATGCACACAGCCGCGCTTAATAAAATATTCGTTTTTAAATCCTAAATTCGTTGAATATTCAGTAGTCCAACTAGTGTTGGAGTTGTCGGGGGGGGGGGGTTTGAGGGGGGCTGAACCCCCAGCTAACTTTGCAACCATTCCAAAAATCGCATATCGGGTATACATGCAGTTTCTGTCATTCATTGAATTTCAGTACAGCTGTATAATGAAAATCTCAATTCCCCCAGCTTAAATTTTACAGCTCCAACAATGAGCCCAGCACAGACTATATATACCCTGTAGTCACGATGTATATTATAAATTGAGTTTATGTCAAACGAAAGATAATCCATATTCTATGTCCTAGATTGAGGAGTACCAGTGGTGTAGCCTAGTGGGTGCGGGTTAGGGCCTTAGGGGTTAACCGCCCCTTGGTTGACCAACCAAATTTTTTTATTGCGTGTTATTATTCAGTGAGTAGAGAGACGCCAAAATCGGGTCTAAGATAGCAAAAAAGAAAAAAATAAGCAAAGAAAAATATCAATATTTCTGGATAGGCTGGATATAACTATACAATAACTATACATCTGGTTATAGCATTCTTCGAGCGAAATAATCAGTCGACTGTTCCTTGTCCGTTTTCCGAAGTTAGGGAACGGTTGTTCGTAATCTCCCTTCTGAATATCCTGGCTACGCCACTGAGGAGAACGTAGACAAATGTGTAACAGCCAGTTGTCTAGCCAAGGTTCAAGAATAGGAAACCATCTCTTATAGACTTATACAGACAAACTTGGCCTGATCCGACTGGGTGTTGTGGGTGGGGAAGGGAGGGGCCGGTGACATAGTGAACCCATGACAGCCGGAAACCTATGGTAATACTAGATTTGATCTTGGGATCATTTGTCCGATTTGGAGCAGTTTATCAGCAATCAGCCTTCTCCCATCAAACTCGTTGAATATAATCAAGACGCAAATTCCAGCCAGTGTTGGAGTTGTCCGGGGAGGGCTATTATAAGTTCTAACTATAAAAACAGGTCGCCTAGATCAACCGCGTGCATTGCAATATGGTACGTTTGCTCTTGAAATGCTTTCGCTCGGTATCATTGGGTAGCCACGGGTTGGGGGGGGGCGGAGGAGGTTTCGGGGCGTCACCTATTCTGGTTAGGACCGTTCGTGGAATTTGGGTAAAACTGGTGAGTAATCTTTCAGGGGTAGGTATGATGGTATGATGGTATGATAGATGGTGGTATGATCGAAGATAACGCGTGAATTTGCGAAGAATTCCCCACGTCGCTTTTTCTTCTCGTCGTCGGTGACTGCTCGAAAATCTCGATGTATCCCTCCCCCTTATCCTGAAAATGGCTTACGTCACCACTCGATGCATAATACCGTAGGGCTTCCATGTCGAGCGGATGGAGTCGGTCGTCGAAATCGTCGACGTAATACATCTTGGCTAGATCGCCGCCTTGTCGTCGTCGTCGCGAGAGGTCGTCCCTTCCGATCAGCCGCGTATCGTTCATACGGAGCGGTCCTAGGATTCGGTCGCGCAGCAGCGCTTCGTAGCTCTGGTTTCCAATCGCTTCGATCAGACATCCGGCAAGAACGTACATCAGGTTGTTGTACTGGAATTTGTCGCGGAAAGAACTCGAGGAATTCATGAACTGAAGCCGTCTTAAAGTACGAGAAACAGGCAAGACGCACACAATAATTATAAGGCCTATACAGGTTTCATCATGCAGTGCTTGGCAAGGCATACAGCCAGGGATATTTTTACACCCCAACATCCCCAACACTCCCCCCTCAATTTGAAGTCGACACCCCCAAATTTGGTAGTGCGACAATGGTATGCATATAAAATGCATACTAATTAGCTCAGAACACCCCCTCCCCAAATGGAGAAGGACACCCCCAACTTTTATTCCCGTATGGCCTTTTTTGCTCGTCAGAGGTTTTTTGAGACTTTTAAAGGTTTTTTGGTTGCTTTTGGGACTTGAACGTTTTTTGCTTGTCAGCCTTTTTCGGGGAGAGACTTAAAAATTTCGACACCCCCAAATTTTCCCGACACCCCCACCCGCCAAATTCAAAATCCTAGAAACAACACTGCATGCAGCCATTATTTCTCATTCAGTCCAATCATCAACTTCGATCACATCATGCCAATCCACTTTTTTTGTCCCGGGTTGCCAGCACCCGGGACAAAAATCTCTTGACAAGCAAAAAGGTACTCGCATCGTATTCATACATTCTAAATTCTATAATAATAATAATAATAATAATAATAATAATAATAATAATAATAATAATAATAATAATAATAATAGATTCTGCAAAAGTCCTCAAATTATTACATTAGAAAAGTCTTCTTTTTATAGAAAAAGGTAAAGATGAGCCTGTAAACTCTGAACACTTGGAAATGACCGAGCTAGATAGACATCGCGTCCATTGGATGCTTTTCCGATCCATAAAACTGTGTTCATATTACGCATGTTGACTTCTGCCTTTTGCTATTCATCATTTATTAAAACTGTTACACAAGCTTTTAGAAGCTATTGAAACTACAATAGAACTTCGTTATAACGGACTCGATTATAGCGTATAATTATTCCGTTATAACATTCCGCAATGTACGGTTCCGTGTGATGCGCTACCGTTTTGGATGGTACATCGGGACCCTCGGGTATTACGTACTTAGAAGTTAGAACTACGTTATAACGAAGTTCTACTGTAATACAGTTGATACAAAAATGAACTATTATTATTATTATTATTATTATTATTATTATTATTATTATTATTATTATTATTATTATTATTATTATTATTATTATTATTATTACGTCATACGTTACGGCATGCAATCATGCATTATGTCGCCATTTCGCAGGTAAGTCTGTAGTTCTGTTGATGAAAATACCTGCATAACTCTCTGTCCGACCGGTGTGGGTTCTGGCCGAGCATCAGAGGCAGGACGTAGGGCGCCAGTCCCACCCTGTGCGCCAGGACATCGCGTACCGTCGCCCACCGATGTCGCGAGTCGACGAGTCGAAACTCCGAGCCGATTATGTCGACGATCAAAGTGTCCCACACTTTCTCGTACCTGAAGTGCACAAGACGGAGAGGAGAGGAGCAGAATACAAGATACAGATTGAGGCAAATGAGCTGGATGAGGCATTTATGACACTCAATATGGCACAGCTTTGATATTTGTAGATGAACAGACAAGAAGGCAAAGTAGGAGGATCAGTGTTTATTCTAGCCACCTTGACATTGGGGAGATTTTGAAATGTTTGTGTGTGTGTGTGGGGGCAAGGTCTGAGTCTCCAAAAACCTTGACAAGCAAAAAAGGTTATCTTCCTTTTAAAATGTAAAATGTGGTGACAAGCCAAAAAAGGTCATCCTTCCAACCTTCCAAATATTTTTTACCCTTCTTTTCAAATGTCCTGGCAAGCAAAAACTTGTCATCCTTACATTTTCCCCTCTCCGAAAAATAAAAGCTCCCCCGTCGTCACACTTGGGGGAGAGTTTCCATCCTCCCATGCAAAATATAAAAAGTTTTGGGGAATTTTAAAACTTTGGAGGAAATTCTCCCCCAGAGAAGGCCTAGAATAAACACTGAGGAGGATACAGGAACAAACCTACTAGAGGACAAGAGAGCAAAGAATGAGATTACACAGCAAGACCATACAGTAATGTGAATGAATGTATGAGTGAAACATAGTCTGTGGTTCTCTCACAGAGAAGATCCTACTAAACCGCTCTAAACCATACATGTATTATTATTATTATTATTATTATTATTATTATTATTATTATTATTATTATTATTATTATTATTATTATTATTATAAATAGTTCGTAGTCGATCTCTGGTAAAATTATCACAGCACCAAGCGACCGTGTCAAAGAACTCAAGGCTGAATCTATGGGGGAGGGGGTGGAGGATCTAGTCTCCAAGTTCTCATTTACTTCGATACTGTCTTGTCGCAATTTCCAATCGAGACTGAGCTATAGGATCTCACCCGCCCTCTTCCAGCAGCATTCCCAGCAGCGTCGCCGTGAACGTCTTCGTAATCGACCCGATGAAGAACCTGGTCGACTCGCTCGCCCCGATGCCCTCTTCGACGTCCGCCCATCCGAAGCCCGTGGCGAGAACGACCCGTCCGCGGTGAACGACGGACAGCGAGAGCCCGGGGGCCCGGCGACAGTCGATCGCCCGGCGAATCAGGCGAGAGACGGACTCGGGGAGAGGGCCAATCGTCGACGCCGTCTCTGACGGAGGAGCGGCGGTGGACGCGGCGGCGGCGGCGGCGGCGACGACGGTGCCTACCGCTGCTGCTGCTGCTGTGATCCCCATGAAGACGGCATTCCACCAGAGCATCGTTAGAATGGAGCGAACGCTGTGTCGCGGGATGTCTTTGTTTGTTCAAAGCACAAGATAAGAGACGGAGTTCGCTGAGCACTTCAGGCAGCAACCGGTTGGCGAAAGAACTCGTCGATGCTAAAAAAAATAATTGTCAAATTTCCTCGTCAATACGCCTTAATTCTCTTATACCTGAAAACTTTGCCGACCGGCTTTCCCGTCTAAGTATGAACTCGCCTGTATAGTTTAGACTAACAAGCTTTGTGAAGCATGCCTGTCCATTTGACCATGTCTTGTTTCCGAAATCGGAATTCGTCGTATTAATACGTCGTATTACAGTACTATATATAGTCCTATTATGAGCGATAAGTTTAAATACGCTTTTCGGTCAGACTGAGGTGGTTTTCCGTAAAGTTGCGTCAACATACGATCTGAGTTGGCCGAAGACCCGAAGTGCATGATGACCCTTAATGTCTTCAAGACGTCGTCGTAGAAAAACCACAATGCTTGGATTGAGCCAGTTTCAACTGATCGCAAAGCTGGGCGAAAAATCGGGTTCTAATAATTATGCGCCTAACAAATTTGGCTTAAACTCGCAACTCAGAGTTACAAAACGGTACCGAATCTAGAATCATCAGGAATGTTCAGTCATAAAAAATATTATGAATATCGTGTTAACCTTCACGCAGGCAAGATCCAGTTTGCCTTAGGTCTATCTATCTAATGAGTACCCTACTACATACGATGATGAAGAAGAAGAAGAAAAAGAAGAAAAAGAAGAAGAAGAAGCTGATGATGATGATGATGATGATGATGATAATAATAATAATAATAATAATAATAATAATAATAATAATAATAATAATAATAATAATAATCTTATTATATAATTCTCGATGTCCGTCTGTCGCGTCTGTCCGTCCGCAACACGGCGGGTATTGCAAGACGCTGTTGTCATTGACAACCAAATATTGTTTAATCAAACCGGAGCGTTTAACGAAGCGTCTTAATTGTCTTCAAAACCCCGTACCCCCTTCCCTCACCCCATCCTCTCCTAATCGCCCAGGCCCAACCCATTTCCGCCCCGGCTCCAAACTCCCTTTTCCCTTCCCTATCCCCATCTCCTTCCCTCTCCCCATCCCCCTCCCAATCGCCCCCCCAAACCCCCGTTCCCTTCCGTCTCCTCAACCCTTTTCCCTCTCCCCATCCCTCTTCCAATTGCCCCCAAACCCCCGTTCCCCTTTCGTCTCCCCAACCCTTTTCCCTCTCCCCATCCCTCTCCCAATCGCCCTGGCCCCAACCCATTCCGGCCCAGGCCCCAAACCCCCGTTCCCTTTCCTCTCCCATCTCTTTTCCCTCCTCATCCCTCTCCCAATCACCCCGGCCCCAACACATTCCGGCCCCGGCCCCAAACCCCGTTCCTTCCCTCTCCCCATCCCTTTTCCCTCTCCCCATCCCTCTCCCAATCGCCTCGGGCCCAACCCATTCCAGCCCCAACCTATTCCCGCCCCGGCCCTAAACCCCCGTTCCCCTTCCTCTCCCTATCCCCTTCCAACTACCCATCCCTCTCCCAATCGCCCAGGCCCCAACCCATCAGCGCTCCGCCCTACCCCACCGGCCCCAAACCCCGTTTCCAAACCTACACAACGCTGCTCCGAAAACCCGTACAACCCACCTTCCTCCTCCCAAACCTCCCTTCCCTCTCCCAATGCCCTGCCCCCCATTATTATATATATATACATATATATTTATTCATTCCTAGCCTCAATACCTATTTTTTATATTTAACCCCTCAAGTGGGGATTAAATTTTCAGACGCTGTCACCGTACTGGAGATTTAATTTTTGGAAAAGCGTTCTCAGAAATGATTGCTGTAACGTTTTAAATTTGCTATATCTCAGGCTATATAGGAGCTAAAAAGATGTGGTTTGCACCATTGTTTAGATTGTTTATTCCTCTTTCTAACCGTCCGTGCAAAACAAAAAAATTGGGGGTAGAGTCCACTTTACGGCCTTAAATATCACCCTCTCCCCCCCAAAAATGTTTAAAGCCCCCTAGCAAAATATTTTAAGCGGTAACCCCACTTTGGTCAGCGGCAAAGTTCTAAAGGGATGTCAGAGGAACAAAATAAACCAAAAAGTTTGAAAATCGGTTGACATTTGGCAAATCTATCAATCTAACCTGATGACCCCAATGTTTGAACATAAGTATTATCGGCGAAAAAGTTTTGAATTCTGAGAAAGTTTCCAATTTTTTTTGAATTTGCTACATCTCGGGCTATATAAGAGCTAAGAAGATGAGGTTTGCACCATTGTTTAGCTATTTTATTCCTCTTTCTAACCCTCTGTGCAAAACAAAAAAAGTCCAGCGTTCACGAGGTTTGCGACAATCAAGTGAGAATGAGGAGCAGGCTGTTGCTCGGCGTGAAAAATCAGCACAGCAAACAAGAGAATCAAGCACTGCATGTCGTTCGACACTGCCAAATCATTACACTAACGTTGACTATCAAGTTTCAGAAAATTCATGTGAATGGGCGTTAACTCGGTTGAAGGAAAAAGCGGCGAGTTAAGGACAATTAATTGCGCAAAATGCTATTGCATTTGCGCAAAATCGGGTGGTAAAACAGCCAATTGCCCCCGTCATAAAATGCTATTGCATTTGCGCAAAATCGGGTGGTAAAACAGCCAATCTCCCCCGTCATAAAATGCTATTGCATTTGCGCAAAATCGGGTGGTAGAACAGCCAATATCCCCCGTCATTTTTGACGGGTAAACACCTAGTAATAATAATAATAATAATAAGGTTTAAAGTGGTTCAGTAGGGTCTTCCCTGTGTGGGAACCAAGTAACAACGGCTAATGCTTATAGACATCATTAAATAAGCGCCAATAGGTTAGTGGCGTAGCTAGGTTTTCGCACCAGAAGGAGCGTTGAACATATTTAAAAGGTGCCACTTCCTTTTCAATTCACAATAAAAGGCGCCGACTCACAGAGCTCTGCGCCACATCGAATTTTCTTTGTTAACACTAAAGAAGCCACTTTATAAATAATAATAATAATAATAATAATAATAATAATAAAATAATAATAATAACTTAATTAATTTATATCATAGATATAATTATACAAATTTTTAAAATTCATAATAATAATAATAATAATAATAATAACTTCATAAATTAATAACGCTTTAGTTTTAACAAAGAAAGTAAAAGCTTTTTAGACAGTAACGTAACCACAACGTTCCGGGTGATAAGTTTGCGTAATAATTAAGGCGGTTAAAAATATACAGAGTTTATGATACAAACCGAACAGTCCAGAGCCGTCCACTGGCGTCTTTCGTCCGGATGTTCAAAGAAATGCCAATGAGAGAAATTCATTGAACTGCACAACTACTGAGATCCAAGTTCTATTTTCTCTTCTTTATATGGTAAAACCCGGCGGAAAGTTCCAGCATATCACCAGTCCTGTTACTCCGATGACAGGCAGATTAATGGATGGATGGATGGATGAAGCGGAGAGCGGAAATGCCCGGCAGGGAGGGTGAGTCGAGAGTATATGTGATTCGAACTCGTCGACGGGCTCTTAGCAGAGACAAAGTATTCGTGTTTATGTTACTATTGATTCCAATGTAACACTATCTCGCCGTGTCCCAAATCGCCGTGATTGAAATATGTTCGAAACGTCTCTATGCCAACTCTGCAATCGTCCTGGATTAAGTAGGAAAAATATCGCGCGTGATATATTATGCCCCGCATATAGGCCCCCACACGTCTGCATACTGCATACTTTTCGTTCATTTCTTAGAAATCTTACCGTCATCTTCGATTGCTTATTAGATGAAACAGCTTCGGTTTTGAATGCCGAGCATCTGATGTCTGCCTCGGAAGAAACACTTTGTCAAGAGGTAGTCCGGTGAAATATCAAACGCCGAAGGAACGTACGAATTAATAACACGCTAAGTAGACATTAATCTCAACTCTTCAACTCTAACACACTCATTACTAAGGGTAAAAGGCCCCTATAGGCCTACACGCTTGGGTATAAGCAGATACAGATGCTCAAACACTTACTGAATCCAAGCGCCCGTGTCGCCATGGGCATCGATTTGTCTTAGAGGAAGAACTTTAAAGCATAAATTGACAAATTTGTCAAGGATAAAATTATGTGGCTAAACAAAATGCTAGTATCAAATACTGTACCAAGTTACCAACGAACAACGACGTAAAATTATTAGTCGCGCTCGAAGTCTACAGATGGAATACGCCAGTCTAAAAATAAGAAGCTACTGTGGTATTAGGCCTACTTTTAGTTTATTCTAGTCACCTTGACATTGGGGGGGGGTTGAAATGTTTGGAGGGAGAAGGTTTGTCTGCCCAAAAACCTTGACGAGCAAAAAACAGGTCATCCTGATATAATTTTTTCTCGAATGTGGTGACGAGCAAAAAAAAGGTCATCACATCCTTCCTTTTCTTTCAAATGCCCTTCTATATCGGGGGGCGGAAGATGGCAGAGTGGGTTACGTGCTGGAGCGTCAGGCTGACGGTGCGGGTTCAAGCCCCGTTAGTGCCCCTAGTGGCTTTCACACAGGCAGTAATGCCTTCTAAGCCACTTTAAATCATGCTAAGTTTATATGGTCATATCCTTCTCTTTTTTCCCTCTCCAAAATTAAAAAAAACCCTCTCGTCACACTTTTGTGGGGAATTTTCAAACTTTGGATGGGGAGAAATCCCCCAAAAGGGCCTAGAATAAACACTGGATGCGCTATATAATTTCACGAGATTTCACTTACTTACGCCGTCGGCCTAAATGTGAAATGAGACACCGCTCTAATTGAATTAACGAATCGTATCAAACTACAGGGGGTCTATCTTGGCAAGGGAGGCGTTGTTCCTAGAGAGTAGAGATTGACTAGTGGATGGGGGGGGGGCATTGCTCCCTCTCTGCCTTAAGTTGTGGTCGCGTTCACATTTGTACGCCACTATATAGAGCTAACAGCAGGGTTGTAATGCAGGCACAGTTCGCTGCAGCGGCGGCTCCAGGATTTGGCAAGTGGGGAGGCCGTTGGGGGTGGCAACTCCTAAGCATGGAGGCCAACTATTTAAGCATGGAGGTCAACTATTTTTCATAAATCAGCACATACAGGACGAATATCGTCATCGATGGGGGGGGGCACTGGGGAGCCATGAAATCAATAGGTGCACGGGTCCCTAACCCCCGCCGCTTACAAGCATGGGACCCCCACAACTTCTGAGCACGGGACCCACCCCTTTGGAGCCACCTCTGGTACGCTGCGACTGCATGTCTGACAGTCGCTATATTATGAAGAGCGAAATTATTTAGAACGGTCTCAAGTGTCCTGTCTAAACATCGCCGTGCGGACGACGGAACGATTTGGGGGACATCGCGACCGACTTCGTCTTCCCTCGCATCCTAGACGCCGGTCGTGGGGGCTGGCCCCCACCCAGCGCCCCCACTCCCCGCCCCCGCCCCCAGGCGCAAACGGCACGCGCTCCGTCCCGCCGTATTCCTTGATCTTAAGTGGAACTGCATATGCTTATCGTCGTCATCTCTGCCTCGACGTCGTTCCATCACACCTGCTTTATCTCAATCAAAATATCGTGATACTTGAAACCTTCTAACCACCAATTCCCCACCCCTGCATGAAAACTCCCCCCCCCACTCTCAACCCTCCTCGCTTCTCTAAGCGCATTAACTCAGTCCGACGACTGAAAGTTAGGCCTAATGGATTTTTAATTTACTGCTAATCTAGAATTAATAGAAATCTAATGTGTTGAACACGATACTCAAGACGTAAATTAGTCTAAGCTTATAAGGCCGAAGTTTTGCAGAGAATTTATTCTGATTTCGATTCTCGCCTCTGCACTTTGAGTAAAATCACGCGCCAGCCCCCACTTGTTTTGCTCATAAATTAGTTTAGATGAATTCTGACATATTTTCAACGTTTGATTTTCTCCCAAAGTGTTGATTGCTTCTACAAACATCAAAACCGTGCACAGTGGCGTAGCCAAGGGGGGTTTGGAAGTTAAACTCTCCCTTGGCTGCAGACGAAAATTTTATTGATATGTTTCCATACATTTTTTATTTTCGGACGCGGTTTTGAGGGTCAAACCCCCTTGGCTGTCGACCGAAAAGTATTAAGCGTTATAGATGTAAAGGCGTAAGCCGTAAGGAGGTGACGGTCGAGTCTGACGACCTTTTTTCTTTTGCTTGTCGTCAGCATCTACAAAAGAAAAAATACAAGAGGAAAGATGAAGATGACCTTTTTTGCTTGTCAAGATTTTTCGAAGTTGGTGACGATCAACCAACTCCCTCCCTTCCGGAAATCCTAGCTAAGCCACTGACCGTTCAGCAGTGGCGTCGCCAGGAATTTTTGGTTGGGGGGGCAAAAGGGGTCTGGAGTGTCAGATTCCTTACCCACCCCTACCCCCTTCACAAAAAACTTTCTCACCGGATTTGCGCGAATCTGGTAGGTGGTCTGGGGCAGGTTGGGGGGGGGGGCAGTTGCCCCCATTTGCCCCCCCGTGGCGACGCTAATGCCGTTCAGTAATCAATGCCATAACTGCCTCATTCGGCTGGACCACTAGTTTAATCTTTTGTCGAGAGAAAGCTAAATTGCAGAATGAAACCAATGATTGGGGGCTGTCCATTAATTACGTCAACAATTTTGCGGAGTTGAAAAAATTTGACAGTTGTTGACAGGGGGAGGAGGGGGTCAAGAGAAGTTGACGTCAACAATTTCACTTTTTACAAATAATCAACAATTAGGAAATTTCATGGAATACCACTTATTACAGTGGAAAAAGCATGGCAAAAAGGTCATCACCACCACAGTTTGACACTCGATGAGCAAAAAAGGGGAAAATGATAGAAATGGTCATCGCTGCAAAAAATATAGGCTTAACCTTGCTATTGGGACCTGTCATTGATCTTGGGGAGGGGGGAGGGTCAAAAGTTTTTGACATAATTATAGGGGTAACTGAAAGTTGACAGTTGTTGACAATGGGGGTCAAAACTTGTTGACATAATTAATGGACAGCCCCTTAGCTAAATCAAACCATTCGAACTAGAGCATTAATATAAACCAAGTGAATTTCGTGGCCACCAATTCTCTGCAGTTACTTCTCCTAAAGAGAGATACTAAGAATAAGCAGCTACTACGGCACTCAGGCTCAGAGCGCTATATAAATACACGAAATTATTTTACTTATTTGCTTACATACTTACTTAGTGGATGTGCACGAATCTAGGCAGACCCGGTCTAGGCCGCCGAGTGGAAATGAGCAGGTGCTTATTTACGGTTGATTAGCCGCAGCTCAGGTGATTAATAGGTGAGGCGAAGAATCATCGCCGTGAGAAAACCGAGCCCTCGTCGTCCTTTGCTCGGTCGCGAATCGAAGTTGTAAAAATTGAAGCAGAAAGATGCGATCGTAGTCGGGCAACGCGCGTGGTTTTGCGGAATTAATTATTCGATGAAAAGCTCTCGCTATGGACGGAAAGGCAGTTGAGGTGAATAAGGCACTGTCATACAAGTAAGCTATGTTATTGCCGCTTCCACGACAACTCGCCTACAGACGTTCGGTCGACCGACCAGTAGGTCGGTCGACCGAACGTCTGTAGGCGAGTTGTCGTGGAACCGGTAATAACTTAGCTAAGTTACTGTATGACCCTGCCTACGACCCTAACCATAACCCTAAATCTAACCGTTGAATCTTGAATTTTAAAGCCGTGTGGCATTAGGATGTGTTACAATAGACGGGTTTGACTGTGGTAATAATAAACAAGCAGGTATTTATTTGCCCAATTGGACAGTACAAACGACCACAATGTTGGGTTTGAATATATTAATTGACGGAGTGAAACAGAGACAGTCTGTGGGCTTCGGATGAGATAATTGTGTTGTGTGTGGGTGGACATGAAGTTCAGTTGCAAGTCAGGCAGCAAAACGTAGGTGGCGTAGCTTAATAATGTGGTAGCAGAAAATATGACAACATTTCTTATTATCCCTGATATTTGACTCTAACACCTTTAATAAAGCATTCTTTACTCATTTGTGAAAAAATTTGACATATTGCATATTTATTTTTTGACTTCATATCCGGAATCAGCACCTTTCATTTTGGTAAAATCAGCAAAACTACTTAGGTAAGCAGAATATTTGTTCAAATGTAGACCAGTGTTATATATGATTGTGTGTGTGTGTGTGTGTGTGTGTGTGTGTGTGTCTAGAGAGAGATATTTGTAACCATATAAGTATATATATATATATATATATATATATATATATGTTTATGTGCATTTAGATTATATATATATATATATATATATATATATATATATATATATATATATATATATATATATATATTATATATATTCCTGATATGAACAGCTTGATTTTGACTGGCTTTTGAGCAATTTATAGTATTATTTTTATTTGACTTTAAATTTTCTTCTGTCTTCGAGCAGCAGTTTGATTCTGTGACTGCATCTCACAACAGTGACAACGGTGTCGTTAACGCTGGTCACACCGAGAATGGAGAATCAGCTGTTGCCACTACTCCCGTTCCAGATCAAGACGCTTTCGATTCAAACAGCACCAATCTCCCAGAACGAGGGACGTGGTCGGGAAAAATTGACTTCATATTGTCGGCTGTTGGATATGCAGTTGGCTTTGGGAACATCTGGAGATTTCCATACCTTTGCTATACAAACGGAGGAGGTGGGTCAATTTTTTTTATGCAAACTCTCTACCAATCTTTACATCTAGACTCAAGACCCGTCATTTATGTCCTGTTACAGTAGACGGTTTTGACTGTGGTAATAAGCAAACAGGCATTAGTTGTCGAATTTCAATTTGCATTGAGCAGTACAAACAGGGATATTTTTACACCCCTTAACAGCCCCCCCCCCCCAACACCCTCCCAATTTGAGGTTGACACCCCCGAAATTTAGTAATATTACAATGGTATGCATACAAAATGCATACTAATTAGCTCCAGACACCTTCCCCCCAATTTGAGGTCGACACCCCCCCCTCCAATTCACAATCCTAGAAATATCCCCGAGTACAAACGATCACAATGTTAGATTTGAATACATTAATTGAAGGAGTGAAGGAGTGAAGGAGTAAAGCTGTGTCATCCGATTGCCTGGATTTCGGGATTAGGCTCCCTTTTGTGTAGTCGGGACATGATGCACCTTTGGATTATGCTCCTGTGCACTAAGAAGTGGTGCTATAGAAGTTGATTGGATTGGATGATTTTTCTTTAGAGTCGTGTAACTCCTTCAAGCATC
Source organism: Metaphire vulgaris (assembly GCA_018105865.1). Taxonomy (NCBI): domain Eukaryota; kingdom Metazoa; phylum Annelida; class Clitellata; order Crassiclitellata; family Megascolecidae; genus Metaphire; species Metaphire vulgaris. The sequence goes on from CM030841.1 coordinate 13,684,888, forward strand.
AATGATGAATTTTGCTGATTTGTGATTTGCATGCTTAGGGTCATTGGACAGATGAGCTTATCTTTGTGTGGTTATGCTATTTATAAGGAGAGTTCTCATTATGGACCTACCATCTATTTAACATTTCATTTCAATTTATGTAAAGTGCTCTTGCTTTTGGCATCAAGCTATGTTATAGCGCTATAGAAATTGTCAAGATAATAATAATAATATCAGCTTTGCAGCATTTTATAATGCTGATGCAGCAGTTTCCAGTTGGACATGCACAAAAGCTTTTGGCTTAATTAAGGATAAACCTCAATTCCACTTATAAGCATGATATCCACCAGCAGAGTTGGTTGGTGCTGTGGCTTTGCCTTTTGTCCGATACTAAATCAGTCGTTGAGATTGGATTAACATTGTAAATCCCTGCAGCTCTGATAGTTAATTAATTATCTGCAGAACAAAGGTTCAGTCAAGCCTGAGGAATTGAATAAGATTAAAATATCGATGAATCATTAGTAAATGCTTGAAGTAATTTCAGTGTTATAGGATATTGATTTGGCATATTGATCTTACTGTACACTGTAGCTGATCTGTGAGAATTGCCTATGTGTGTAAGCTATGTACATTGTATAAGCTAGAAGATTTTCTTTCTCGTGATTTTGGTGTTTGATGTGCTATTTCAGGAGCCTTTCTTATTCCATACTTTTTCATGATGATATTTGCCGGAATGCCTTTGTTCTACTTGGAGCTTGCAATAGGACAGTATGCTGCTCTCGGCCCTATTACAATTTGGGATATATGTCCACTTTTCAAAGGTACGATAATTCTGCTTTAGAATTTTTATTTGGCGTGGCCCTGTGTTGACTTACAATGACAGGTGATTCTAGCTCCAGAGAATCAGATTCTCAGTCAAGTAATCAGTCACCATTAATTAATTAATTAACCCCTTAACTGGGGATCCCGGATATATCCGTCCATTTTACATTGAGTTACAGTTAAATACACGGTTAAGGGGTTAATTAACTATCATGTCGCAAACCTCCCAAAAGCAAATGAAAACTCTTCTTTTCATGAAATCCTATGACAAAAACCTTACCCTGAATTTTATTAGCCTAAAATATTGCATTCATCCTCCATTGAAATACTTCCTTGCAATTTCCTACCTGGATCTACAACACTATCAGCCTTGGACTACCGTATACAGATTATGGATTATAATAGATTTGACCCAGATTGAGCGCTCATGGCTACCAGTAAGACGGCAAGTACACCGTGCCTCGCTTACGGTTAGCGCTATAGAAACTTGGTTTACCTACATGCTAGTTATTTGTTTTATTACAGCCTTTGATTGCATTTGCAATTGGCTTATGTCTTAAAGATTAGAGCTTGGTTTACCGGCAATGTTATTAATTTTCTGCTGACGGGTTTCCAGGTCTTGGCTATGCCATGGTTGGCATAAGCACCCTTGTATCTGTCTACTACAATGTGATTCTTGGACTTAGCATATTCTATTTATTCTCATCATTCACAACTGAACTTCCATGGAGCAAGTGCGGACACTGGTGGAACAAACACTGCTCTGAAAATCCATACGGTAGGCTATATGCATATATGCTATATGCCTTGAATAATATATATTGAGTTGATGAATTAATTTTGCACCCAAATTGTTGGGCTATTTTTATACAAATTTTGGGCTACATCACTCACTCAGTCAGTCAGTCAATAATTTGTAAACTCCCTTAGCGTCATTATTATAATAATGCATCTTCATCAGTTGATGGTCACTTCAGGGCTCATAGTCCAGAAATCATGTCCAATTGTCCATGGTAGTTCTTAGTTGAAATTTCAGAGGCCAGTCCAGAATTCCTGGTTACGCGTAATGTTTTGACTGTAGACCAGGTTGTAGTAATATCATGTTTTATCCTTTGAATTGGAACGAAATCTGTTAACATCTGTGAACATTTGTATATTTTTCTTAGTATTTTTCCTTTTGCCCTTAATTATTTTCACAGAATTAGTGCTTTGCCATATGCTGATGTTTCTAATACAAGTGCTAATACATCAATTGTATGGTTAAATTATTAGGAAATTATGGTGTACCATTGCATCAATAGGATGTATGGTGAAGTATGGTGTGCATTGGGGTCCTTGTATGAAATCAGAGAGCAGCAGGTTCTGGTGGGTTGTACAAGCCAATACGACCTTCCTTATGGCAGAGAGCTCATCATAATAATCATCATCATCACATCAGTATAAAATTATATTATCCTTTCTGCTCCCATAGTTTGGGATAAGCAGTTGAAACTTCTCCTCAAGAATTTTCATAGTATACTAGAATGATGCTCGCTTCGCTCGCAGTGCAGGATAATACTAATCCAATACCTATAGTCCTATACCTAATACCCAGTCATTGAGTTCATGCTGAACAACATTTCAATGATGTACTGTACATACGCCACCTAGCCAAGCTCTGCGCCACGTAATAATTAGGCCTATGTACTTTAAAATCACGCAACTGTGACCATTTGTGATGCTGTACACGTATTTTTTTGTACGATAAAATGTACGTTAAAATTGCGCGACTTCCTCAAGCTACGAACAATTGTTACCAATAGCCACGTCGTCTTCGAACATCGCCCACCAACGCATCGCGACGTAAGGACTAAACCGTCTACCAATAGTCAACCAATGAGAACGCTTGAAGGTAACAGAAATACAGAATAAGGATTTTAATATTATAGATAACTTATTGCTTTCAACTGTAAATCAGACCTCAGTATTTTGCATCAGGTTTAAGTTTAATTAATGGAAACAGTCTGCGCGTGTAGATGATAAGACGGACCGAGTAGTAAAGTAACATTGTTGTGAACGGTAATTTTTCCGTGTTTCTTTTGACAGCTGAAAGAACACACTGTAACGAGTCGGACATTTTCCCGGATGAAAATGCAACATCTTTTGAGAATACTACTTGCACCAATTTAACAAATGCTAGTTCAATCGCGATGAGCGCTGCTGAGGAATATTGGGAGTGAGTCGTTCAGTGCAGTTTTGTGAATGTTTAGCAGGCGTGTTTTGAGTTGCTTGAACTTGCTTCAGGGGTGGATCTACAGGGGTAGGCACAGGGGCACATGCCTCTCCCAAAACCAACCAAAATGATTTGTTTTGCTAATTTCTCCTCATTTTGACAGCTAAAAAGTTATAAAGATACAAATAAGTGTGTTGATTTTTTTCTTCCCTTTAAATCATTTTAACAGTACAGGTCAATTCATTTGGGAGGGATCGTGGAGGTGGGGCGGGACTGAATGGAGAATAGTATATGCGGTGCCCCAAAATGAATTCCAAGAGTTTCCCACCTTTTTTCTTAATATTGTTGGAAATGCTGCAATTTTTAAGAACAATTTCTTCTGCACTTGTTTATTTAGGAATTACGGTTGAATTTGATTTTAATATATTTTTATCGAGAGCTGAATGTTTATTTTATGGCTTATGATTAAATATTTCTGGGATCTTTGTGTCGTTCTGACTCTGCACTTATGATCCTGCTGGGTGGTCGGTGCATTTTGTTAGGAAATGTAAATCAGTTTTGGCACATTGGTTGAGGATTTAACCTCTGCTATTTAGAGATGACCCACCCCCATTGGTGGTCTAAAATTTTGAGTTATGGCTGTCTGGTCAGCCTGCCTTCCCAGTTGTTGAACTGTCAATCTTGGAGTATGGTAATCTTGCCCCATTGCTGTTTTAAAATAAAAAGCACTGAATTGAAAGTTGTTGACAAAGTGATACTGACGTGTATTTGTGCAGGTACTATGCACTTGGAGCGACCGACGAAACAAACATAGCAAATGTTGGCGGCGTGCGCTGGCATTTGACGTTGTGTCACCTGTTGGCATGGGGCATCGTCTTTCTGTGCATTGTTCAAGGTGTAAAAACTTCTGGTAAGGTGAGAATTATTTGCCTTTTGCTCAAAGTTTCCGAATCGCTTTGTTATTCACGTGATGTTAGGATTGCTGGACATCATAGCATGAATGGGATTGTCGGTTTTTTTTAGAAGGCCCTCCTGAAAACCCAGCTGGTCTGAGTTTTGTCCTAATTTGCATCAATGGGTGCATCTACTGGGCCAGTGGGACACACCTCCTCCCAGTGGCGTAAACCTTGCGGGGGGTAGAATCGTCCATAAAGTCAGGTCAGACCCCCTTTTCAAGGTCATCTGTAATGAGTGATTTTACCAGATTTTACCATAAGGCACAAAACATTGAGGGGAAAATTGATACTCTTTCCCCTCTTACTAATTATTGGGGGAGCCGCCCCCCGTGTTTTACGCCCTTACCTTCTCCCAAATCCACACTACCCTTATTGCTCATTTATCGTCACGGCAAAAAGCCAAAAAGGTTATATAGGCACCAATTGATAAGTGAATATTGTCTTTTCCTCCCTTTCAATAATCTGAACAATACGCATTGATCCATGTGAATGAGGTGGGGGATGGGGCAGAATGGGGAATGGAGTATAAATTGCCCCACAAACTGAATTTCTGGATCCACCCTTGTTTGCACGAATGATCCAAGTAAAGATTTTGGTTTTCTAAAAAGAGAAAGCGATATAAGTGATAATAGATTATCACGGACATAAGAGTACGGTAATTTAAGATTTTCAGGATGTTCTAACCTAATATTTACCACTGACTTTTTATCTTTTTTGCTAATTCACTTTATGAATAAATCACAGAATTGCCAAGATTAAAGAGTTGTATAACTTTTACCAATTTTCTTGTTTGTCAAGTGGCCATCTCAGTTTTTGTGTAAAAATTCTCATTGATGCATTTCAGAGTGTTTGATGGTTGCCTTTAACCCCTTAACCGTGTATTTAACTGTAACTCAATGTAAAATGGACGGACATATCCGGGATACCCAGTTAAGGGGTTAAACCATGACCATTTGAATATGTCACCTATGATGGACAATGGACATGATATTTGATTATCACATACCGGTATATCTTATTTTTGTGCTGCTTTTAGGTTGTATATTTTACAGCTACGTTTCCCTACGTGGTTCTTTTCATTCTCTTCATTCGCGGAGTCTCTTTGCCTGGTGCTGGAGAGGGTCTGAAGTATTATCTGACACCAAAATTTGACAAAATGGGAGATATTAACGTGAGTTGACCTTTACTTCACCTTGCAAATTGAAATCAGTTACTTAACAAATTTCGGTTGTTGTTGTTTGACACTTATGATCAGGATCAAGACTGCAGAGTTAAGGAATTAGTGACACAGACGCCAATGAGAGAGGCACGACTACCCACAAGTTTTCAGGCATGCAGTCTCTCCCATCTTACATTTGGTTTGAGGAAGTTTTACAATACATCTGCACTCATATTTTATTTTGCAGTGTTTGATTGAAGGCTTATTGGATTATTACAAAACAACTTGGTGGATTGCATGTCAGTTATATATCATAACCCAGCCTTAAGAGTTGAATGGTTTAAAAAGGAATTTTAAATCACAACAGTAAAGCATATAGAACAATAGCAGTAAATGGAAAAGTCAATTCTTATGGACAACTTCCCAGCAATATGGTTTTTTATTCAGGAGCCATAGAAGATCCGATCGTGCATTTTGTTGTCTGTAAAGTAAAATTCATTTTGTTGTTTAGTCATCTGCTAAGTTCGCGGGCAATTTTACGTCGGGTTTGTTAATCGAGACTTTATTTTTAGGTCTGGAATGACGCTGCCATTCAGATTTTGTTTTCGCTCGGACCGGGATTCGGAAGCCTCATCATGCTGGGCAGCTACAACAAGTTTAACAACAAATGCAACCGGTCAGTTACTCATTGCAGCACGATAACATCAGTGGTTATTCTAGCCACCTTGACATTGGGGGGATTTTGAAATGTTTGGGGGGACAAGGTCTGAGTCTCCACACTTTTGGGGAGGGAAAATTTCCATCCGCCCAGTCAACATATAAAAAATTTTGGGGGTGAATTTTAAAACTTTGGGGGGGAGGGAAATTCCCCCCAGAAAAGGCCTAGAATAAACACTGAGCACGGTTGATATATTTCTTTAATAATCACCGTTCGTTTAGTCATTGAAGAAGCATTGTGAAGTATTGTAAGGTTTGTTGTCAAGTGTGCAACAGAATGGGATTGTTTCTTATAATGAGAAAATTGAAATGTTAAAGATATGTTTGTGGTTCTTGAGAATCATAAAAGAGAGATATCTCATTACGTGCATCTGAAATGTTAATTTTAAGAAAAGTAATAATTCAGTTTTGCAGAAATTGCACTTGGCTTACCTTCTATCTTACAGGACTGTTCAGTGAATGACTGATAATCCAGTCGAGGATTGGTTTAAGTTTGCTTTTGACTTCATCAAAAGTGATTTTGCTTACAAATATTTATAAATTGAGTGGGAATATAGTTTGCGGGCATTGATAATAATTATGAAATGGACAAAAGCATTGACCTACTAGTAATTTTAGATTGCATAAATGTTATTGTGCATCTTTTGTTTTAGCGATGCTGTTGTGGTAACACTGATCAACTGTTTGACGAGCTTTTTTGCCGGTTTTGTGATATTTTCCGTTCTCGGTTTTATGAGCCACACACGCCAAGTGCCTATCGACAGAGTTGCTGCCAAAGGTTTGAACATGAAAGTGAATGCAGAATGCTTTTTGCATTGCCTTTTGACGTGGAGTTTTATTTATAAGCTTAATGTACATGTACATACAGTATGTTGCTAATATTTTGTCTGATGTTTGTATCCTTAATTTATTGCACTGGGCGTGTTTTTATAGAATTTATATGGAGTAAAATGTGCTGTGCCAGGAGGACGTCTTATAGACAATGTTTCCCCACTTAATTCACTATACATGTATTTATATCATTGTAAATTTGTAGTTAAAATAGGTTTCATAGTTATGTGTCTTGGAAAATCAATTGTTTTTACATCAAATATTTGTAATTTGGCATTGCTTCTTAAATGTTGCATAAGGGTGTATCTACATAAATTTTTGTTTGGAGAACAAAATTTATTGTTATTTATTTATTTATTTATTATAAATTATTATTATTATTATTATTTATTAATATTTAGAATAACATTTTATCACCCGCTGAATCAATGTTGCTCAGTTATTCGTAATATGCTCGATCATTTATAACTATCATTTGAAGCTGAAATTTGGCCACTTTACTTTGTTTCGGTCAGAGGATTGTTGTGCTTAATTAATTTATGAATCTAATTAATTTTTTACAAAAAGTAAGCATAAATTCTGCCAATTTAAATCGGTAAACATTGGACATTGATTTCCCATTGTGATCACATTGAGGGCGGATATTTATTAAAAATGGTGCAATGTTTTTCTGGTAATGCACAAAAATACAGTTTTTTTGCATCTTTCTAAAACTTATCTGGCCGTCTAAGAGCGATTTTCAATTACATCACCGGAAGACATAAGCTATCTTATTATATGTTGTATATTTGAAGTTTGTCTCCATTGTTCTAGTGCATGAATAGATTTCAGCGATCCCTTATGATAACAGTTTGGTATTTGTAAGGGGGGAAGGGTAAACTCCTGGTCACTACTAACTGACTTGTCCACTCTTTAAATAGAAATGGGAAAGAGGATTAGAGGAGTGGCAATTACACCCCACCCATCCCAACTAGTCTGACTCTCAGACACTTGAGTATGCTAGTTATCAACGTTTGTTCTAGATTTGTTTTATTTATAAGTCAATCAGAGATCTAGAGCATTTTGAAGTTTGCTTCTAGGTACCTTTAGTTCAATTATTTTATTTACTTTTTCGGTATTATTTCATTATTTCTAGCAAATTAATCTTTGTTGGGAATTGTCGATACAGGAGAGTCGCTTAGGAGTATTGATTGAATTTTATTCAGTTGGCATGTGTGCAGTAGAGTGACCCTTATTTACACAAGTAGCAGACTATTTATTAGAACTCTAAATCCCTCCTTAGAATTAGTGTTCAGAACACCTTTTGGTGATAGGTGGCTTAGTCAGTCCCCTTCTATAAGTTCAAAGGTCTATTAATTATTTGATGAATTTCATGTGTGTTTCTTTTCTGTTTTATTATGTTCTTGCTATTTTTATTTTGCATGTATGATAGACAGGAAGCAGAAATGTAGCAAAAGGGGTGCCTGCTAATTAAGGACATGTGAAAATGCAATTATGTGAAAATGCATTAGTCCCAGCTACGGTACATATAGGAGCAGTACCGGTAGTAATGCTGTTAAAATATTTTCGAGAAGGTACAAATGTCAGTACAAATATCTTGCTTCTACTGTATTACAGACGCGTAGGGTTAAGGGCTAAGAGCTAATTGAAACATCAGAGCAACCAACAAAAGCTAAAGTAGCATTTAGTAGGTTACCACAGAGATGGCCATGGGTCCATTTTTTGGAATCCAGCCCAATTTTTGGAACCCAGCCCATCAAATCTTCAACCCAACCCATGCCGACAATTAGAAGTACTGATAGTCACCTAACCCAACCAAGCATCATGTAACCAAAATCAGCAAGTTTATCAAGTAAGCAACAATTACTAAATAAAATGCGCATTAAACGAGTTTTGACAAATTAAAATCTTGAAAACTAGAAAGATGGCTTTTATGAAACATCACATTAGTGTAAAACTGATCAAATGTGACATGGGTACAATTTTATTTATTTTGCATAACATTTGTGTTTAGTCATTTACCTATATGTTTGTCCCAACCCACCATAACTACTAAGCTTCTGACCCAACCCATGTTAACCCAGCCCATTGCCATCTCTGGGTTACCGTCAGCACCAAAATCTTCATATGATTTTGCAGCAATCAATCTGAAATATTATGAGTCTGCAGTTTTGAGGCGACTTAAAAACCAGTGCTAAAGCATATAGGCCTATAGGACTTACTGGAAATGGCTTTGGTCCAAACCTTCACATTGAAAAAATCTTCCAAAATTTTCTAAACAGTATTTCCACGTGCAGCAGAAATGATAATGAACTGTACAAGATTTGTACTGGCCACGCGGACTAATTTTCAGGTACTAGTACAAGTACCAGTAGTCCATGTACAAAGTACTACATCTCTGCTAGTATGGTATTTTAAGTTAATATGCTACTTACCCTTGCGTGTTTATTGATTTAGGTAGCTAGTGATTGTGTGTAAGTGCTGTTTTCAGTATGTATGTTTCCATTTTAGGTCCTGGTCTGGCTTTTGTTGTATATCCTGAGGCATTGGCTATGATGCCAGGAGCGCCGTTTTGGTCCATTTGTTTCTTCTTTATGTTGTTTACGCTTGGCTTAGACAGCCAGGTTAGCATTTGACCATTTGCCACACTGACCTTGTTAAAAAGTTGGAAAGCTGCGGGAAATCTTTATGGTGCAGTGTACTAAATTCTGTTGAAACGCCCCCTGTTGAGATGGCGACGGCCTTAGACAAAGACCAGTGTGTTACAATGTCAGGCGATAAATTTCAGTTGCATCTCTGATGACTGTAAAGTGCAGTGCAAGCATATAATTTTTAAATTTGTCCGAACTGAAAAAATTTGTAATTAATGCTATTAATCCTATTATCAGTTATCACCCAAAGGATACAGAATAGTCACTTCAGTTTTTATCAGCATCACTTGGACTGTAATCATCATCATCATCATCATTATCATCATTGCAGTCTACATTACTAGTAATTGGCCTAAATTCATACCCTCTGTTATTTCATTTTCCATTGATTTGTTCAATGTAAAATTATTGGTACTGATGTATTTACAAATTACTAACCCTGTTTTAGCCCAGAAAGTTATGGTGGACTGTCAAATTAACCGTTATTTATCCAACAATAATGTGGCAATAGTGGAAGCATTACGTATATTGTAGGTACTCTTCTATGCTACATGTGAGAGTGAAGGCGTAATCTGATGATAAATACATTGAGATCCATGCATTGGTGTAGGCTCAAGACCCAAACCTCCTATTTTGGATGGACTTAGTCGTGGAATTTGCACACAATATTGAGATTTTTATGGGGGGGGGGTATATAGAATGATTGGAACAGAATTGATATAGCAAGAACTCCTTGATTGCATTTCTTTTGCCTGTACTCTTTTTTACTCAAAAATGTGTCAACGTGCCCCTACCCTCCCCCCCCCCTATTCCAGAACCCTGGCTATGCCAATGGAGCTGTGGTAAAGGATTTAGCAGCTGGTTGGTCGTTGAAACACATTTCATTTCTATATGATGTCAGTATTGTGTAAATAAGTAAGTAAAATCTGGTGAATTTCTAAAGTGCTTTCAAAAGGTAGCACTGCAGTAGGTCCTTGTTTCTACCTGGATGAATTAGAATTCATGGCAGCTGCTTTGATAAAATTGCAGTGCGTGAACCATTTGCTGTTCACTCTTTTGCAGTTTGTTGGTGTAGAGTGCATCATCACTGGGCTCATGGATGAGTTTGCGGTGGTTGCCCGATGGAAGAAGACATCCACCGCCATTGTTTGCGCTGTACTTTTTCTCTCTGGGATTCCATGCATGACTCAGGTTTCAGCTTTTGTACAGCCGTGATGAATATCTAATCTATCTAATCTAATCTAATCTTAAACTTCTATAGCGCCACTTTCATAATGCACAGGAGCATCAACCGATGGCACACCAAATCCAAATCACTAAAGATCCAGGTCAAATCCAGGGTATCCGGCCGGACAAACGGGTGACAGTCTATGGTGGATAAGCCCGGAAAGCATGATAGGAATAATAGATGTAATAGATAGATAATAGAATAATAGATAATGATAGCACAATAGGAAGTTCATTATGATCAATCACAACATTGATTGCTTTGATATTTTGTAACATTATTTAAACTTCACAATCCTCCGATGGCTTCTTGTTTTAGTCTCATTCAGATTTTTGTTTCTTACGTTTAGCCATTACTTTTGTATGACGGGTTTAAGTTATTTCAGTTTTACTAAGCAGAATATTATTGCATGATTACAGAGGTGTTCATTTGTTGTTTACGACTTTTGTCTTTGTAGGGAGGAATGTTTGTGATCGAGTTGATTGATAAATTTACGACATCTTTTCCGCTTCTTTTTGTTACGTTGTTTGAAGCCATCGTAATCAACTGGATCTACGGTGAGGACGTTACAGTAAAGTCTTACTTTGAAAGCTGCATTTGCTAATAATGATGATGATGACATCAATGGTGTTTGTGATGATGATGATGATGATGATGATGATGATGATGATGATGATGATGATGATGATGATGATGAGATGATGATGGCGGTTGTGGTGGTTGTGATGATGGTTGTGATGACTGTGATGATGATTGGCTATCAAAAGTGAAGATTAATTTTAGCTGAGTATGTAGGTAGAGAGAGAGAGAGAGAGAGAGAGAGAGAGAGAGAGAGAGAGAGAGAGAGAGAGAGAGAGAGAGAGAGAGAGAGAGAGAGAGAGAGAGAGATGAGAGAGAGAGAGAGAGAGAGAGAGAGAGAGAGAGAGAGAAAGAGAGAGAGAGAGAGGTGCTAGTATGGAAAGAAGTCAACATAGGAGCAAAATTTCTTGGCACCAGATTGAATATAGACTAATTTGTTAATCGCTTCTTGGAATCGTGGGAAATTAGTGTTCAAACGATCGCACGTCGCCAAAGACCATTGAATCTTTCCGTCACTTAGAAAAGAGTGTTCTAATTTTTGATTTGTTTCACATTGTCGTGTAGCATGAATTTAGATATAATGTTATACTGTGTAGATTCTTTTTTTGGATGTGTGTATGAACTGTTGTTGCCACGATAGGCTTTCGAAGGTTTGCTTCAGATGTCAAGACCATGATTGGATGCAGGCCAAACTACTACTGGCTTCTTTGCTGGGTTTTCATAACTCCTCTTATACTTGTTGTAAGTTTTATCACAGTTTTTTTAATGTACTAGATTGCCCACAACCTGCTGGGGAGTCAGCTATCACAGAAAGCTTATGAATTAAATTTTTCCACCCTAAAAGCCCTCAAGAACATCTCATCTCGCTCTTGCTACTCCACAGTCGTCCATACCACAAACCATTCGTGCTACTCAGCCCTTATTTTTGATCGTTGATCAGTTGACCCAAGCTCCAAACCACGGCAGTGTTGTGCCTCTTCCTTCCTATTTTCGCTATACCCAGAACTAGAACTGTGGCAGGTCCAAGGTTTTGCAACTCTCTTTTTCTGTCTCTCATATCTTCCAATGAACTGCTTTCAAATCAAGACTCAAAACTCATCTCTTACATGTACATTTTTCTCCAAACATAGTCTGCCTTGCCCTCTTCCACTGAATAATATCTTCATTGATCTGATCTTTTACAGTTAGGGCTTGGAGTACTATAGACTGATCGCTATGGGTATTATAAATGGTACTATGCAAGTGCGTAATTATTATTATTCTCATCTGCACCGACATATAAATTTGTTTAAATGAAAACCTAAGGATCTTTGAATTTTCCCCTTTATTGGAGATTATGATGGTGCCATATACAGTTTATTAGATTGACAATAACTCAATTATAAATATTCTGCTAAAATGAATTGGCAAACTAGCAAATGCTGACATTGCAAATAGTAAATATGATGGTGTTATAACAACAATTTCCAGTCTTTATGTTATTAATTTCCTAACTTTGTTGGTTTAAAGGGCTCGTCCACAAATGACGTAACGCGCCTAGGGGAGGGGGTCCGGGCATTTGTTACGAAGGGTGATGAGGGGGACGGGGGTTCCGTAAATGTGACATAACGCAACACAAAATTTTTAAGTGACAACTTTTGTTTGCTTGTCAGGGTATTTGCCATTTGGAGAGGGAAAAATACAAGGATGACCTTTTTTGCTTGTCAGTATGCTTGGAGAGGGAGAAATAGAAGGATGAATTACTTTTTTGCTTGTCAAGACTTTTCGGAAGACAAAAAGGGGAGCCGACCCGTTGTTACGTCATATTTTAGGGGGTCCGACTTTTTGTTACATCGCATTACGTAAGGGGGAGGGGTAAAAAAGTGCCAAAAATCATATTATGTCATTTATGGATGACCCCTTAGCAATATAATGCTGTTTTTAGGTTTTAATAAACTTTGCTTTAATTTAGCATTTTAAATTAATGGTAAATCCTCTACAAAATTGAACTGGCCTGCTGCTTTTTCAGCTTATTTTGACATTCAAATGCGTAGAGTACTCGGGCATTGAATATAAAAAATATAAATATCCACCGTGGGCAGAAGGAATTGGATGGATTCTGTCAGCAGTTCTTCTTGCCTTCATACCTCTTTGGATGGTGATTAATCTTTGTCGATGTGTCGGCTCCTGGAGTGTAAGTTTAGTTTTTAATGTTGCTCTTTACCAAAACAAGCTCGATATTTGTAATATTTTACCTAATGTTTTTTTTCTCCATTGCACCCTTTTGATGCATGTGATTTTTTTTAGAATCTATGGTGGGTCATTCGTGGACTGGCTTCAAGAAAAATTCTAAACCTGCGAAGCCTTGTAGAGCCGGGTGCAAAATGGAAGCCTGCAATGGAGCAGACGAAAAGAGCCGCAGCAAAAGACATCGACGAAAATCTGGAGAATGATGCTGGATATGCCGTAGCATATCACGAAGGTCAATGCTTTGTTATTGACAGCCCGATTTATTCAAATCCTGTTGGGGAATCTCACATATGATAACACCGCCTTGTTTCTGAATCTGCACCATTGGTCTGGATAAAGCAACGAGTCTAGGAAATCTTAGTTAAACAGATTTGCATTTCAGTGAATAACCAAATTATCAAGTTTCTTAAAACATAATCAATATTGTTTCAAAACAAGTTTTGTTATGTCTTTCAAACTCAGATCTGATTTTATATTCATTTATTAAAGAATTGAAAGCTTTTATACAAAGGTTGAAACCAAATCGCTTAAATGCAAAATACATGCTTGTTAAGAGATGTTTGCTCTTTGACAAAATTGAACATGTATTATAGTCAAAAGTTGATCTGAGCTGTACATGTACTTTGTCTTTTTAGTGTTCAAATTTCTTAAAAGCTTATATAATTAAAATTCTTTACTCCATTTTAAACTGTTTCTTTTTAAATTGCTTTTATGCAACTAGTTTTGCTACAAATTTGTGTATTTAAATTAGTCAGAAATGCATGGTCGAGTTAGATGTTTACAATTTGTTATCTTGAAGATGTTGAACTACTTTTCATCGCGAAATTTTATTTACTCTGTTTTGCACGTGGGTGTCAATGTTGCCTGGATAAAGTGATCAAACTTAGTTTTGAATGTTTATTCCATCTAGGCACAGTTTGTGTTTAATACTTAATATATGTAATGATAAAATTTATGCTGGGCCAGCTCTGGTCAAAACACAGAGAAATTTCTAGACTTACTAGATGTGCAGTTATTGTTTTTCCAAAAAGAAAGTTGGGCATCACACTATTCCAAGAAAATTTTCTGCCACCAGTAGAGATGTGTGTAATCAATGTCTCGAGGTCTAATCAATCGGCGACGTAGGTGGTATAATCCATTAATCTGGGGTATGTTGCCATTACTTTCCCCAGACCCATGTTTTACCTCGCAGCTTAGCACTGCTCCTCATTTTACCACTGCCCTCTAGCGAGTAAGGCTGAGTAGACCTTAGGGCTTCTATGGGTATTGAACCCACAACCTTCTTCTCTATCGTCCAGTATTGTTACCACTCTGCTAACTTCCCGCTCATCCACTAAATACATGATCGAAATAAACAAAACTTGTCCTTGGGGTTTGACTTTAGATGTCGAAACATCCAAAAAGCCATTATAAAATGAGCATGCCAATCAAAGTCTTTAACTGCTCTGTCGGTACACTGTATATGACTGCGTAGATATAACGAATACCTAACGTACTTTGCCAGTTTGCTTTGTACTTGTTAAAAATCAATGATTTTTACACGACAAAAACTTTGACAAAATTTTTAATAACAAATTACAAGTACTTGAAACAAACTGGCAGATGTTGTCATTCAAACGCTATCTTGCATTGAGTATTGAAATCAATAAATTCAAATACTAACCTGGAATATGTGTACTCTACATAAATATAGAGTACATCAGTAATCAAGCATGGCTGATTAAACAAATATAATCAGTTATCTATGTTGAGTCATACAGGAAACACACTTTAATTGTTCCATATAATTCTTGGCTTAAATAGTATGCTAACATGTCGTCATTTCAACTAAAGTATGCATTTTAATTAAATGGAAATCACCATCACATAAAAACATAATACTTTGAAGTATCAAGACTGTCTACAAAGTGTAATGCTTGCATAGTACAATACTAAGTGCTTGCACTGTACAATAGCAATTTTCCTATTAATAAATTCAATAATTATAATGGAAATAAACTCAATTGTGACCAATATCGTATTTCGGTCCACAGGCAGTGCATAAAAGATTGCCTATATTTTAAATAAGTTGAGTCATTTCAAACAATGTTTTAAGTAATTAAAAATACTTGGCAAACAAGTTGCATAAGCTTAGTATTCACTATTCACCAACTGGTAAATCCAATTACTACCTCAATATTTTCTTGAGGGGGCTTGGATCATCAATATATGATGGTAAAAAGCTAATCCCCACTGAGGATGAAAAATGTGGTTTCTAACATCCTAAAACTTAGGATGAAAATAGTGGTTCCTACAAGTTCAAAGACAATGCTTCTTGAATAATTCTGCTGATAAACTTGCAACAGTTAATTAATCATCATCATCATCATCATTGCTTTCTGCCAACCCATTGGTGGCAATAGCTGGCCACAAAACATTTCCAAGAGGCATCGTCACCATCCTGCCCTCTGCCAGCTCTTCAGCGGCAATAGCGAGACACAGAATGTTGATCCGCCTCCTGTTTCCGTCTTGTGTCCTTCCATGACACTGTTTTCGCCGAGCACTGGTCATGACTTCTCGGTATATCGAGCTGGCCGCAATGTCCCATATAGTTGGACACGCGCCCTCTGCTTGCACGACAGCGTACGAAGATCTTCCGCCAGTGATGCTGTTCTTCCATACTCTTCAGCTGAATACATCCACCATCCCTGCCGTTGTCTTCTGGTACAGTTGGTCCACGGCACCTTATTCCGTATTATTCGGTGCAATCCCAGGAGGTTTCCCAGCCCAGGACTTTCCCCCATCCGCCACCCGGGGGACGCGCCTCTACGCCGTTGTACCCCAGCGCTGCAGTTAATTAATAGTCATTAGTTATTAGTTAAGTTAGTATTACCTTTTGATGTCATTGAATTCATTGTGTTCGTATTATTATTTTGATGTCATTGAGAAATAAATGATTCTTCTTCTTAACAGCATAGGAAACAATACATGTCTATGGTCTATTATACAGTAGTTCAGACCATAGAATCTAGACTATGAATGCATAAATTTCTCAAACTCAAATCAAATGCAACCAACAACTAATACTGTAATATTAATAAAACATACAACAATTGCCTATTGTGATGCCACAAAAATCTAACTTCAAGTCACTGCAGAAACTGAGATGCACATGTGATGGGAGCAGAATGTAAACCACATAGAAAACTAATCAAGACAATGTGCCTTTTATACTAAAACTATACTCTTCAACTACAAAGATGTCCAGCAGTTGACACCTAGGGAGTTTAGTCTCCCGTTAAAACATTCGTCTGACAAACCACGAACTTTTTAATGAAATTAATCGGTTCTGCAGCTACCACCGAACACTTGACTTGTATTCGTCAAGGAGACTCCAGCGCTTAATTGTTTCGTAGCAAAGGATCACGAAAAACGATGAAATAGTCGAAGATATAAGACGAGGTGAAAGGCCCTTTGCAAATATTCGCAGCCGTTCCTCTCTCCACAGCGTCTGCGCAGTGACTAGAAACTGTTCATTTTCAACCTAAAAATCACAACATGCACTAACTGGAAGAAACATATTTGGTCACATTATCTTCATTCTCCTATCACCACAAAACTCTACATAAATCCATGAAGAAAACATCTTGAAAGAAAGAAGAAAACAGCTTAACAATTCTTTTTAGGGCATTTAAATACTAAAGAACACAATCATTTAATGACTTATGTTAACCCCTTTACCGTGTATTTAACCGTAACTCAATGTAACATGGACGGATATATTTGGGGTTCCCGGTAAAGGGGTTAAGACAAATTTTTGCATTGAATTTTAGTAGTCTTCAAAATAATGCTCCTCAAAGAATGACAAAATATAAGAGGAATGGAGATTGACACCTGACAATAAAAGAAGAATGAATGTGGATAATAAATGCACAATGTAAGATCACCTCTGCTAGTTTCACTTATAACTGCAACCCAAGCAATGCAACAATTGACCAAAATCAATTCTGCAGAATAATATCACTTGAAAACGTAGCAAAATAAGCGCATGACATAAAGGCCTCAATCTGTCACCATTGAAACCTACCTGAATTCTGGCGCGAATGGCATCCATCGGGGTAGTGAGTATAGTAGTAGAAACAGCACTGAGCAATGCAGACATGCACTGCAAGGAAAGTCGAGGCAAAGATGCAGGCGCCAACTCCGATAATGTATCTACAAGAACAAAACAGAAAACACCTTAACACGCTGACTGCCCCCAAAGATTTTGGCATGAAGCCAGCTACAGCTTTAGATCTTATAAATGTAGCAATGTGTATATATATATATATATATATATAATTATATATATATATATAATTATATATATATATATATATATATATATACTGTATATATGGTGCTGGCAGCGCTCACGGTAGCAAAAGCGTGAAAGTGCTATTGCATCGCCAGCGGCCAATGTGTTAAGCAACACATAAACACCTCTCTAAAAATGACTCAAAAGACTGTGCATATAAAAAGCCAACATTTCAGACACTCAGTCCTGTCATTGAAACTGTCACTCTCCTTCCATCTCATCACATAATTGCTCGGTTTTATATAAACAACAACTCAAGATCCTGTACAATTCAGTAAACGAACAAGATTAGATCTAGTTAAGAAATGTCACCAACTACACAAATTACTTTTATGCTGCTGGAAGTCAACAGTGTCTTTTCAATTAACAGAAGCAGTTACGATAAAGAGAAAAGAAGAAATCATCAGCAAAACCAACCACAATAGAAATCATAAGAGAGCCACCAAATTCCACTTGTAGGTACGTAAGTTATCACAGATGTAAAATATCCCTTGTAGAATCCTCGAACGCCTTCATGCTTGTAGATTTCACTAACAATAGCCTTTGCTGGACTAATTCTGTCGACTACTCCATCCAAAGGTGCTACACTAGGGCGAACGAAAACTGTTTTGACGGTCGAATGAAAGCTTCTCAACTGATTCGACACGGGAAGAATTTGAAGGTGCTGAGAAATGATATCGACAGGTACGACAACAGTCTGCGCAACCAACGAAGCAACTCCGCCGGCGATGAACGACCGATAACGGCTGTTACGGCAGATCTCCTGGCTCGCAAGCAGATGCCGAGTTATTTCGTACGACGTTAGGAATGTCATCTGCGATGCCACTGCCAGATTGTGTACGAGAAATCCACTGTACAGACCTCGCAGTCCCTCGGAACAGACGATCCTACGAAATGCATCGAAGGTTCCCGAGTACAGCGAGTTGTGCTTCTGCAGTTGGAGCCTCGTCTTTATGACGGTCAAAGGATACAAAACCGTTCTCACAGCCAATCCGCTGAGTGCTGACAGCGGAAAGTACTTTTTCTTCTCAAGCATGTGATATTCAACAACCGGTATGGCGTGCCTCTTGTTGGTTCTATAGCCATCACCATCTGTAGGCACATCCATTCCTAGAACAGAGACGCGAGAGTTATTCTTCTGCGGATAGTCAGAAGACCGCCATCTACTCAACAGATCTGAAATCCAGTAAGTGCAGTCGCAGCATTCTTCGAAGTTCTGGAACATAAAAGAAGACTTTCATCATCAACAGTTTGTAAAAGAATATATGTCTATTGCAATATGTATCTGCACAGATAAACTACAGTTGAATGCAAGCAAACGCATTTTCATACAGGCTATGTGGATGTCAACAGACAGGTTAATTAAATTTATGCATCAAATAACCAAAGTAAAATTTTTATGAGAGCATAAACCAGTTAAATTCTCAGACAAGCCACTATGTAAAGATACAGATTACTATTATTCAATAAATATATGATACACTATAAAACTCAGCAGTAGGTCTGGCCAAGTCCAGTTAATGTTAGATCAGCAATGAGGCAAAGAATCTAAGATACATGATTGATCACAATAAAACAATAAAGTTTAAAGAGTCACGTAAGTCTTCAATTTTCAAAAAGCACTAGTGGTTCAAAGAGGTGCTATCCGATTTTGGCCTTGATGAAGGACATGTTAGTCATCGGTATCAAAATATTTTCAACTGCCAGATCGGTGAAGAAATGCTTAATTCCCTCAAACTACATGGCAAAATGTATGCTGAATCATGTTCGAGTGAGATAGCAAAAGGCCATGAAAAAGATTCAGCAAAGATAGTACCACAAATAAAAAAAACAATATGCAGACTGTGGAAATGTAAGTGTGGCCATTTCGTGGCAATTTTCCTTTAAAACACAACTACAGTCGCCAGAATTCTACCATTTTTAGAAAACACACATCAAGACACTCGGGACATTAAATACAATTCGTACAAAAACAAACAGACCTCGGTAAATGCGATCACTTCCATACCAATCAGCGGATAGTCAGAAAGTAACAACACTGACCGATCTATTTTAAATATACCCCAAGTCAGATCAAATCCATAACGTCTCTGTCCAACATGTTTCGTACTAGCAGCATAATAGTAACATAATACTAAGATCTCTAAAATTTAATCAAACCGACTGTTGAAGAGCTCTACTTGGAATTACGCCTACGACAGAAACGCCGGCACAGGTGACCGAAGGGGCGACACTTTTTACCGGTTGACTCACCTCAGGTGTGTCTTGTCGTCATTGAATATCACGCCATTGGGGGTTGAGGCCCCACCCGCCACTTCCGCCTACGCCTACGCCCAAGGTCACAACGTCGCACGTAGCGCTAATTCACGATCGATTCGGTCGTGGGATTTTAATTTTTATACTTTACCCTTTTATTTATTTGCCCTTTAGTCAACAAAATGGGTTTTATACGATTCCATCAGAAATCCTCTCCGTTCACTTGTTACAAAACATTCCGGTTATTTTATTTATCTGCTGTGTTGCCACTTTGAATTTTACTGTTAGTGATTTGACGCCATTACAGGTTTTGAGCAGCATGCATAGCGTCGCCGATGCTCATCCGAATCCTTTCAGCGATGTTGTTTCTCTTTCGTCTGAGCCATCCTTGCGTTCAGGATCCTTTCATTGCACCGTCCATGCAGACCTTTGTTAATCGTTTGTCCTCCATCCTGGCCAGTGGTTCTCAAGTCTCAACCCGTGGTCCGCGAGAGGGGGTCTACTACGGTCTACTGATCCGAGGCGAAGTCTGAAAAAACATAAATAAAAATTAGACATTTGTAACATCCCTGCCTTGTGTTTGCTGATGTTGATTGAGAGATCCAATTTGTTTCCACTTTATAGCTTCGTCGAGTGAGTCCAGCATCCGTTGTGACTCTTCCGATTAAAATGCATATCAAATATCGGTCAGTGTTGCTACTTTCTGACTATCCGCCGATTGGTATGGAAGCGAGCACAGTTACCGAGGGTCCGAGGCCGAGGGTCATCATGCAAAAATACATAGAGAGAGTTGGGGCGACGGACAACAACGCCGTATATATGGAGTTGTATTATTGCTCCAAGCAGACAGCTGTTGCTTCTTCAGAAATTCTTAGCTCAATGTTTGTCTCTGACCAACGGAAGTCAATTGGTCGACTGTATTGTTATTTGTTTACAAAATCAGAGGAAAATATATAGGAAAACGGAGATCTAACTTGACATTCTACCTTCAGCATAAAACAAACGAAGAGATCCTACGGAGCTAAATGTCCGCTGCGGACTTTCCGGACGAAATATCTACGATGTCCGACGGGTATTTTCACTGTTTTTATACTTAAAAGTGATAGATAAAACGAAATAGCTGATATACAAAGAACTAATGAGCGTATTAATAGAATGCAAAATAGTTCGTCGTGTAGGAGTCATTGCACTGGAATTCAATGTTGTACCAATGGATGGTTTGAAGCATAGAATAACAACAGAATCTGTCGTTGCTTATTGCTTAGAAATTAAATTATGCACACCATCTGTTTCTGTTTTGCTGTTTTGCTTTAGGACCAGCCACCAACCCCCTCCCCCCACCCCAACCCTAACTGAAAATGCAGCCAACTTAAGCTTAAGTGAATTTCTTGCCTAGCTGAAAATTATTTAGCATGCACGGGAAAACATCTGTTGTTACGACCAACAAAGAACGGCATTTATATTCAAGGAAGTCGTTTGTCGTGAAAAAGAATTGAGATTTAATTAGATAAACGTTTCCTTCATCTGTTGCAACGAAACTGCCTAACTGCATTTTCAGCCAGGGAACAATTTGTGGAAAGTTTTAAGAAGCTTAATCTTTGAGGTTTTAATTACAATAAAACGTTTTCACACAGTGAGCAAGGTAATCACAGAAAGTGTCTGCATGGAATGATTTCTCTGCCTTGCAGTTAGTTTAATTCCTCATACACATGTACATCAATGTCAAGAAACTGATGCTTTTGGTGTTTACCAGTTGTTGCTAACCTTAACTCATAAAGGTGATAGAGCTGAAACTGCAATAGTAGCAATATGAAAACATAATTGTGTTCAGAAAACTATCAACAATTGGTACGGTTCATATATTGGAGCAGAACATTTGGAATAGTTGCAAAGTTGTGCTGTTGTTATGAAGGTGCGCTATGGCTGCAGTTGTTCAGATCTTACTGAACCACTCTAAACCCAGTTATTACTAATAGTTTCTTGTACAAAACTGTAACTCTTTAATAAATTTGCACAGGGAAAACAACCAGAGAATCACAAAGAGATTATGGGTAAAGACAAAATTTTGACAACAAGTTGATAAGGCTTACATTGATTCTTATGTAATGCATGTTCATGAACTTTGGACAGTGATAGCTCCTGTATTCTAATACACGACTTAATCATGCCTAGTCTAGTTGCATTACTTAAATTTTAGGGAAGAAAAAGGAAGTTGGTGGGGAAGTTGGATGAAGTCAGCCAAAGATAAGGTACTAATAGTATTATTTGAAAACCTGTTGCATTATTTGATGTTGATGTTATTAATTATATATTACTTATTTTTCTTTTATAAATTCTATTTTAAAGCTACTTCTAAAAGCCGATTCAATGTGTATGCAGTCCACGTGGCTGTGTATATTGTCAATAATTTCTTATTACTTCAGTAATGAGTATTAAAAGATTTTTGTACTACATCTTTATTAAACACCTGTGCATTACTGAAGATTATGTGTGATTCATTTATTGTTGCACTTGCTTGCTGTTTGTATTGTGCCAGCAATGCTGCATATTTAATTGAATTTCTTCTTTTTGCTTAAATAGTCACTCTCGGCATTAAACATGGTGAAGAGGGATTTGGCTGAGTTCAGCTCAGTAATGCAAGAAGATACGATTAAAGCAGCTTCAAAAGTCAAAGAGAAACTTTCTGTAGGCTCAGTGCTCATTAGATTAGAGTTTTAAAAACTATGCTTAATTTCTATTTATGTAAAATTAATATAAAGAAAGATTTTATTCATTTAATCCAGTCTGAACTTTTCTTGCCTCAACAGTTCATCCTGTCCACTATTTTGTCTTTTTTTAAATAAGGAAATTGCAAATTTGAATATTGTGTTCCCATTCTATGTGAGCTGCGTTCGTGATTGTCACAAAGTTCAAAAAGCATTTGCTTCTCTGATTTGCTGGTTTTCAAGTAATTGCTTTCGTTTATTAGTTGATCCTTGTGAAAATCTGTTCTGGAATCCTTGCATTTTACTGCTTGTGCCGATTAGTATTTGCCTTTACACATATTCAGTTTGTAATTTTGCAAACGGAGAAAGAAGGATCTTCAATCATCAAACAGCATGATGTGTTTTTTTTATCTTGGTCCTTGCAAACTTTCAAAATAGATGCAAAGGTTTATAGGATTTCAGTGGTTGGGTGTGACCATCTCCTTTTGATGTATGAACCCTGTGCTCGAAGCTCTTGACCTCAAAGTTTATGTAGTTTCCTATATCTGTTCAGGTGCCTGAAGGCATTCTTAATCATGCTATTTTGGACATTAGCTGTTGACAGTTTTATAAAAAAAAATTCCGTTTCTAGCAAGAAAATGCAAATGCCGCAACTGAAAAAGTAAAAAAGGGAGTAAGCAATCTCCTCGGCGGCATTTCAAAGGCCCTCGTAATTGAACCGGACGACAACTACCAGACCGCCCAGATTATTGGAGGAGAGGCCATTGTGTTCGATCGTTACAAGGTAAGGCCTCCATCTCTTGCCTAATTTGTATTTACCACAGTAAAATTGTCCGTGTAGGTTTTGTTTTTTTTATAACTTGCAGTTCTTGTGGGGACCTAGAATTCTAGGTCTTGATGATGATGATGACAGGTCGCTTAAGTGCAATGTCTTGGGGTTGAAGGTCAATCTGCAGATAGGCGGAGATTGCAGCTCAATGAATTTGGCCTATATTCATACCGCCATTGATGTGCCTCGTGCAGTCAGGACACATTGGAGTGCGTTGGTATTGGGTCAGTAGTATATGTAGCCAAATGAGTTTTGCAAACAGAAATTTAACTCTCCTCATTGTCACCTTGATTTAGCACTTCTCAGCAAATAACAGAGTAAGAAACCACGTTAGTCTACACTGCAGGCCTAAAATAATTATATGAAGTTCATAAGGACCACATATCATATATATGGTGGCCGTGATTACTTACAGTACTTTTATTGAGTTTGAATAAGTTAGTGTACAGTTATAGCAATCACGCAAGTGCAGGCTGACTGAATTCGGAACTGAGTCTATGCGACACTTGAACAGGCGGGGTAAATAGGCTGAGTGGGGTTGGGGGGTTGAGGAGGGAGAAGTGCAAGTGTGATGTGTGTATATATTGGCTTTAATTAATTGATTAATTAATTAACTAATTGGTTAGTTGAAGGAATTATTCTGAATCATGGACTGCATGACAAATTTGATACTTTACTGTGAATTTCCACCAAATTTTATTCTAGGATGACATTCTGGATTTTTTTGAATTTTTATTGTTTTATTTTTGAATGCACAGCAGTATGTTCATCATTTTAGTCATTAGGTATGTTGATTTTTGAAGTAAGTTTATTTCATTCCACCCTTGCTGCGTTAATGAGTGGTATAATATTATTGAGAATGAAGCATGGCCGGACAAAATGACCACGGACAAAATGTCATGGACAAAATGTCGTGGACATTTTGTCCGCTGACATTCTGTCCCCATGACATTTGTCTGAGGACATTTTGTCCGAGGACATCATTTTGTCCTATCACCAAATGAAGTAATGTTTTAGGCACGACTTCATGCTCTACAAATTGACCCTTCAACGTACACAACGGAGCCAGCTGGCGATGCTTACAAAGAATGGTTATCTGCCACAGAATTAGATGGCATGAAGGGAGACATTTCAGATCTGTTGGTTAAAAACGTTGAAGTTCGAGCTCTTTATACACAATTGGTAAGTATGATGACTTCTGAAAGTATGTGTCGATTCTCTCAGTTTACATTTTTAATATTAATTGTAACCTATTTCAGATAATGTTTGTATCTATCAGAAACCAATTTATTCCTGTCTCCAACTGCAAATTTTTATAGAAATCAGCCAAGTTTTCTTAAAGTTGTAGTGTAAATAGAGTTGGCATACTTTTTATCTGGACACACCATATATCTCATAAGGATTCTTCTTATTCGATTACTGAGAGAATTTATTTTATAAGTATATGCCTTAAGTTAGTTGATATAGTAGAGTTTGAGAAATCAAGGGTTTTTGAACTGTTACGTCTGATGTCGAAGGAATTTTTAAAAGTTGTCCACTGTAACGTTGGTCATTCAGAGTTACTGGACCCCCTCTCTGGAATAGGTTGTCTCCATCTACTCATGCCTCACTTCTTACTCTCACATTCAGTTAATTGCAAAGTCTCATTTATTCCTTGTTTGTGTACTGTCTGATGCTGCACTTGTCACGAATAACGATTATTACTTTCGTATCAAACGGCTCTAACACCGGGAGCACTTCTGAGTAGAGATACAAGAGACGCTATATGACTCCCTTATTACACTGCATTACATTGTCATCTGAAATTGTTTCTTGCTGTTGTAAATTAGCTCTCGCTTCCTAAAGCCTCTTATTATGATCGAGCGACAGTAAAGTTCAAGTTATCAAGCAACTTACTAGCGTTGGCATGATTACTAGCACGGCGTCTTATTAAAACGTGTGACCGTCTGTGAAAAGTTGTTTGCTTTGTTGACGTGTGAAGGTTCCGTACACCGTGCCAAACATTGATTTCTGGAGACGATATTACTATAAGCAGCATCTTTTGGAGGATGAAGAAGCACGACGTGCAAAACTGATGAAACGTGCAGACGATACAAACGAACGGAAGGATCTTGGTTGGGATGAAGGTAGAGTCCGTATGATGATGGACAGTTTCTTCATTTCTTCATAGTTATAGCAATCTCAATTGGTGTAACCTCAGGGTTGGCCAGGCCCCCTATTCTGCCGGGGATCGATCGTGTGATTTGTGTAAAGCTGTTGAGAAATTTAGAACGGTAGGTAGCATGATCGAAGAGAATAGGTGAACGTGTGGAGGACTTGCTGATGACCTTTTCTGCTCGTCGGAAACTTTTACCAAAAAAATGTCAACCTGCCCTCCTATTTCAAAGCCATGGTTACTCCACTGATAAGCTCTCATTGTTTTCCACTTTTTGTTGGTCCACCAATGAACATTTTTGTGAATATGTAAAACTTTTGCTGAAATATTTTTACAATACTATTGAAAGATATAATATTTTTATGATGTAGAAAAACCTTAAAGTTAGCAGAGGTTTTATTCGACCTATGCCAAAACAGCCTTGGAAAGGCATTGATCATCCAGAAATAGTTCTGTAACTAGCGTGGTGTTTGATTCAGACGATGATGACTGGACTGAGGTGCGTGCAATCTCTTCTGGAACAGAAAACGGTGAAGTTAAGTCATCTTCAGATGCTGTCGCCGAAGAAAACGAAGAGTTAGACGAAGAATTAACACCTGTTCTGCTGAGTTCCAATCCCTCGAATGAGAACACCGCTGATGAATCAGAAACCGTGAAAGCGTCAACTGATTTGTTAGAGACCGAACTTGCTGCAGATCTAGTTGAACCTAATGAGACTGACATGGCAGTTCACGAAGAACCCAGCTCGGCACCAGATTTAGAGAACATTTATCGAGCGGAAACGCCATCGAGCGACGTTTCCGAAGAATCGTCCGTTCCAACTGGTAATAACTCAATCGATGCATGTGCAGTTGTGACTGCAGGTGATGTCCAGTCGCTTGATGTCCAGTCACTTTCCTCAGATACAAACCTCGGCGGATGGTCGGCGCCTTCTGATGCTAAGATTGGTGAAGGTGACCCAGCAAAATCGACCGCAATCGAGAAACTTTCAGTGGCCGATGAAGTGCAGGTTATGAAAACACCATCCAATGACAGCATCGACACCAAAGGTAGCAGTCATTGAGAATTTAACTCGGCCAGGGATATTTTTACACCCCCCAACACTCCCCCAACCCCCCCCCCCAATTTGAGGTAGACACTCCAAAATTTCTTAATCTAAGAATGGTATATACCCTAAATAGCCCTCAAACACCCCCAATTCAAGAAGTGACACCCCCCAACTTTATTTCTCTGATGACCTTTTTTTTGCTTGTCAGAATTTTTTGAGACCCGATAACGTTTTTTTGCTTGTCAGAATTGTTTAGATTTGATAAGGTTTTGGGGTTTTTGCCTGTTAGACTTTTTTGGGATGACTATTCTCACACTTATTCAGCAGAGACCCCTAAATTTTACCGACATCCCCCTAAATTCACAATTCTAGAAATAACCCTGGACTCTGCACTTTTATCGTGACTCAACCTTCTGTACTGTATAGTACTTTTAAGATTTTTAACACCTCTAGTGTTGCTGTTTTAAATGGTAAGGTAAAGGTTCACCCGTAGGCTCATTACCTGTAGGGCCGGTGCTGATCCCCGGGTTTTTTGCCATCAGCCCATTGGTGGCTAAGCCATACATCGGCAGATGGTGGCCCGCCTTGTCTGCCAAAACCTATGGTTACCTTCACAGAGTTGCTACTCATTTTTCTCACTGCTGTCAAGTGAAGGGTGAGTCAACCGCAGGGCTCCTTGCAGTTCTCGAACTCGCTTCCATCAGCTCTGCCGCCCTTCTATCTTCCTGCCCCATTTAAAAAAAATGGTGACCATTTTATTCTTTTTTTGAAGCGAAAAATAAGCAATCAATACCAGTATTTGACATTCCTCTAGCCTTAATTTTTGTTTTCCTATTTTCAAATTACGAGAGTTGTGCCAGTGCCATCATTAACATGGCCTGAACCAAGTCATCTCAGAAGCTGAGAGGTGAGAACTAACCAACCTCTGCTGTGTATCGAACGCAGTAAATCAAGGGCTGGAGGTCATATGCAATACATGGCAGAGATCGGTCAGTTTGGATATGTCAGCCTCCAAGACGTTGCCTTGGTTTATACCCTGTGAATGATGGTACCAATTGCATTCACAATGTTGGGCTCGCATATCTTATCCTGCTGCCAGGGTTTTTATTTAGAATTCTAGCAAGAAATAACAAAGCCATTAATCGAGACGAGTATATTTGGTGTGGTGAGGCTGTACGACAGCATTTGTCCAAAATAACTGCAGTTCCCTTTGGAAGTTCAGTCAGGCTAACAGCGGAGTCTTTCTACCATGAGTAAATAGTAATAGTCCTGCTGTTTTATTAAATCATTTGGAACCTGTTTGGCAGAAAGCCTTGATGACGAGTGGGAGAAGGATTTTGACGTTGAAGCAACGGAAGACGATCTGATCGCTGCTCAGAAATTTCTTAAGATTGATACAGCAAAAAAGTCAGCAGGTGACAATGACGGCGTAAGTTTACTGAAACTACAACTGTGTTTTCTTGTAATTGTTCAATTTTTTACTTGGCTCATTTATAACTAAACACTGCCAATGATAGGATATCTTCAGTTGTGTGCATGATAGTTATTATCCAAGACTTTGATGGATTCTAGCTTTTTACTGATACAATAGTGTTATGCAGTAGGATTAGCTGAGTAATATTTTGTGGTAATGTGATAGGAAATAACTGTTTAAAATTTAGGTAAATTTGGTTTGTGATCAGTTTAATTTGCATTTTACAGTTAGTTTCATGTTATTTGTTTTCACTTGTTTTAGATATTTCAATTTATTTGTTGTAGGATCTTAATAGATTTTGTAAAGGACCGCTGAGGAGTCATTCAAATAACAAATAAAATGCTTGCTTTGAAATCTTACCCAATGCAATTCATATGTCACTAACTTATTCCAACTATTGTGGTCATTTTATTTGCTATTCTATTTATTACAACAATAATATTTAGTGACGTTTCGTTTGCAGCCTGAAGACTGGGAAGATTGGTGATTAGGACTTAACTAAATTATCGATGGACATTTCTTCTGTTTGTCTATAACTCTTAGCCAAGGACGCACGCTATCGTGTTACATAATCATCGGGACATATTCTATAACAAATAACTGCTGAGAGAATGTTTAACTGGAAAGAGGAGATTCCTATTTTGATCATTCCTTGTTAGGGCTCATCCATATAGTACGTACACATAAAAAAGCATATTTTCAAACCCCCATTCACATACCGTACATACGCAAAATTTCCTAAATCCAACCCCCCCCCCACCACTCGGTGCATACGTACTATATGGATGGACCCTTAACAAAGACTTTCAATTAATGCATCTTATACTGCTGCTTCTATATATATCCTTAGCACTGCTGAATGGAGATACTAGGTAACAGTTGCTCGGTTTTCAAGGTATTTTTAAAGCTAAGCTGGATTATCTATTGAATGCTAGATGGTATGCTACTGCTTCCAATGCTTAGAGATCATTGTAAAGGACCGCTGAGGATGCATTCGCGTTGCTAATTATATGTCAATGTTTTAAGATTTTCTTTGTAACGGTTTAACTACTGCCTGATTTGTGATGTTTCGCCTTTAGCTGACTATGATGATTAATCTGTAATCTTTAGCTACTGTTATGTAATATAAGGATTTACACCCATGAAACTGCCATCGATGCTAAAACGATAAGATGCCTATTAAAATAAGATTATTGATAAATTGATTCTAATAATCACATACCGACACAATTTTGTCATTTCAATGCTTTTATTTTATTTATTTATTTTTTAAGAAGAAGAATCATTTATTTCTCAACTACATCAAAATAATAATACGAACACAATGAATTCAATGTACCATAACTACAGTGTACACCATTGACCCATATCGGTTTTGCATCCAAAGCATTAGACATGCCAACTATTAGCCTTCTGCTTAGTTTCTATCCTTTGGCATAATGCCTATTCAGTTCAAGTGCTAGACTTTTCCAGTTTTTGTTGATATACACTGTGTTTTGCCTTGGCATAATTGGCTACTTTTGAAATACAGGAAATACGTTCTTGGCTTTTTTGATTGTAATATTTGTTGATCTTATGGATGTCAGTTGTTTGAATAAATTGATCTTGATGATATGCAGTGGTGTTGACTTTTTAAAGACATTGTTTACATCAAGACGTGCATGCATGAAATATCGAGAAAGATTCCAAGGTTTACACTGCTTCTTCATGTTGATATCATGACCATGTTCTCTGTCCTGGGACAGGTTCAGTGCTCCATTGTTTCCATTCATCTTTGCATCTTGCTTCTTCTTTGATTTCTGCATAGGTTTTGTGATGCTGTTCACCACCTGTTTTCATCATCCAGTCCAATAGCATTCTCCGTGGCCTCCCTTCTATCTTTCTTCCTGATATACCTCCTTCGATGTTGACAAAGGCTCTTTTTAAACATTGCGCATAGCATAAACTGTCCAGATACGTTCTCATTTGTCCTATGTAGGCACTATCCAATGTTAAATAAAATGACTTAAACAAGCCTAGCGCTATTAAGCGTAGGTATTATATTAAAGCACGCCGCTAACATATTAGGCCTAAAGCAAAATCACATAAAACTTAACACATTGCATAGACCATTCTAACTTCCACTCCGTGCCAGCGGACATGTGACATGCCCGAGAAATGAAATGTCCGACGCCAGACTGAATGTAAAGTCCCCTTACGTTTCACCAGAATACCATGATCCATGCTTCAAATTGATATTTTGTCTAGATTCAGATTGCTTAATGACACAGCCGATTAAACTTACGTGTTAATTAGATTAAATATACAGTATATATACTGAGTCATCTTAAAACATATTTTCCCAAAGATGTACAGGTGTAAATTATATACAGGTATGCGTGTATCACAATCGGTTATCCAGGAAACATAGTTCTGTAACTTCTGTAGCAGTCGGTTGGTAGATTTCCAGTGTTTATTCTATTCACCTAGACATTGGAGGAGAGTTTTTAAAAAATTGGGGGGGGGCTACATTGGGAAGGTGATACTACTTGCCAAAATGTCAAAAAAATTGGGGGAAAATTCAAACGGGAGGGAAGAGGGAATTCCCCCACAGATAAGGCCTAGAAGAACACTGGCAGATTTCAGACTAGATGTTTGGTTGTGTCTTCGTTTGAAAACCGGGTCTTTAGTAGCAGGAACATACGCGATGATGGGCCTACAATCAGACCCGCCAAGAGAAATTCTGGGGGCCCCTGTGCAGAATGGCAGTCACGGGCCCCTAGCAAGTGTGCAAACACTTTTTTACTCCTACAGGTCGCCGGGCCCCTATGCATTTCCCCCCACTTTTGGCGGGCCTGCATGCCTACGGTTATCCAGAAACTGTCTGCTAGCATATCAACGAAGCGCTTTGCAGTTCATCTTCGGTTAAAGAAAATATTCCATAATTAGAATTAGGCTCTGCTTCGTTTTCTTCTTCCCTTATATCTCTAATGTTGATCTTCATTCTCAGAATTTCACCAGGAAAAGCGATGCTGTTGTTCTTCACTGTCTTAATCCCAATATCTGAAAAAGAGAAACACGGGGAGGTTTAGACAGGTTAAGAATCTCTCACGGATTGAAGACTTACTTATAAGTTATCCATTCGATTCCCTTCATTGAGGTTTGACGTCATTTTAGCAGCCTGGTACATTTTAGGCGTGACAGGTCTTCGGGAAGGACTTAGTTATTTTATCAGGTGTAGGCCTACGCCAGCGGCGTAGCCAGGATTTCCGGAAGGGGGTTTAGGTTTTTGGTTTTGACCGTGACAAACTTTGGAAAAATCCTGACAAGCAAAAAAACGTTATTGCCTCTAGTTTTTTTAGTTGAAAAGCAAAAAAACCGCTATCGCCTCGTAGGCCTACTATTTTAGTTATAGCCAAGGGGGTATGGAAACTCATTAAAATATTTTGTTTTCGGCAGCCAAGAGGGAGGCGGTTAACCCCAAATCCCCCTTGGCTACGCCACTGGCCTACGCAAAGACCTTGACCTGCCAGGTGTATTTGTGCAATTTTAGAACTTCGCTTGCAAACCGTATTGTCGGTAAAAATTATCGGTCCTTACAATGGCCGCTTGCAATGATTTCCAATAAACATCGTGAACTGCTATCAGTGTTTTACCCAGGCCTGCTATGGGAGACCCCCAAAACAACTCAAAATTCCCCCCCCAAAAAAAAAAAATTAGCACTGACACAAATTTTTGCATTGAACACTGTCTATTCTCCCTCCAGCCAAGTCAATACCCCTCCAGAGGCCTGGAGTCTGTATAAAACGATGAATGCTATAGGCCCTATAATGGAATACAGACTTACGAGAATTGGGGGAATGTAACCCCTCACTGCTCGAGCAGTGTTTATTCTAGCCACCTTGACATTGGATGATTGGAGGGGGGTTGAAATGTTTGGGGGAGACAAGATTTGTCTATCCGCTTTTTTTTTTTTTGGGGATTTCCATCCCCAAGCCAACAAATACAATTTGGGGGGAATTTTAAAACTTTGGGGGGGGCTAGAGTAAACACTGCTGCTCGAGGCTGACCCAGTTGATTTCGGAAGTATTTGGGTTAAAGCCAATCACTATCCTCGCATTGGTTGTAAATAGACAATACTGCGAGGCACAAGTAGACTATAGTTAGACGACGCTGCTTTTTCAAAAAATGGAACGTACTGCCTATTCCTTAGGCGCTTAAACAGCGTACACGTTTTAAGCCGATCTATTTTAGTCGATTTAAATGAGCGATTCTTTAGCGCAGACTTGTTAGAACCTGCGATCTGTTCTGTCTTCGTGTATACTTGCCTTCTGGTAGCCGGATAGGTCCACAGTTGTATTCGCGTGCGTCCGGTTTATCAGCAGTACATCGTTTGAGATTCGTTTCGTCTCTATCGTCATACTTCACGCGTTTAATCTCGGATTCAGCTGCGTCTCTACTACAGGAGTCACGTGGCTTCGCAACTGACGTCACCGATGACGAATACGCTACAACCAGTGCCGGAGTATTAATTAAAGGATAGAGGGACACGATTTCTGGGGGCCGACTGCCTGGCTACCAGAGCCTGTTTTAACGTGCAGTGATACACATAAAGTGCAGTGATAAAATGAAATTGTGCAGTGGTAAAATGCAATTTTCTGTGCTTTGTGCAGTGATGAATTTTCCGGACGACCTATTTTTGCTCGTTTTTTGCGCGAATGTCCACTATTTTTTTTAGTTTAGTGCAGTGGTAATTTTTGAACAGTCACTGCTGGCTACAACATAGCAATCGGATTAGAAATCTCTTTCTACGATGACTCCGTTTCCACTTTCCAGGAGAAATCATCGCTCGATCCACGACAGAACTGGTTTGAAAGTTTGTCAAGAAATTCATCGTTAAATTTTAAGCCGTTGTCAGAGATGACGAACCTAAAGTTATCGTCGTTTTTTAAAAATAACGATCGTCACCAGTTTACGTGGTCCCTTTCTGGAGCCGTTAGCTCCGTGAAAAAATACATTTTGATCTAAACTAGGCCTACGGTTTTTCGTTTCCTTTCCCCTTGAAATCTTTTGAATTTTTTAAAATCGACCGTTGCCGTTTTCGTCTTGACAGATAGGCCTAACGTACGCTCGTAATAATAATATTATTATTTATTAATCGGTTGAATACCTTTCGGCATTTGGAAGTCCGTAAACTTTGAATCCACGGTTTGCGCTTTCTTCCGAGACAATTGGCTTTCGGAAGCCGACACCTAAAAGATATCGGAGGCGATTAATAATATTGCAGGCTTAGATCGATGAGGACGATGACAGGGAGAGGGAAGCTGACGAGAATATCTATCATTCCTACGACGTGGAAAACGTCGACGTGCTTACAATAGGCCTACCTCAGAAGTTATTAGGCTATGTATTTCGACGAAGTACTAAAGCTTTGCCATATTGATTAGCATTTCAGTGCTTACGATAGTTGTCAGTACAGGGCCGTTGTTTTGGCCGTTGTCTTGGCTGGGCGTCGGGTGGTCGGTACGTTTTGGTCTGCAGTGATCTGCTCCTGTGTTGTAATTCTCGTCTACATGTCCCACGTTCGTCGTCGGCGTGCTCTCGTTCAAGCTCCAATCGTCTCTTCTTCTTTTGCCGCGTTCTTCTTGTCTGCTTTTTCCACTCGATTCTGCCGTGTGCGAAAGAAAAAAATTTTCTTTAAAGAAATTACGAAGAATTCTATAAATTTGGCAAATCTATATACTGCTAAACGGTGACTTTTAGAATGCAGTGAGCTCTAGTCTGTTTAAAATCGTTTAGAATTTTCCTTAGACCTCAGAGATTCGAGATATCTTCAGAATATCCTACTTTGGGATAAGTTATATGATAATCAGAGTCATGCAGGTTAGAAGATCGATTAAGTCAAACCTAAATGATAATATTTTTGTAAAACAGACCTGTGCAAAGACCATAAGATAAAAATTCGGTATAGTATTTACTCTGTAACAGGTTGTGGCGACATCTGCTTTCTTTTATAATAATATATATATATATATATATATATATATATATATATACCGTCTGGTTTTCCATCTGTTCGGTCGAAACTCTTATGGCCTTTGGAATTTTCCGTTCTTCCCGAAACTGTCCACGACCTTGACACGACCGCTGACCTCAGCAGCTTCCGTCTCTTGACGCACAGCACGATGATGGCAACGGTCGCCAGGGTAGCGATCGTCATGGAAACAATCGACGTCCAGAATAACGGCTTGTTCACGAGACTCTCCTCTTCTGTTTCTCTGTCGCTGCCTGGCGAGTAAACAACGGTCGACGACGGAGTCACAGACAGCGATGGCTTTAGGCCTGGATGCGAAGAACTGTTGAACTGTCGAAGGAAATAATCTGCACAAAAGTCACGCATAGAAAACATTCCAGGAGCTGAACAAGAATTTAAGAATATGGTGCAAATGCTTTTTAAAAGAAACTTAAGTACTATATAGGATACAGGTTGGTATATATATATCATTGTTAAGCGCTTTTGACTTTAGTCTTCACTATGCTTACTGCGCTCTATAAATTGTCTTAATAATAATAATAATAATAATAATAATAATAATAATAATAATAATAATAATAATAATAATAATAATAATAATAATAATAATATAGGATATAGGTTGGTCTTGTATAGCTATCAGACTTCAGATAAAGTATTGTTTGGGCGGGAGGTTATTCTTCTTCTTCTTCTTTTTCTTCTTTTTCTTCTTCTTTTTCTTCTTTTTTCTTCTTCTTCTTCTTCATCTTCTTCATCTTCTTCTTCTTCTTCTTCTTCTTCTTCTTCTTCTTCTTCTTCTTCTTCTTCTTCTTCTTCTTCTTCTTCTTATTATTATTATTATTATTATTATTATTATTATTATTATTATTATTATTATGTGAAAGTTCCACGGAAAGCGACTGCGTTAAGCGGCGGCTCCACGCGGGAATATTTTGCGGGGACATAAGTTCGCATAACCTCTATTCCTCTAAGTAGTTACGTGAATGATACGCTGGCGTTAATCGACGGTGGCTCCACTTAAAAATATATCCTCAAAATGTCTTCACACTAGATCTCGGGGTGCCGAAATTACCTGAGTGCCGAAATTACCCGGTGTTACCCTATATATGTATGTATATACGAGCGAATGACTTGCTCGGCTAGAAGATATTTTTGCACATGCAAAATAGAAGTTCGAGGGAAAGAGAAGCATAGGCTACAGCCGTGATAGAAGCGGAGCAGTAACGAAAACCGAAGCATTGGGTCTCGGTAACTAAACGTTTCAGACACACACACACACACACACACACACACACACACACCTATGCAGAAACACCGAAACTGCTATATATGCTCTTTATCTTGTCTCATGGGCAAAGAATTTGCACGTACACCGTTATATGCTAAGCGTGAATGATTCCGGAAACAGCTTCCATTCTTCTCATTCTTTTTGTGCACATGATTCAATATTAGTTTTTGAAGACAATGACAGACTGAAGAAAATGCGGGGATGGGGTGGCGGGGCGGGGCGGGGCGGGGGGGGTCGACTGACCGCGACACTTGCTGACGCAGATCGTGACGTCCGGAATGTTCGGACGACAGATGTCGGAACAGCGACTGCACGACTCAACATAGGCGTCGAAGTATTCGTCCTCCGAACACAGCGGAAAGCTCGAACGCTCCACTCGACTGCGAATCTGCTTCTGCGGAGAATAATCAACAACGCGGAAAATCATGAGGATCATCTTCTCTCTCTCTTTCTCTCTCTCTCAGAGTTAATCAAGCATTTATGTGCACAGGGATTAAAAGACTCGGGATTAAAAGACTTGGGATTAAGTGCCGGGGATTATTTGCTAGGGGATTAAGTGACTGGGATTAAATGACCTGGAACCATATATACAGTGCATATCAAAATCAGACGCTGAAGACTGATCAGACTCGAACGGAAATACTGAATGACTGAAGAGGCATTAACTTCCGGTGTCGACAGGTTTAAATCGCTTACCCTATTAATAGGCTTAGTTCGTCGCTTCATCGCTTACAAAACTGTATGGAATTACAAAAACTCACTAAGTGACTAACCATCGACAGGAATTTCAAGCGTAACATATTTACTTCTATAGGCTGTGGCTGTGTTTTTGTACAAATAAATAACGAGAGATACGGCAGCCAGTGAGTCATGATATGCACGAACTTCATTTGCCGCCGCGGGTTAACTTTAACTTTGCGTTGTGAATTTTAAGAGATAAAACGTTTTGGTGTTTTGGGCGATTCCTCAAATCGTGACTGGGAGTCGATCACGATGGTTAGGACCTATATATACATGATTTACGGAATCGAAGTTGGTTTTTTGGGGGGGCGTTTTCGTAGGTTTTTTCATCATCTAGAAATTGGCATGTCAATTCTTCTGTGTACATTATTTATAATTATCCATCGACACGAAGGCCTCTTTCAAAGGCGAGACGTTTGTGGAAAGTTTCCCCAAAAATGTCGACTGTTGATTCTGTTCGACTTAGGATCAACTTTTTTAAAATGTCGACAAAAGTTTTTAAGTCTTGGCGCTGACGATCAAAACATTCATTACTGCAGTCAAATAAAACTGCAGTTTACTTTCTTTAACTGTTGAGCTCGACTATAGGCAAATACTGTGACTATACGATCGTTGAAAGCATTTTAAATGTTATTTATTCGAAATGCTTTCGAGCGCTCAATGAGGCCATATTTATGACCTATAGTAAGTATGACCTCAGTAAGCCGAAGTTTCTATAGTAAGTAAGAAATTTCGTCTTGCTTAGGTCATAGCATGTATAAATATGATATGAGTTCTTATGAAACTCCAAAATGGTGCAGACTCAACGCGCGTCGCTGCGCCGTAGACTTTGTAAGCCCAAAGACTTGGCAGGCGCACGCTTTGAAAACAGCACTTGGGGGGCGGGGGGTTCGCGGACGTACTTTAGAAGTTATTATCAGCAACAGTTGGAAACCACTCAAGTCACTTCCGTATTATGAGTAAGTTCTCAGTAGACCCAATCAAAATATGCCAGCCTATGCGACTAGGCCTATAATAGGACTTTCTACTTAAATTGATGCATAGAGGCCTACAGTAGGCAATATATATATTAGTATTTCAAAAAACTATTGCAATAATAAAGTGATAACTATTGTTGCGTTAGAGGCGGAAAGTTAGCAGAGTGGCAAGAACCAAGAACGTTGGGCGATAGAGAGGAAGGTCGCAGGTTCGAGACTTGCGGGAGCCTTAAGGTCGACTCAGCTTTACCCGCTAGAGGACGATGGTAAAATGAGGAGCAGTGGTAAAATGCTGCGATAAGTCAAACAGGTACGCTACGCGATGCACTAGCCCAGCTGTATCCGTGGTATTGCATGCCTGGCTGAGGGCTACAGAAACGGAGATCAGCAGCCCGTGAGGCTCGGGAAGGACTTTGACTCTTTTGATTATTGCATTACAAAACTAATAGGCTGCTGCTGCTGCTAACAATAATAATAATAATAATAATAATAATAATAATAATAATAATAATAATCCAAAATAAATAATAATAATAATAATCCTTAATAAATAATAATAATAATCTTTAATAAATAATACTCTATAATGCAAGTTTTAATGCACTGGTTTATCAATAATAGGCCTAATAATAATAATAATAATACTAATAATAATAATAATAATAATAATAATAATAATAATAATAAACTCTTAGACTTTGAGACTGTTTAATTTAATTATAATTCATGTAGGGGCCTAATAGGCCTACGACTAATTCGATGTTTATCACACAGTATAAGTCTAGTTCCGACTTCGAGAAGCTTCTGAAGCTATAACCACAACTACTTCGGTTCCGTCGACGTGCTCGCCCCATCCCCTCGTACATAATACTACATATCCTGCTCTTTGAAAGGCTGGATAACCGGCGATAGCTGGCTGCTCTGCAGTCTAATAGATTAGCCTTCATTGGCGTAGCCACGGGGTGGGGGCACGAGGAACCGCCCCTGTTCTTGCTGGGACCGGCCGTGGGACTTTGCGCCCCAAAACTTTTTAGAGGATAGGAAGCGTCATCGAAGAGAATGCGTGAATGTGTGAATGACTCTTTGACGACCGGTTTTTGCTCGTCCGAGACTTTACCCGAAAATGTCGATGTGCCACCCTCTTATTGCGGAACCCCTTTTCGCCACTGGCAACCTCGTTCAATATCCTCTGTGTGTGTATGTGTGTGTGTGTGTGTGTGTGTGTGTGTGTGTGTGTGTGTGTGTGTGTGTGTGTGTGTGTGTGTGTGTGTGTGTGTGTGTGTGTGTGTGTGTGTGTGTGTGACCAAATATGACGAATGGTTATAATCAGGGCCGCCAAGAGAATTTCCGGGCCCCGGTGCAACATTAGTCACGGGCCCCTGATCTGACAAGTGTGTGAAAAAGTGTTGATGACTTTTTTGCTTGTCTGTCTTTCACGGCATCAATTACTTAACATGATCGGCCCCGGGGCCCCTAAACAGACATTCGCCGGAGCCCCTGAGCTCGTGACGAAGATGCCCCTTTTCCGTTGTCACTCACTATACTTGTCAAAGTCTTTTTCAGGGTTCACAATATTGTTAAGACATCATCATCACCGGACCCGGGCCCCTTCGAGCTCCATGGGCCCCGGAACAATATACCGGCTGCACCCTCTCTCTTCAGGCCCGATCATAATACATGAAATGTCGACGTCAGCGTTTTTTTACCTACCCGACGAAGGCCCAGATTGAGGACTTCGTAGAAGGACATTCCGTCGCAAAGGTCAAACGTCAGTAGCATGGACAAGTAGGCGTTCGCTAGAGGAGTGAAACCATGAAAAACCATCACCGAACGAAAAGCTATCATCAGCTAGATTTTGAAATAAACGATGAAAGTCCTAATCTTAGAGAAGTAATTTGCCGATGGTCCAACATGTGCTGTAGTTGTACAGTTTGGCTTTGATATACAAACTTTTGTATTGAATATTTGAATAGAAGTGGTCAGGCACTGCTATTGACTTCATTAGTTATTGCATGGTCCTTCAAAATCATAATGCCCCCCAATTGCTATAAGCCTACTTTCAAGGGATTGATTTCAACTAAAGTAAAGATCGCAAAGTTGGGTCAACTTAACCATAGGCCTACAACGCAATATCGTTCCAAACAATAAGTTTCACAATTACAGATTCATTACTGTAACTTACCGGAGAACCACAGCAGAATAAGAACCAGCATCGTCGCTGAAACGAATACACAATACAGAGCTAAAAGTAAAGTAAAGTAAAAACGAAACCAATAAACTTTAAGACATAACCACTCTATAGACAAAACTAGTTTAGCCGACTTTCAATGATTTCTTAGTTTAGGCTTCTGTAGGCAAACAAGACCGCGTGCAGCTGAGCAAACTATATACCAGCGTGGTCTTGGATCTGAAAGTTAAACAATTCTTCACAAAGTCTACAGGTATATTCAGTATTACCGCATCTGATTTCATGCTGCGAACGTATGCATGCGAAAATTATGGACACAAAATTCAGTATGACGAATTTATGGCGCCTGTAAAGATTATATCATCGGACAAATTTCTTCGATTTTTTTTGGCTACTGCGTGCTTGCTCTATAGCAACTGCCTATTCTTAGGCAATCTGTCAACCGCCCTCTGTCCACCGATGTCACGAAAGCGCACGGCACACCTGAGAGTTCTCGATATAATAATTAGCATAGGCTAACACTCACAGGCCACCGTAGCAGGCGA
Source organism: Metaphire vulgaris (assembly GCA_018105865.1). Classification (NCBI taxonomy): domain Eukaryota; kingdom Metazoa; phylum Annelida; class Clitellata; order Crassiclitellata; family Megascolecidae; genus Metaphire; species Metaphire vulgaris. The sequence goes on from CM030841.1 coordinate 13,724,806, forward strand.
ATATTTACCAGTCGTTTGACGCATATAGACGCAGAATTTCAACCCCCTACATAGCAACGTAACGCACAAACGCAATCGGGCGGTGATTTTTGTTTAACTAAAATGCCGTTTTCTCCTGCTTATCCGATAGCAGAGTGGATATATTGCGTCGTTACCTGTCCTATTTTTCGCTGTTGGCCGCCACGACCGTCAAACTCTGCGTCGCCTTCGTCGTCGTCGTCTTCGAAATGCGGAGGTTCGAAAACAGCATAAAGGCCTTTATCATCGCCGGGCAAGCGACGCTTTAGCTAAGCACACTACCACTTTTACTTCAGGCTTCAGAGGTAGGCCTAAAGGGCCTCAAGAGTTAGTAGGCATATAGAACTCTAGGCCGTAACTTGGGTCTCTGATTTCAAGATTGACAACAGCCGTCGTTAGTAGGCTTAGGCCTGGCTGTGAGAGTTATTTTATAGTCTAAATAAGTGGCGTAGCCAGGATTTCTCGAAGGGACGTTTTAATTCCCAACTTCGGAAAATTCTGAAAAAGGGTTCCCATAATTCCCAACACGGAAAACGGAAAATTCCTGATAAGCAAAAAATGTCATCAGCTATTATTTTGCTTGATTAAGGAAATCATATCCCTTGAGCGTGCACAACATATTGATCCACAATAATAAAAAAAATTGTGGTAGAACAACCAAGGGGGTTTAACCCCCAACCCCCAACCCTTGGCTACGCCACTGGTCTAAGTTGTTTATAAGAATCTAAAGAGATTAAAATGGCACAAGTTTGTGCAAGTCCGTTTAGTGCCGTAATTAAGCGATGGTTGTATGCTTAGGCAGAGTCAACAACAGTCTAGGGCACTGATCAGCATAACCGCCAGCAGTTCTACATATTAAAGCCAAAAACGCCGTCATGGCAAATGGAGTCTTCAACTGGCAAAGACTGCCTGCAATCGAGCTCAGAAACCATCGATACGTTTCGAGTTTATGTTATACGACGCAACTGAATGTCGTCAGCAATAAATGCAATATTTGAGCCGCCTTGCTGTGAGGCGAAATCAGTTTAACCATCGCTGCACGAATGCAAGTATAGATTTGCCGATTGGTTGCAATGTTAGTTTATGATGCGAACTTTTTGCCAGCAACACTTTTCGCGTCAAAATATTGTCTTTTGTACTGTAGGGCTTGGTGTGCCTTGTTTTGCTATTTCTTCTTTGAAAGCTCTATGCAAATGTAGGCCTATATTAGTATGCCACAGCTGCTAAGGTTTGCGTGTACAACAGTACAACTGTACATGTACGTTTCTGAAACTGTCACTTTAGGTGTTCGCCGACGCCATGGTTCATTCAAATGGCTTGATATTTTTACCTCTTTGGAGATATCCTGCAGTTCATGTTGCTTTTAGTACTATCTACTTACTCACTCTTTCTTTTAACCGTAGTCCTATATTTAGCATCCTAGAGTGACTCAGCTGCTGTAGGCGCTCGTCGTCGTCTTTGACGTAATTAATGGACAACCCCTTATATTGTGTGACTGGGGTGAACGGATGTCGTTGTCTCTGCGCAAAGTTAAGTAATTGCTTCAGCACACTTGCAAAGGAACGTCATCCCACACTACGGTCAAAGACAGTGGCGTAGCGAGGATTTCGGACTAGGGAGACACGTCGACATTTTCGGGTGAATAGTCTTAGGCCTACAAGCCTTGATGAGCAAAAAAGCAACGACTTCGAGTCAAACACTTTCACCTTTCATCCATTTTACTCGATCTCATAATACTACCTACCACCCCACCCCCCAACTACTCAGCTGTTTTGCGCATATTCCACGCAGGGTTTAATCTAGGCCGTTTCCGGGGGAAATTGCCCTTTTCCCCTCCAGAAATTTCAAATTCCTCCCCGGAAATTTTGGCATACTACATCAACTAACAGCAGCCCCTAACAGAATTCCCCCGGCTTTGTCAGTTTCCCCCCGGCTTTGTCAGTCCCCCCCCCGGAGTCCAGGAGTCTAGATTAAGCACTGATTCCACGACCGGTTCCATGCAGCCAAAATAGGGGTCCGAGCCCCGTACACCCCATCCGCCGTGGCCGCGCCAACGGCCACAGATTTGAACAGAATTTGTTTCTAGACCTGTTAAGAAGAAAATAAGAGGTCTTGAGCGCGCGTGGTAATAGGAACAGCACATGTATACAGTAGCCGAGTTCAAGGCGACGATTTTCATATCTTTGTCGTACTTTTGGCGCAGAAATTCTTAAAGACGTCCTATTTCTGCAAAATTCCTCTATACGGCGGTTGAGATTGGTTTCAAGGGGGCCAGACGCCGCGTTGTGTAGGGTATAGTAACGAAATATAAATTCTGCATTCTTGAAAGGGGAAATTTGAGATTATTAAAGAGCAAAATTATGCGATAATCTCGAAAATTCCACAGCTAATAAAGCAGTCATGAAGGTAAACGTTGACGCCAAAACAAAGTAATAAAGTAAAACCACGGGAAACAGTCACTGTGTGTGTGTGATCTGCAAACTTTCATGAACGATCTACCGAGTCTTGAGACGTCAGCATTACCTTTGTCCGTTCAGAACCCTTCGCTTCCTTTTCAAAGAGATTTTCACATAATTTAAAACCATGCAGATTTATACCTATACTGAGAACGAAAGGCAAACTTTTCCGCACAGTGCATAATTATATCATTGCATTTGTTAGTCACTGGTGATCGTAAACTACTCGAGTAACGCATGGTTTTGCACTTTGATTCAAAGCCAGTGCTGTACCTTAAAATTTCGCTCTGGGTGGCATCGCCATACTTTCAGTAGTCACGCACTTCCGGCTAATATCCGCTGACAAAAATAATCTCCTTATGCTTATCTATTAAAGTAGGGAAAATGGAAGGAAGTAGAGGAAGAGGAAGACCACGCAAACGATGGACAGATGGATCTATGAAACAACACACATGACATTAGAAAAACTAAATGAAATAACAAAGAGTAGAGAAGAATGGAGGAAACTCATCCGCGATATCAGAAGGAGTCGATGTCGACTTGAAGGAACAAGAATGACGATGGTGAATTGCCGATGATGATGATGAAGAAGATGATGATGATGACGACGACGACGACGACGACGATGATGATGATCGAAGTAAAATTAAATTTGATGCTACGTTTTAGTCTATTATGGTTGATATTTTCCTCAAATAAACTGTGCATTTTAGCTTAACAGTACCAGGATCACGACAAAAAATATATATATATATATATATATATATATATATATATATACTCGGTGTAATGTATCGTGCAAGCGCCAATGCTTAACGATTAGTTATGGCTTGGCTCTCAACATGCACTACGTCTATTTCAATTCTAACGTCAATATTATTAACGATCTTGTTCAAAACTCAAAACACATGAAATATCTGTAATTATAATCTACAGAGAAAGGCAGAGGTGTCACTATAGGGTTGGCATCACCCGGTGCGGTCAAGACACAGCATCACCCCCGCTCCCACAAAAGCAAAAAAAAATACATCACGTCCTCCTGTACCAGCTCATACGTACAAATGAAATCGCTTGGCCTATCTAATTTACAACCACCAAACGTTTTGGTTGTCACCGTCTCCTTGTGATGCTGTAATTATTGGTAATTGGTGTCACCCGGTGCTGCCCGTGTCCACCGTAGCGACACCACTGGAGAAAAGAGATACATGTATACGCATTATGTATAGGCCTACAATTGGCTCTATTTGATGGCGTCTACTAGTTTTTTCAGTTCCGGTCTGATTTGTATTCCGTCCAATTTCCTGAGGAGAAACGAGAAGTCGACCGTTTCGATTTCCTCCTTTTGATATTCCGCCATGTGCCTCGTGTGTTGCGTCCTATCATTACACACACACGACATCATCATCATCATCATCATCATCATCATCATCGTCGTCGTCGTCGTCGTCATCATCATCATCATCATCATCATCATCATCATCAGTGCACTGAAAGTGTTGCTTATAATAATCGAATGCGACATAACTTAGACTGCTTAATACACACAACGTTTGTTTAGCTTGTGGCTCCTATGGTAAAGGATCGAACAAAAACTAATTAAGTTCTTTAATATATTCGACCCTAACTTGTAATCAGATTATATGCATTTTTTTATAAAAGAAAGTCTGCTTGTTAAGAATTTCTATTAAATGCTTGCTAAATGTACTAACATTGGTTTTTCCATTATCTATTTTAGCCTACTTGTGGAAAACATTCGTAGACATGTAAAACTGCACAGAGATTCGTATAGCGGGCTTTTCACGCAGGCCTCCAAAACGCAGGCCTCCAAATGCCTTCAAAACGACTTGAACTCATAACTCATACTACAGTATTATTCATCGGGTTTTATTAAGAATTGTGCTAACGATTTTCCTATATCATTCTTCGCCCAGTATCAGTATCCAATGCATATTGATTAGTACGTGACATACTGGGACACAGGATTATTTCTAGGATTACCAAGGTGGGGGTGCTGATATATTTTGGGGTCCCCTCTCTCCCCTTATGGCGAGCAATAGCATCTTGGATGCGTCATTATTAGGGGGTGTTGCTCTCAGATCGGTGGAGTTCTGGGTTGTGTTAGGGGGGTGTAAAATATCTCTGCTGGACACTTTTATTAGCGATGCAACCGATTTCAGAGGCGTAAGAGGGGGTCTTCGGTGCTCAGAATAGTAAAGTTAATCGGACAATAGACGAACGAAATGTATAGGATGAACCGAAACTGGGGGCATAGAAGTCTTTCCGTGACGGCAGCGGTCACGCTGAGCAGCTCTAGGTCGAATCTCGTCTCGCCGTCGATCCGAAGGACTTCGCAGACATAGAGGACGTCTTTGACGGTTAATTTATGGCATCGTCGAACAGATCGCCCAATACTCTCAACAAATCCTTCAGTTAAAAATCACACGCATTTGCACATACAGAAGATCAGAGCAATTTGTCAAAACCATCACAGGCCAGTGTTTATTCTAGCCCCCTTGACATTGGGAGGATTTTGAAATGTTTGGGGGGGACAAGGTTTGAGTTTCCACACGTTTTGGGGGAAATTTCCATTCCCCAGCCAACATCTAAAAAAATTTGGGGGGAATTTGCAAATTTGGGGGTGGGGGAAATTCCCCCCTAAGAAGGCCTAGAATAAACACTGATCACAGGCCCTATAGCTTTCATCATCATTTATTAGTAGAAATATTTGGTTATAGAAATTAATAGAAATTTTATTGTTATTATCAACAGTAGTAGTAGCAGCAGCAGCAGCAGCAGTAGTAGTAGGCCTAGTAGTGCAGGGCCGGTACTAGGCGTAGGTGAAGTGGGCGGCTGCCTATGGCGGCACTTGGGGGGGTCATTTTTGACTAAAATATTTTTTTGTTTATAATTTTTGACGATTTTGCGAGTGAATTTCTGACAGTACTGCTCTGAACTTATATTTTTGCCTAAAGATTGTGCTGTGCTTATAGTGTATGAATAGACATGGGTCTATACAGCGGCAAGTGACATGTTGCCATTTTAATAAGAGACGGCACTTAAACGAATGCAATAAAATATGCACAAGTATATTGCTGTGATGATAATAACAATAGTGATAATAACCTATAGGGGCCTACTGTATAGTTGTGCCTTAATTGTTCGTATAATCGAACATTGTTTGTGTGGGGCGGCAACATTACTACAGCTCGTCTACTCTTTTTAAAAAACCGTCGGACGGGCTCCGTAGCATGCATTGGTGACTGCAAGGCAATTGTAATGGAATCAGAGCAGAAAGCAACACAACAGACAATTATGAAAGTCACAAAACTCAGGCTGTTAGGCCTAATAGAGCTTCAAGCTAGAAAGGCGAACTGCAGACTGTATAAACCCAATGTGCTATTCTCTGCTGAGTTTTGAATATGACAATGCGCTTTTGAAACGCAACGAACCAGACTCAAACAGGACCCAGTGAGACCAGATAGGGGCTGTCCATTAATTACGTCAACAATTTAGGGGGGAGGGGGTTTGAAAAAGTTTGACAGCTGTTGACAGGGGGAGGGGGTCAAGAGAAGTTGACGTCAACAATTTCACTTTTTACAAATAATCAAAAACTAGGAAATTTCATGGAATACTACTCCTTATAATGGAAAAAAGCATGGCAAAAAAGGTCATACCTATCACATTTTGACACTCGACGAGCAAAAATGGGAAAAATGGTCATCATCGCAAAAATATTAACCTTGTTATTGGGACCTGTCATTGACCTGGGGGTCAAAAGTTTTTGACGTAATTATGGGAGGTGACAGTTGTTGACAAGGGGGGTCAAAAATTGCCCAAAAATCGTTGACATAATTAATGGACAGCCCCATAGGTCTGTGGGTCACAATAGTAACACACTCTTAACAGAGAGAATGATCAGCGAGACAACGGTCGAGACCAATTCATTTAACAAGAAATTAATAAAGTTTCTGGTTTCTCAGGATATGCCACTCGTTTTTTCGTATACCTCGATAGTTGTCACAGCCTGTTTTATCTCCCTTTTTATATTGGGCAAAAGAAGGCGCGTCTCCACTCTTCTGGTATTTTGCTTTCTTTCCAAGCCGCTTTGAATATTCGGTGTAGCCACATTTTTGTTTTGTAGACCAGTATTTTAAAACATCTAACTAACTTGTTAGTTTGGTCTCATCCAAACATAGCGAATGAATGTGTGGTGAGTGTTGAAGTTTAGCACGATTTCTAAATAAAGAACACGACAAGTCTTATAAGACCACACGCCTGTTCAAACAACGAGGTCACTGTTCGATAGGAAAGCCGTTGTATTAGCGGTTGTTGGAGCACACTGTGAGGCTATTTTAGAGGAAAACTCTATTATGTCTATGCCCTAATTGATTTTATGCAAACCTGATGATATTGGACAGAGATTACCATGGCCGCCGAGAGAAATTTCGGGCCCCGGAACAAAAAAGAAATATTGCGGGCCCTTAAGAAAAATTTATCAAGTCTCCGAAAAACCTGACAAGCAAAAAAACGTCATCAACTCTCCAAAAACAGCCTGACAAGCAAAAAAACCTTATCGTCACCGGATCTGGGCCCCCTGAAAACTCCATGGGCCCCGGTACAATGTACCGGCTGCACCCCCCTCTCCTCAGGCCTGGAGATTAGCCTACAACAGCGGTTCATTAGTCATCTACCGTTGACTCATATATACTGCGTCATTCGTGCTTCCATTATAACCATTTGAAATGTGCATCTCAACATGTTTCGAGTTTTTCTCTGCCATAGTAAACCGGAGGGTTTTTTGCAGAATGGGCATGGGGTCTATAGGCCTACTGTGAGTGCATAATGTTCTGTATTGTGTTATGGTTTATTTTTGCATCGATTGCTTGCGTCAACTTCGCGTGGACGATGCTTCTGTTGTTAGAATATGCTGGGTTTCGACTTTCGACGAGCGTGCATTTTTACGTTTCACCGAAGTCAATGGAAAAAAGGTTTCGAGTGAGAATGACTTCACCTCAGTGGCGTAACCACGCCCGGGCAATTACGGGCAATGCCCGGGTTACTTTGCTTTTCTGCCCGGGTTGAAAAAATTAAAAATTATGCCTTTAATTTTTGGTTTTGCTTGATTTTGCACTGCCATGCACGTCGTTGCAATACTATTTTAATATAGTCACTACGTACGGTCTCTTCGAAACGTGTTTCACAGGCATCAGCTAGAAGTGCAGTAATTACTACAGTCATTGTGTTTGGGTGGTCTATGCATCTACGTGACATATCGAATTTCAGTTACGGTGGTAATCGCCTGTCCGTATGTATGATTTCTTTCCTCTGCATCTTCCTCTACTGAATTTGACTCTGAAACTCTATTTAAGGTGATAATTGGGGCGTACGACGTGCGGGCGTCGCAGATGCTGAAGATTTATGAGTTGGTGACTTATAGGCAGTGATTGCAGGGATAGCAGATAGCTGAAGCAGAGACACCTGAAATCTTTTTGACCTGTGCGTGCTACGAATGTGTTCGGAATAGGCTACTAAACTTAGAAGCAAAATGGCAGCTGCTTTGAGATTTGACCTTCTTCACCCGTTTCCCTGCTAAAATTCCTTGATTGTTATTGTTATTGTTCATGACAATGGCAAAAATCAAGGGCATATACATGCAATGTACAGTGTATAATGCCATCGGAGCAAGCGGTTGTGCTTTACGAGTGGAGGTTTGTACGGTTATTACAAGTTCGCGCCAAGAATGAATTTATTGTTTTACTCACAATCTCGCGTTTAGTCGGATGTTTAAAGACATGATTTCTCGTAATGCTTTGACTTCAGGGTAGTTTCGTTTATCGGCAATTAGTTAAAGTTATATTTATCTATTAAAATTATAATTAGTCATTAACTCAGTCATTTATAATTTAATATAATTGGATGCTTACTTGGTTATAGGCCCCCTACTTATACACTTTTCGTTATTTGATTCTGACAATTCCAAAGTTTATTTTAGCTATGTTTTATGTCGCTTTGTTGTCCTTATGACCTGCGTATGTGAAACTTGAACTTCCTCAAAATAAACTGACCGATTGATGTATATTGTTAAGTTCCCCATGTTAATTTTTTAAAATGATTTTTTGTTGAGGTAGGCTGTCCATAATCTACGTAAAAAATGGGGAGGGTTTGAACAGTTTGACAGGTGTTGATAAGGGGAGGGGTCAAAATTCGCCAAAAATTGTGTAGGCCTACGTAATTTACGGACACCCCTTGGTCAGCTGCCCGGGTTACATTTTGAGTCTGGTTACGCCACTGCTTCACCTTCGAGACAATTTTCACTTAATGGCGATGAACGCTTTTTAAGATCGCGCAATCTGAACTTGTTGCCTTCCAGTTGTATTTAGAACACATCGCGCAGTAGTCTATTGTTCAATGTTGTGCCATTAATGTCTAATCGATTCTAGTTTTTGCATTTTGCCCTTTCATTCCAGTTAAGTATAGAGTTCAATCAGTAAACAAATGATTTAATTTAGAGACATTTTTCTCTGGATAGCAAAATATGGTCAAGACAAATAAATAGAGCGCGCGGATTGATGGAATAAACGGACAGATAAGTTTAAGTCAATTGCAGACCGCGTGTTATTGTTGCACGTAGGCCTACTTACGCGAAAACCTGCGTTACGCCGTCCTACTCTTTCAACAAATTCTGTCTAGAACAAGATTGGCAGAACAACGCAACCAGGGTGCGATTTGTGACCTGGAGCAGTGGGGGGAGGGGGAATATGTCGATCTTGGGGGATGTAGTTGTTGGGGAAATGTAGCAGTGGGGGGATGCAGTTGTAGGGGGATGTAGCAGTTGGGCAGTGGAGGGGGAGATTCATCATTCCCCCTACAAATCGCGCCTTGAACGCAACTACTGTACTCAGAAGCGTGCAGAGGGGGCCGTTGGGCAGTGGCCCCGGGTATCCACCAGATGGGGACATCTAAATTGTTGACTCAGCAACCTTTTTTGCTCGTCAACGCTTTTTTCAACAATAACGGTCATTTTCCAGACTTTCGTTTTGATTCTATGCAAATGACAGTTGACAGAAATTAATTGTTCATAATTCACATTACCGTTATTAATGACTTGCTTTTATAATGCACAATGTCAGAACCAGGTTTTTCAAGGTAGTTTAGACACTATTTGAGGTAAATTGTTGCAAATGTAATAAAGACTTAGACAGTTAACTATGCCAGTTTTGCTAACTGCCCAGCATTATTTACTGTATTTTTATTTTGTGATAAGAATGTAATTGTTCAGAATGTGGTTTCAAATGAATTTTAAGGCACTACTGTATCCACATTAAAGGATGGTCCTTATGGCTACTACAGTACAATGCATGGCATCTAAAGCAACTTATGTTGTAAAATGTGGACATCTTAAAAATGGCTTGCATGATCTCATTCAAGTACTGTATTGTTTCATAATAACATCTGATTAAACCAGTGGCTATTCTAGCCACCTAGACATTGGGGGGGGAGTTTAAAATTTTGAAGAGGAACAGATATTGAGGTCATACTACTTGCCAAAATATTTAAAAAATTGGGGGATTCCTTCAGAGGCCTAGAATAAACACTGGATTAAACTAATGGTAAAGGTAGTCCCATGCTGAAACAAGTGCAGCTGATCAAGCCGATATATACGGATTATAATTTCTATGGAATTTCTATGGAATCAGTTTTGTGGATCAGAAAAAAACAATTTCTACATCAACGAATGACAAGAGAAATCGATTACCATTTATTTCGAATTATCAAACAAATCGCTTGTCAGATGTAAAGTAAAAAGCAGCGTTACAAGTAATTCTTCAAAACACTTTGCATAAACTCAAAAGGTCCGAATTAGACAAAAAGCAACTTAACTAAAAATGTCAATCTCTAAACTAAATCTACAGCACAAGAACGACGTTCAAAAACATTTATGACTATCGACTACACTACAGATGTGTGGTACCAACGTCCGAAGTATTTCCCAGAACTCGTCTCAAAATGACTTCTTGAAGCGAATCAGCCCCAAGATTCACATTCTTCGGATATCTTTACTTTATAGCAGGGCTGGATGCTGATGCATCCACGTCCATTCTCTCGATCGGAATCACGCGTTCTACTGGTCCCGGCAGAGCCTTCTTTGGCGCAGTGATCGTCAGGACACCGTCAGCAGAGAGTGATGATTTGATAGTGCTGGGATCGACGTCCTTCGGAAGAACATAAGTGCGCTTGAATTCGCGCTGTATGAAGCCATGCTCATCCTGTTTCTCTTCGTGTTTTCCGTGGATCGTCACACGATTTTCCACGGTCTTGATCGTCAAGTCCTCCGGCGCAAAATGACTCACATCCAAGTTGACGTTAAAATCCTTGTCCGAGTTCGCGACCTGCAGCACGTTAAAATTTACAATGAAATCATTTGTTGATCTCTAACCGAATAAAACAAAATAGGAATTAAAAATATTATCATTTGAAATGCATTATACCAGCGTTTCCCAATGTGGGGCATAGGAAAATGTAGGTGGGCGTGAAAGATTAGCCAGTTCAGTTGGTTGAGCAAGTGGGTGGTGACTGAACCATCAAATAAAAAATGTCAAATAAAAATATTAATAAAAAATTCTATAGGTGCATGTTTATAGATGATATACAAGTGCACTATGTGCCGAGTATATATATATGTATATATACATTTGTAACTAGTCATTAGGTTCACTCTGCTACACGTTGCAATCATAGTGGGGGGTTCTTGGTGGGGCATACCATTTCTTTGGTACTCAAACAGTGGGGCGTGGGGGGAAAAGGTTGGGAAACAACCAGTGTTCTTCAAGTTAACTATAGCATTAACTGAAAACAACAAATAACTGGAAAAAATGTCAGTTAACTGTAACTGAAAAATAATTTTACAAATAAGATTATTATTGGTAATAGGTCTGTGTCAGCTGTACTTGTGGGTCACGATTCAGGACTAAAGTTCAGACCTCCAATAAACAGGGTTGTTATCAGATAAACTGCACCCAGTGAACTGGAAAAGGTCACACCAAACTGCTGAATGGGCTACATTTCATTGTTCTCACTGATCTGATCCATCTTTTGGACAAATCCAGATGCATAATACAGAGCTGCCTTTGCTCACTGAAAGAGCATCTCTTAAAATGAACATAAAATATTATGATACCTGACCAATTTGGCAAAATGTCACAAGTATATTGCTTTGTATTTTTATTAAATAATATGAAATGAGATATGAGACTAAGAGAACTTTAACTGTAACTATAACGGAAAAAAATTAACTAATAACTGTAACTTGTAAAAAAGTAAACTGTAACTGAAACTTAAATTGAAAAAACACAACTGAAACTGAAAAACCATAACTTAAATAACACTGGAAACCACACTGCATTATACTCAAATCAACAAGACTCTGCAGTGGAGATAAAAGAATCATGAAGTATAAAGACGCTTGTGCATAATATGCATCTGCAATAAATGGTCAGTGATAGGCCCATCTAACAGCTGCCTTAAAATGATTGTATGTCACTTTATCTGGTGTACCGGGGGGGGGGGGAATGTCCGGGGGGCTGAGAATATGTCCAGAGGTAAATGTCCCTATACCCTTAAAACGGAACTAAAATTGCAGACATAATGAAAATAGGCAAATGGATGGCAATCCTCGACTCACAAATGCTATTCTAGAATTTTTTTATTTTTCCAATATCAACTGGGAAGTTGTTCAACAGCCACGAAAATTTTCTAGCCACATGCAGGAGAATCAAAGTACTAATCACATAGACAAAGTCAAATTAAACCAGCAACACTTAGTAAAAGCTTATAAGTAGACCACAGCTGTTCAAACTACCTCTGCAAGTTTGTGTTTGCACAATGGAGTAGACTATGACAGCCTAAGCCTGGTTTCCCATCTAGTCTGCTGTTCAGGATCACAGAACAAGCCAACGCAGGACCAAAACATTTAAAAATTACTCTTTAAAATGTAAAAAATAAACTGAAATTAGAAGGTAAAAAATTACATTAAAAAAATAAAAATTTAAATGTCTTAAAACATAAAAAGGCTGGTGTTTGGGCCCCTGGCACAGTGCCATATTTCCAACACATAAAGACGGGTCTGAGTAAAGGGACAATACCTTGGATAAGCTCACTAGCCATAATAATTTAACAATAATTTTCAAGTGATCTAGGAGGTCTGTGTGAAAACAATTATAATTACTCTCAACATTTAAAAATCCAGATCTAATAAATAACTTTTGAGTCCATTTATTGCTTCAACTGTTACAGCCCCTTATCCAAACTGTTACATAAAAAATGTTTTCAAACAATTCTCAATCCCATGTGCTAGTCATTGTTATTCCTATTCACTTTAATTTTGCATTTACTTACTTACTCCTGTTGACTACCTCAAATGACCTAATGACCTAATGACCTAATCTGGGTGCCAAGATAGAAGTACAGTACTAAGTAGTCCAGCTTTTGCACCCACCAAGGCCATGGTTCATGCCTTGTTGTCCAATCACATGACTGGACTAAGGACTGTACATGTACTAAGGCCTCTAACATTAGACAGTGTCCAAGATCAAATCCAGCAAAGTACAGCTGTTCAAAGCGGACCAATGTAGCCGTATGCAGAGACCGATTTCCATAAATAAAAGCCTCGTAATTAGCTGCAGAGCTTGAACTGTGGACACAGTCAGGGCAAAACAGTGATTGTTTCGATAAAATATTTGCCCATTTTAAGATATATGTTTGAAGTACAGTACAACTAGAGTGCACACTACACATCTAGCGGATTATACTGTTCTCCATAATCCTCAGGACTGGCGGAACCACTGTAAAATAATTCTAACAATCCAATTCTAACAATAACAATTAGGCCAGTCCAGTCTTAGCCCAAGCTGTTTTACCCCTTAAAAAATATGGCCTACCTGTAATCCTATGTGATCATCAATTTAAACTAAAATTTAAAAAAAACATTGGATTTCAACTGCTCTCATTTCATGAGGTAATTTTGTACATAGTGCACTGATTTTACATTCATTTTCAATCAATAAATTCTAAGGCGCCACTATCATAATGCCTCGGGCGTATAATATGGCACATCTAGTGGCGGTGCCAGGCTGGCACCTCCACTTGATGTGCCTTCAGCCCTAGATGGCTTCGGCCCTGCCAGACAAACAGTGAAATAAGCTTAATAAGTTAACAATATTAAAAAATCTTTCCAATAGGTAATTATTACATAAGCAATTCAGTGGAAATGATCACTGTCCTTAAAGTGACAGTGAATGGTAAAAGAACAGATGGCAAGACATATAGCCAGTGCTGAAGACAGAAAAGAAAAACCAAAACTACCATTGACTGTCACTCAAACATTCACTTTCTTTACAAGAATATGTCACAGCGGCAGAAAATATAGGAATCAGTTTATCAGTTTCAGACAATCACAACAAGACATTATTCATACGCAAGGAAACATAACTCTCCATCATTGATAAGACTTTAGTACAGTTAAACAATGTGCCGTTATTATTGCACCAGGTATTGTTGCGTTTTTGCCTAAAAGTACCTGACTATGCTAGTTTGGGGGGCCCACCAAAAAATATCTATATTTTTACATGGGTTAGAGTTAGCCTAACCTAACCTAACCCTAACCATACATGTAAAAATATAGATATTTTTTGGTGGGCCCCCCAAAGTAGCATAGTACCGAACCGTTAGCTTATTTTAAATTTTATTTTATAATGCTTATGAATGGTGTAATTCTGTGATAAACCAAACATTTATGTGGCTGGACTGCCCCTGACAAAATATTTTAGGCCCTGCTACAGGCCCTCCATCGGTTAACAAAAGCGACGTAGCGACGGGGTATACCGGTATATATACCTCCCCCCTAAAAGCATAAGTTTTGATTTTGAAATAGCAATGGCTAATTAAGATTTATACCCCTCGCCCCCCGATCGCCCCAATCAAATTCCAAGTTACGCCGCTGGTTAACAACTTGGGGCTGCCACTGGAAAACAGTGGGGCACCCTTACCTCGCTGACTCCCGATGCCTGTTGGGCCGGATGACGTTTCGGCCTAACCACCAGGCCTCTCCATTGCTGCGGTGGTAAGAGGTCGTCCTCAAACAGGCCCTGTCCAAAGTGCTGGTCCAGGAGACGGCCTGGAAAAGGAAAGTCGCTGCTCCACGGATCGCTCCACAGATCCCACGGTCCCGAACACTGACGACGAATGTACGGTCGCTCGAAAGCTAGAAGACGTCCAGCCATTTCCACTTTTAAATGCGCAAAAGAACAAGAAATTCTCTGAATTCCTTCCTCCTGTCTGCAAGCCTCCGACTTTGTGCAAATTACTTTCCAAATGCCTGGCGTACAGCCTCAGTCGCTGCTTATAAAGGAGTGGCGCGAACAGTTCAGAACGTTCGAGAACTACCGCGAAGCAACGCAGGGTGCGTTTTTACGACCATCGTTCGCAAGACCGTTGCTCGATCGATGCGTGCATGTGTGCAGTTTAAATCGCACCCGTTCGAAGTGGCTAGATTAAAGATAGGCTATAGATGATTTTTAGACGTTAAAATCTAGCCCATGAATTCAAAAATGCTTTCTCAGACCGAAATATCATTTAATGACATAGATTTTATTAGTTTTTTTATTTGCTTGCTTGCAACACGACGTGGACATTCTCAAAAGGGTCAAACAACATCGCTTACGATACCTTGGACATATGTAGTCAGCATGGACATTGGACAACAATAGTCTAGATAATAGATATCCAAAGATAGCATTGTACGGAAAAGTTCTTGGAGAAAGAATCAGAGGAAGACCGAAAAAGAGATGGATCGACAATGTTAAAGAAGACTGTGAACCAATTGGATTAACTTTATATGAAGCACATAGGATTGCTCTAGATCAGCGGTTCTCAACCTTTATAGTGCCGCGACCCTTTTAATTCAATTCCCATGATGTGGCGACCCCCAACCAGGCCCGTCGAGAGAAATTCGGGCCCCTGCAGAATAAAATTTCTTGACGACCTTTTTTCTTTTTTGTTTGTCAGCCTTTTTACATGTTAAAATGAGTAAATTTTACACAATAACAATAAAAGAGACAACCCTATATTTCTGAAGGTCTCCGGCGACCCCCTGGCAAATCGTCATTCGACCCCCTTGGGGGTCGCGACCCACAGGTTGAGAACCGCTGCTCTAGATAGAGACAAATGGAGATCTATTGTTAATGGGCTGCCTACGCATGCGCAAGCATTGCCAGGGCATAAATGATGATGAATGATGTTGCTTGCAACAAACTTGTTTTAATAATAATGTGATTTTAAGTGGTTTAGGAGGCTAAGTAAGCCTGTGTGAAAACCACTGATGTAACCATCTGCATTCAATAACCTAGTTTATCTAGATAGCCTTTGAATCCGTTTACTGTTTCAACTGTCACTCCCACCTCGTCCAAACTGTTCCATTTGTCCACAACCCTTGCACTAAAAAAGTTTTTCGTTCTTTGACCAACCTCTGCTTAAACAATTTGCACTTAATTGTGGCCTCTTGTGCTGCTATACTGTAGTGTGCCAATGTAAAGAATCGATCATACGGCACATCTACTTTCCCAGTCATTATTTTGTATATATGTTTCTATCAAATCCCCTCTCTCTCTTCTCCTTTCTAATGTTGTCAGTCCACAATATTGAAGTCTTTTTTCATAGCTTAAATTATGGCACCCATTGACCATCTTCGTTGCTCGTCTTTGCACTTTTTCTAAAAGTTCTATATCTTATTTTTTCAAGAATGGATTCCAAGCCTGAACACAGTATTCCAGATGAGGCCTTACTAATGACTTATAAAGTTTAATGATTATCTCTTTGTCACGACTCACAATTGTCCTTTTCACCATTCCCAACATTTGGTTTCCCTTTTTTTGCTGCCTCCATGCATTGGTGAGATGGATTCATACTTCTATGGGTGATTATCCCCAAGTCTCGATTTCTTTTTCTGTTGTGGTTATAGAACCTTCCCCCCCCCCTAAAGAATATTCATTACCATTATTAGACTTCCCAACATGCATCACAGAACATTTATCAATATTGAAAAGCATCTGCCAGTCCACAGACCACTGAAACAATTTCCTTAGATCTTCTTGTAAAATTTTTGCATCATCCTCCGAGTCTATATTTTTGCATAACTTTGTATCATCGGCAAACTTTGAAATATTGGACAGTAATCCTTCATCGATATCATTTATATATATATATTAGAAAAAGCAATGGCCCAAGCACTGAGCCCTGAGGCACTCCACTGATAACTCTTGCCCATTGCGAATGGCCTCCCCTAATGCCAACCTTCTGTCTTCTTCCCTTCAACCAATTTTCGAACCATCTGAGAATATTGCCCCTTATTCCACAGGACTTCAGTTTGGCAGCCAGCCTTATGTGGGGTACTTTATCAAAAGCTTTGGCAAAATCTAAATATATTATGTCTACTGCCTTGCCCTTGTCTAGCTTATCAAAAACCTCCTCCAGAAAGTCCAACGTACAGGTTGGTCAGGCATGAACGCCCCTTTGTAAATCCAAGTTTTCCAGTGTTATTTTCCTGGGTATGCACTAAACAATTTTAGTGCAGTTGATTAGCCGTATGATTGTTCATTTTGTGGATAAAAGCATGAAATTTTGAACAAAGACACGTACTTCTTATAATTTAGTAACATTCTGTCCAGAGGCATTCGAATAAACTTAAGGGTAGAGGTACCTCTGGTACCCCTAGAGGCAGGGGCGTCTACACCATATAAGCCTTGGAGCAAATGCTCCAACGAAAAAAAGAGGGGGGAAGGAATTTTTGATTTATGGGGAAAAGGAAATTTTTTGAAAGAACTTTCGAGGGAAAATTACGCCGTTGTGGTTCATAATCTGCCGATTACAAATTATCATCTCTATATATATATGACGTTGAAGTTGATGTATGATAAGATATGACGTCGTCATAGACTCATAGTCATCATACGTTGAACATTGCAGTGACTCCAATTAAATAGCCTACTTGTGGTGCGTAGTGGACAGAGACAGCTCAGACAGAAGTAGCCTAAATAGCATTAGGCCATTAGCATGTATTGTACTTTTTCTCTGTTTGTTGGCGAAAATCTCACATAATTGCAAGTTGTAATATGTTTCGTCAACACTTTTTTCCACCATCATCCCATCATCCCATCATCATGGACTGATATTAAGAAAATAAGCAAAAAAATTACATGGTCTAAGATAAAAATCATGATGTATCAGGTGCTCAATTGTGAATTGTGTGCCAAAACTCCACTAAAACTCACCTACGAGCACCTGCAACTTCAAAATTTTTCCGGGGGTTATACCATCGGACCCCCGTGGCGGGAGGGCCTTAAGCCGCCCCTCCCGCAATCACCCCGAGCGCCTTCGGCGCCTGCGGGGGCGCTTCGCGCCCCCCGCCTCCGCGGTCCCAGAACGCCTATGTCAGGTTTGGGGGGAACTTGCTCCAATGAAAAAAGGGGGGATAGACGCCCCTGCCTAGAGGTAGCCTCAGGTAGGAGAATGGGTACTCCTAGGGGTATGACTAGGGGTAGGGGTACTCCAAGGGGTAGTGGTACCCATAGGGCTAGGGGTAGGGCTACCCCGTGGGATAGGGTAGGGAAATCAAAAGTGCTAGCCATTCACACGTCTGCCAAC
The DNA here is from genome assembly GCA_018105865.1 of Metaphire vulgaris. Lineage (NCBI taxonomy): Eukaryota > Metazoa > Annelida > Clitellata > Crassiclitellata > Megascolecidae > Metaphire > Metaphire vulgaris. Next base: position 13,742,976 of record CM030841.1, read on the forward strand.
ACCATTCTCTGTAGTTTAAAAAATGTCCTTTAAAATGTCCAATTTACGCATTAGAGAATACCACAGGCAAAATTCTGAATGCCAAGCACTTTTGATCTACAAGAGATAGTGGCCTAATTTTTGAAAAATCTTGCTTAGCAGTACGTGCTTCACTTCTCTGTCAAAGTGCTAGCCATTCACACGTCTGCCAATACCATTCGCTGTAGTTTAAAAAATGTCCTTTAAAATGTCCAATTTACGCATAAGAGAATATACCACAGGCAAAATTCTGAATGTCAATTATAAGCACTTTTGATATAAAACTACAGAGAATGGTATTGGCAGACGTGTGAATGGCTAGCACTTTTGATTTCCCTACCCTATCCCACGGGGTAGCCCTACCCCTAGCCCTATGGGTACCACTACCCCTATGAGTAGGCCTACCCCTACCCCTAGTCATACCTCTACCGCTCTACGAGTACCCATTCTCCTACCCCTAGGGGTACCCCTACTCTTAAGTTTTTTTCGAATGCCTCTGGACAGAATGTTACTAAATTATAAGAAGTACGTGTCTTTGTTCAAAATTTCATGCTTTTATCCACAAAATGAACAATCATACGGCTAATCTGGAATGACCTGGATCTTTTGCTTCTGGAATGACCTGGATCTTTTGCTGATTGATTTTGAAGTACCATCGATTGATACCTTGGGTATTAGAACTGGTGCTATAGAAGTGCATAATTATTATTATTATTAATCAACTGAACTATAACTGTAACGCGGCGATGGGCGAGCGACGTGCAGCGCCACCTGGCGAATGAGCGGCGGTCGCCGTGCGTGTCACGTGACGTCTTTGTTATCGCCGAGACTCGAGAGTTAAAGGGACAGAGAAGCATTGGCGGCGGTGGCTGTGGCCGGGACAGAAGCGTCGACCGTCGGTCGGATGTGAGGCTACGTTCCGCCTTGTCTTGCGTCGGTTTTCTACCAGAATCCTGGCGATCGCTTCACGAGAGTCGCCAGCGGGACGACGTCGTCGGTCGGCAGATAAGGTGATGCGCAGAGGTGTGAGTTAGCGGAGAGGAGAGAGTGAGAGTGAGAGTGAGAGAGAGAGAGAGAACAGAGGGTCGCTATGATGGCAGCGGTGAGACAAAGGAATATGGTCTACCACCAGTACGCGACTGGACCTGGAGCTGGCGGCGGCGGCGGCGGCGGCGGCGGCGGAGCAGGACAGGACAGTGCCCAGATCGCCCATCACCACGCAATCCTCATGTCGGCAGCAGCGGCCGCGGCCGTGCCATTCTACGCCCAACCGGTCCCGGCCGAGGTCGACAAGCCCATAGGATACGGGGCATTTGGGGTTGTTTGGTTAGAAAACTTCGATTGCAGTTTTAATAAATGGCATTTACGCGTGCACTTCTTTTACAACTGAAATTTCATTTTTGGTAGCAGCCGGATTTTTAGATCAGTAACTTGGGGTGGAGCGCTCAAGTCCTATATTTGCAATGCAATATTTGTATAGCGTATCTTCTATTTCTATCACAGGCGCTCTCAGCTCGGAGTTGCTTAATGAGAAGGTGAGACTCTGTATTGAACAGAGTGAGACCAAAATGGATGGAGTCGGGCCATTCCATAGAGAGGGTCCAGTCACTTTGAAGCTCGATGCGGAGGAAAAGCAGTGCATGGTCCAGTGACTTGAACATCCTTGCGATCAGTGGGGCGGATCTGGTGATGTGTAGTGGAAGAGGACAGTTTGAATAGCTCAGTGATATAAGAAGACACATGACCTCAAAGTGCAGCAGAAGCAAGAATTATTTGTTTGAATTCAGTGCAGTCAGAAATAGTAAAGCGATGGAGGGTGTTAGACGTAGAATCTGAGATGTTGTAATGAGGAGCTTTAGCCACGAGATGGACTGCAGAAGAAGAAAGCGTGCTTAGATGCTGTTGGTTGCAGTCATTGTGATGTTAGTCATTCTGTTAACCCACATCTAAATTTCTTATTCTACTTTGTCTGTGTAGGAGGTATACAATTCCATGAAATGATACTGCATTATCAGAGCTATGCTAATATTGAACATATTGCAAGATAATGTCCAAGTTAAAATGGTCTGATTTGTTATATTGTGATTGTTATGTATTTGAAAGTAAACAGTGATATATTAGTTATAAAAATAAAAGTTTAAAATTATTATAATTTCATTAGCTAAAACTAAAATTATTTCCAAAATGAAAACTAAGTAAAAACTAAAATAGCAGATCTGAAAAAGAAATAGAAACTAAAATTATTTGAAAGCTAAGATTGCTAAAATATTTCCAAAATTTTTCGAAAATGGGTCTGCACTTAGGACAGAAGTCATTTCCAAAATTATTGTATGATCTGATCATTGAACAATGGCGGTCCGACTGTTTTCGTGTTTCTGCCATCTGTCTAACAGCTGCAGCAATGCAGAGGCTTTGAATAATTCAGGATTCTTACACGTTTAGCATCAAGTAACAGCACTACATCTCAGGCAAGGTCTGTTGTGGGCTCAGGTAATGTAGCCACTGCCAGTGATGTTGCCTCGTTACCTCCTGCGCTGAACCACTTTAAGTTTCTTGCCAACAAGTTGACAGCATCTGATACACCTACCAGCACATCCTCACATCCTACAGTATTGTCTATTCAAGGCCATCTGGAGAACTACAGTATTTGTCTGAACTTAAGCAATACTCGGAAGATGAAGTGGCACTAACTTCTTAGAGACAGCGTCATGCATCACACTCGCAATAAGCAGATCTGGCTGAAGATTTAATCGCTGGGCCTGTCTCACAAGCTTATGTTGAGTGAATCCTCAATTTTGTCGGTGGTAACATAGAAATCGTCTCGCCAAGAATTTAGAAATGAGAGTCTTCTTGAAAATAAATGTAAAACTAAAATTATTTGCAAAATGAAAACTGAATAAAATATTACATTTACAAAATGAAAACTACCGGTATATTAAAAGTAAAACTAGATTTATTTGCAAGACTAAAATATAACTACAAGTAAAAATATTCGACAGTCGACATTTACTGTTAATGCTGTAAGAGTGACTGCATGTTGTTCTGCTTGACAGGATCTTTGCCATAGATCTTCTCTATCTTGCAACTTTAATTGAATTTGTTATTCGGCGTTAAGCCACTTGTTTTGTAAATGTTTATTAGGGCTGTGACAGATCCAAGAAGTGGTAAAAGAATTGCAATTAAAAAACTGCCGAACGTCTTTCAAAGTCTCATCTCATGTAAACGTGTTTACCGTGAAGTGAAAATGCTGTGCACCTTCAGACATGAAAATGTAAGAAGAACGTTTGTTTTTATTGTTTTCTGCTTTAATTTGTTCTTTCTTATTAGAACTCAATAATGCCATGTGCAGTTAGTAATTATGGAACATTTCAGCAGGTCTATGTTAGTAGACTTTGCTACTTTAACCTTGACTGTGACGTGGAAATGCATTCGCTGCTGCTAGATTACCCTACTTACATCCAGGCACAAAACTGCCAGATATCACTAAAGTCGCATGATTTCCAGCCCAGTGTCACTGCCCAGTTGTTGGAAAATATTCAGTACTGCAGACATCGGGCAATTTACTACTGCGGCCACTAGACCATTACTGGATGCTGGGAATACATACTAATATTTGATGAGCTTGTCGCCACGCCACATTGGCTAATTATATTTGTATGACGTCGTCACACTGCAGTAAAGAGGAATTTTGAATTTAAAAGGTTTCCTATTTTAATTTGAAAATTTTGTTTCTGATCATAAATCATTGCGTGTTTATTAATAGCTATGACTAGTTGCTAGAAATTTTGCCGTCAAGATGTTCTCAACTGCTTTGATCTGGGGATGTTTTTGTGCTTTTAATTGTTGGTAGGATTTATCATTGCTTTCATATAGCATGGGCCCAAAGTGTCTATGCAGTGGGGCTATGGTCAGATTCGAACCTACTGCCCTTTGATTATATAGAAAGAGTCCTACCAATACTCCACCACCCCCTCTAAATACATGGGTGCAGATACCGACTGAGTTTTGAGCTCCATGATTTAAATATAGAAATAAAATAATATTCAAGCAAATTTAAATTCATTCTATTGAAAATATCATGCCGAGCAGCATGAATTTTTCATTTAGAATTGACCAAGTAACCAATAAATTTGGGTCAATTCCCGTATATGGAAGATTTTTCTAAATGTTAAAGTCAGCTGTTCTTTTGATGTTTAACATAATTTGTATATGTAGTTTTGACTTAAACTTGTATCTGTGTCATTAGAAATATTTAGGAATATGCAATTTTTCATAAATTTCTGCGTGGACTCTTCGTGTTTGTTCAATAACAGAATGAAAAGTTAGACGTTTTGTAATGATGAATCGGTGACTTCAAAGCCAAGTGACCTTGCAGATTATGTGAATGTCTATATTTTGTGATTGACTTTAAAATTGTGGTTGATCAGCCTCATTTAGATTTGCCTAATTGGCAATTTCCAAACTGTAGTCTTTGTTTGTGGGTCTGGTAGGAGAATTTGTGGACTATCCATTGCACCAATCTGATTCACCCTGATGTCTTCTTGTTGCATTTTAATGTTTTTGATTTCTGGTAACATGAGCCATTCACTATTGATTTAACCTTATAATATTGCACAAATCATTCAATATATATGATGAAACATGGATCCCAAGCATTTGTAAGAAATCCTTATGTCAAAAACTTTACATTAGTGCAGAGAAATCCCAGCATAGTCATCAGTATGAGTGAAGGTGGGATGATGTGGAAGATTAATTAATAGTATAGCTGGAGAAAATACAGTTTTTTGAGACACTTAATTGACTATTCACTGAAATGGTCCAATTGATCATTTTGTCATTCATTGTGCAGGGGTATTGCTTTTAATGAAGAGAAGCTACTTTTGCATTTGCCCATTATAACGACAAACCAGACCGATCAAGTCAAAATTTCTGTTGTTTAATACAGACCTACTTACCTAACTGTAATAGTATGAGATTGTACTAGAATGATGAATAGTATCATTAAAAAGTAAAATGGGGAAGTACTGGCTGGTAGCGGGCTTTAATGGAGCATTGTAGGTTATTATTAGCTCAAAAATGTAGCTGCTTTATTTAGAATTAAGTAGTTTTGATAAAAGCTAGGTTTCATATACTTAGAGCATATGGAGTGACTTGCAGGCATTTTATCCATATGACTGAGTGAGTCATGAAAAACATTGGGTTGATGATTCACAGTTTTTAACATTGCTTGGCAGGCATAAATTATCTAGAAAGGTTCCCAAGCTGTGGGGAACTTGTAATTTTAAGCTAATATTTGCCCTATTAATGCTTCAGGTATGTCTAATAGTGTTGTCACAGTTCGTGATTCGTGGACTGTATTTGTTGTGGCCGTATTTGAATACACAGTAGTCTGGAAAAGGCAAGTACGGGTATTGGGCTGTCAGTTTACCTGGTGCAGACAATTTTTTAGCTTTTGCTGTCACAGCTCAAACAGTATAATTGATCGGTGGTTATGATGTACTTGTTGGCCTGCGTGAGTGTAGTTTCTAATGATGAATGATCTGCCTTTCCCTGCTTTCTTTGTTGTTGTGTTGTTGTGACTACCGGTACTGCTGTGAATATATTGACAGAATTTATTCTGTTGCAGTATGTGGTGCATTTACATTGCTCTTCCTGATTGTTGGGCCAAGCCTTCTGCTGCTGTTTCGTTTAAACGGCATGTCATGTTTCCAGGTTCTGTCCTTTTGTTTTGAGGCAATGGGGATTGAAGATCTCTGCCTTTTTATGTCTCCAGGTGCTGACTAACCAATTAAACTGATGTTATTCAGTTTGAAGAGGTCATCTCTTTGCAGAGCTTAAGAGTTTGTTCAGGCCATTGCTCTGTCACTTTCTATGCATTAGAATCAAATTTACATTAATATACTTCTGTCATTGTGAAGGCATATCATATGTTAGATCCCTTTAATTATCAGTTCTACATATTCAACAATTTATCAAGTTGGCCCACAGACAGAAGTTTTCCTGATCTATTATAAATGATTTTTATGTGCATGAGGTTAATGGAGATTATTTGCTTTCATACAGCTCCTAAATAAAGCTGATTTTGCCACTGCTTTGTTCTTACAAGAGACCTTCCAATGGTTGTTGGTGTCTTTCTTTATGGCCTGTGTGTAGCTTAAAAGAGTTTCAATCACTCCACTTCAGAAGATTTACTTTATGGGAAAGAAACATGAAACAGGAATAGACTTTAAGTGGATTTTTAGATGTTTAAACAGTGCAGTCAGCATTTGTATTATTGTGTCAAGGTACTGGACAGCAGAAAGACCTTTATTGTGTTTCCATTTAGACCAGAGGTTCACAAACTGTGGTCCGCGGACCGAAGGGGGTCCATGGAGGGTATGGTGGGAGTCCGCAACAGCCTCCCCAAATATTCAGTAACACTTCACAGCTTGAATGATAGGCCTACTATTGAGAATTTTGATTGGATCCGCAGTCCGTTTGAAATTGAAATAACTAACTTTCTCGGCGGTAAGGGGTCTGCAAGGCTTACAGACTCCTGCTAATTTGAAGACGAAGTATAGATCAAGACTTGTCATCGAAATTGACTTGTGTTTGTGTGTTTGTCAAAAATACAACTAAGAAAATTTTGACAGTATGTGCAAAACAAGCAAGCTTATCCATTTCATTAACAGTAATTGGGCTTACTTTTGAGATAATATTCTGATTCTGGAAAAATGAGCGTGTTCAATTTATCGGTAATGTAGCAACATTCATTCAGTATTTAATTGTATATAGTATGATTGTTCGCATCGTAGCAAGCTGTCATAGGGCTAGTGTGACTAGCTAACTGGTTTTGTGCCCGTTATTTTTATTACCAGTAAATATGAACTGTAATATTCACTTGTTAAATAATGTGGTCTGCGCGCTAATCTTAGAACAAAGTAGGGGTCTGCAATCCAAAAAGTTTGGGAACCTCGGATTTAGACCAGTGTTCTACTGTATTGTTCTATTTGTCAGGAAGCAGTGGGGGAGGCAGAGTATATGTCCCATATTCAAAATGCTAGGCCTCCAGTAGCAGCTGAACCTCCTGCATATCTTGTATGTATAGGAGTTGTATAGGAATGTCATCTGGTCCTGCTGCCTTGCTCAAAGACATTCTTTGCATTGCACACAACATTTCATTTATTGTGGGTGTTGGTTCCTTATCGTCCACTTTAAATTGTACATTTTCTTCATCATCCATGATTCACAATATATGCACCACCCTTTCACCAATGTCCTGCGACGATGTTAACTTTATAATTTTCAATCTTTAATTGATCTTTAATGGCTGCATGATGAGGTTGGAAGTTACATGTGAGTTCTTTTATTGTCCTAAATACTAGTTGAGAATTGCCTTGTTGAGCGTTTTCCTCTAATTCTATGCAAGTCTTGCAGATGCAAGTTGCTTATTGTACCTACATAAGTAAAAGCAAGCAGTGGCGGCTCCACCGGGGGGGGGGGGCAGAGGGGGCCCGTGCCCCCCTATTGAGTGCCTGCCCCCCCCAGTGGCCCCACAGTTGGGACCTTATACTTAATGCTATATACATTAAACAACAAATGGTTGGCCCCCCATGATTAGAAGTTGCCACCCCAACGGTCCCCCCACTTGCCAAATCCTAGAGCCACCACTGAAAGCAAGGACCAAATAAGCTGCAATGGTGAAGGAGATGAAGAAGGTAATGGAGGTGAATGAAGGATGACCGGCTGTGTAGAAAATTAGTAAACAATGGGAAAGGAGAAGGGAAGAGATGAGACAGCTAACTTTAACTAATTAACTTAGCTAACTTTCCTAATATCAAGCCTACAGGATATTGACAACCAAACCCCGCATAACATGCATTTCTCGTGGCATTTCAAATTTAGGCTTTACTAAGAAAATAATGTGTGAAGTAATTATGATTTTGATCAAAGTAATAAGTTCGTTTTTCAGCTTGATTACATTCAGTTAATAGCGTTTGATCCAATTTGGTTCAGTTACAAAACCTCCAGTCACTTGGGATTCTTGTATGACTAAGCACATGCAGTCGTGCACAATATGATTATCTTCCTATTGCCGTTTGCAATTGTTCATTTTGAGTCATGGTGTGTGCGTGCATGTGTTTGTGCACGTGTGTATGTATGTATGTTGTATGTGTGTGTGTGTGTGTGTGTATATATATTTATATATCCTGTACAGCTATTTGGTGTTTGCCAACCAATAACAATATTTAATGGATGTGTTCACAGATTTAATTCTTTTAAAAGGATGGTAGGTTGAATAGCGGAAACAGATAGAAAATTACTCTAATTACGGTATATAATATTAGAAACTGCAGTTCCTTTCGACAATCCTATTGCCAGGCTCTTTGTTCTGCTTATGCTGCTGGTCAAGGTTGAAATCTTATATCTAATCTTTTGTGATGTATACTGGGTCTGTACGGCATTGCTGGTTGTCTGACAGAGGGTCATGAGTTCTGCTTAGTTTCTGTGACCGCATCCTATTTGGATGGCCTTCAGTTTCTACGGCTGGCATGATTGAACACAAGAGCTTTGGCCATTTATCACAAATGGATTCAATCTGCTTTAGAAATGCTTTTGCAAATGCATGCAGTCATTGTTGTTCTATAATAATTACAATTATGTGGATAACTTCATCATCATCATCATCATCATCATCATCATCATCATCATCATCATCATCATCATCATCATCATGTTTATTTGGAATCTTTTGTGAGATTCTGTTCATAAATAACAGTAAAATTCCTTTTTCTGAGATTTGCTATTTTGCTTATTTTGCTCTTTTGATGCTCTTATAAAAATGATTGAATTCACTTTGGCTGGAATACAATCATGGTTGTGTTGTGGTAGTTATGTGAGATTTTGAGTCCCATGTGTAGATCAATCCGATGTTAGAATGTTGATTTCACGTACAAATGAATCTGAACTGAATTTGTAGTTTTGTGTTGTATGCAGTGGCATAACCATGGTTTCCAGCTTTGTGGAGTGCACCAATGTTTTTCATATTTATGAGAATAAGGAAAGTAAAATACCAATAACATTTAAATGAAATTCTCTAAGGTTATTGCCAAGAGTGGCACTTTTGGCAGCATCGGGGATTTGTTTGCCACTTGTGTACTAAGAGTATTAAAGTTCACAACTTGAGATGAACTTAAGTTTGTCAGAGCTGGTCTGTTTTCGTGCTGATAAGTTTATGTAATGATTATAAGTCTTATGTGAACTTTTAATGTAGGAATAGTGGCATTTGTGCGAATGAATGTGTGCATAATTATCAGAACTTGTGAGTCACAAGTGTGCTATCATTTGTTAATGTACACTTGAGCTGGGCTGGTATTAGATGCATTGACTATGCGACTGCTGCTAAGGATAGTGCATGTTTAACTCAGGGTGTGGAATATATAATTTGCTTTGATCTTTTCTTGTGTTGCATTAAAACCCAATCTGTTTAATGTACATAGACTGAAGGGGTGTGATCAGTTCTGAACTGAAATCCAACTTAATTACTGCTTTGGTAATTTTTGAATAATGTTGCCAGGTCTGGAATTGTTGGATTTGTAGAATGCTATGTGTGTGTGTGTGTGTGTGTGTGTGTGTGTGTGTGTGTGTGCAGACAATCGAGTTTTTAAAGTCATTTAATAAATGTTGCAGTTCTGGGTTACTATCGTGTGACTCTAACCATGCTGTTTATTTTGCATTTTGTGTATGTAATCGTTGTCATGTTAATTATTCCTGCATTTTTCTTTGTTTTTTTAGGTTTTATCAGCTGTTGACATTATCAAACCACCAGAATCACATGTCTTCAATGAATTGTATCCTTTGCTATTTCTATAAAAGGTTAATCCTTAGGCTCAATGCCCGTAGGGGCCCCGGTTTCTTGGCCATCAGCCCATAGGTGGTTAAGCCATTCATCAATGGATGGTTGCCAGTCATTCCGCTGAACTATGCCCGGCCGGCAAACCATCCGGCCCACAAACCACCTTGTCTATAGCTATTTCAAGAAAGATTAAGCGCATCAGAATAAGCAGCTACTGCTGTACTGCTTTCCGGGGCGCTGTATGAGTTTACGAGATTTTACTTTACTTACTTACTTTACTTACTTTTGGATGTTGCCATTGCTGCTCATTTTACCACTGCAATTGAGTGACGGCTGAGTGGACCCCGTGGCTCTTGTGGGTCTCGAACTCCTTCTGTAAGCTCTGCAGCCCGATGATGTTACCACTCTTCTATCTTTCCCTCCATTGCTATTTTTATACAGCCATATAAATATTAACTAATGCTCTTTTGTTGCATATAGCTACTAGTATGCTTAATTGTAAGAGCAGTTTCTTTAGAATGTGGTGATGTTATAATTATATCCTTTTCATTGCTGCCTCTTGTGGCAAGTTATTGCTATTCTATGATAAGAGTGGCTTTATTATTTTAACTTGCTTAAATCTTAACACTGTTTACGGTGATTGTCTTAACTCCTTAAAGATATGTTGCCACTGAATGGATGCAAAGTGATCTGCATAGAATTATCGTCTCACCTCAGCCTCTTACGATGGATCATGTCAAAGTGTTCATTTACCAGATATTAAGAGGCAGTTGATTATTCTGGTCTATTTCTATGCGTATTTTGTAGGCTTACTTACCACTCTATGGTGCAATATCACATTTATCATAATATTTTAAAGATATATTTAAAGATCAACTGTTATTGTTATTATTGGTCAACAAAGTGCGTTGTTTAAATGAATCAGCCTTCAGAATTGATTCACTTGACTAATGATTGTGGCTTACAGTTGCTGCTGTTTTATAACATATAAGATTTTGATGAAAATCAAGCATGTGAATAAAATGGTCATTGTGCATGTATAATTATAATTTGTTTGGTTTTTATTCCGTACAGGACTTAAATATCTTCATTCTGCCAATATAATACATCGTGATATAAAGCCAGGAAATCTTTTGATCAATGCAAACTGCTTACTTAAGGTTAGTATAAGTTGTTTCTGTTTTTGAGAGGAGATTTATCAGATCATTGAAATAAGAACCGCATTAAAGCTACAGCATACGGTTCAATTGTGTGTATACTGTTTACATTGTTACAGATTTACATTCAGTGACATGTACCGTATTTTTGCGCATATAACTTGCACCCAATTATAAGACGCAAGTTTTGACAATTTGTGTAAAAAATGTTATGGATAAGACGCCCACATATATAAGATGCACCAAGAGAGTCTGATGTCACATGAATCTCAGATATAAATAATATTTACTGCTCTGATGAAAGTTATTGAATATTTATGATTGTCATTTACTTAAATTGTATCATCCATTCTTAATTCTATTTATCAAATAGAATTTAATAAGAACTTTGTAACTGGATAGTCGGGATAATTCCAGAAATGGCTTTTAACACAGATCTTGGTCAAGATCAGTTTGTGAATTTAATCTTGATGCTAGAATCCTTTGGTGGCTCATTAAGTTTTCCAAAATTATAATTTGTTTTTATAGCTGTTAGCAGAATATGCATTGAAGTATTTAATACAGAGTTACTGTACCTTTCTGAATAGTATCATGTGGTTCGGAATTATGCATTTCTGCCATAAGCGAAGTTTTTAACTGTTTAAGTATTTTTAAGCATTTAAGTTTATTTTAAAAATAATTTATGGTAAAAGTAAAAAATGTACCTATATGCATTCATGGAGTGAAGCTGTTAAGATTTATTTTTTAATTTGAAAGATCATTTGCTGCTTACAAATTTATTGTTGATATAGACACCTGTCTTTTGCATGTGTGCGTGTGCGTGTAACAGATATGCGACTTTGGTCTGGCTCGAGTGGCTGAGCTCGACGAGAACATGCCAATGACTCACGAGGTCGTTACTCAGTACTATCGTGCTCCAGAGATTCTGATGGGTGCTCGTCACTACACGGCAGCAGTTGACATTTGGTCGGTCGGTTGCATATTTGCAGAGCTCCTGAGCAGACGCATTCTCTTCCAAGCACAAAGTCCTCTACAGCAGGTGACTTTCTTTTTATATTAAACCCCTTTACCGGCCGTGACGCACATATGCGTCCATTTTACATTACGTTAGAAATAAATGGCCGGTAAAGGGGTTAAGGCGTCCTTTCAAACAAAATATGGTCCTGAAAGCAGAAAATTAATATGGTTCATATAAGCTCTGTTTTAGGTATTATTATGGGGGCGGGAAGATGGCAAAGTGGCTACACGCTGCGCAGGCACACTGATGGAACGGTTCAACTCCCGTAGGAGCCCCTAAGGCCGACTCAGCCTTACTCACTAGAGGGCAGTTGTAACATCAAATTGAGGAGCAGCGTTTGCTGCGAAGTAAAGCGTGGGTCTAGGTATTTGGCTGGCAACCTAATCTAGGTTAATGGTGTGTGCCACCTGTGGCACTATATGCCTAAGAGACCAGAGATCAGCGCTGGGCCCAACGCTCAAAATTGAGTATGGGAAAACTTTTACTTTTAGGTATTATGCTTTAGACTGGTACATATCTCTACTCGTCAACTTTCTCTGGGTCGGATAGTGTTAACCCTTCATTCCCCAAATAATTTTTAACTATATGCGATTTTACCGAGTATACTCGGTTCCGGTGGTCTAAGGGTTAAGAAGTCAGCCTTATCACCACTCGCTGCACTCTGGCGTGTAACCAATGAAGCTGATAAATGTAGCTGCTTACCAGGAATGGCTGCTATTGTCTGACATCTGCGTGCAATTGTGCAAACTTGTGCTCAACTTGTGGGTCACAAGAGCAGAAGATTGGCAGCTCCATAGGCTGATGTCCAGGTCACTGTTTTAAAGGCACTATATGAATTTATAATGATGACAACGATGACGATAAATGATTCTGACAGAAATAGAAGCAGATGCTAATATTAAATCCATTTCATTGTCTTTTTCAGCATCATCTGTATTTGAACAAATGCTGAATTTTTGTGAATCTCATGCTAGTTATGGAATAAGATATTGCTTATTCACTTAGTTGCATCGTGTATATGGCATGACCTGTTGATTTTGATCAGCTGGATTTGATCCTTGATTTGTTGGGAACTCCGTCTCTTGAAGACTTAAAGACTGTCTGTGAACAGGCCAAGCAGCATATTCACAGGAAGTCCTTTAGACCGTCTAGACTCTCTGTTCTCTACTCACTTTCACAAGATTGCGACCACGAAGTCGTCAGTCTTCTGTCGGCAATGTTTGTCATCAATCCAGTTAGTATTATCTTTAACTGTTGTAGACCTACTAAATCAGTTTTTATATTATCGGATTTGTGTCATCTAATAAAACAGTTTATATTTTACTGTTTGTAATTAAGTAGTAATTATACTAATCATAATCAGGAACTGGTTACGGTGGATTATATCGTACCAAGAACTGCTAAGATACGTCGTAATTGAAGGATAAGATTCAAGATTGGCAGTCACAACCCTAGAAAGAGCAAGATAGACTATGAGGGAAAATAAATGTGATGTAGGAACTTAAAGAAAGTCAAGATGTAGTGATGTAGGTGCATATGATCGAGATCAAGCCAGGCAGTGAGCATTTGCAAATTGACTAAGTTCTTTCCGCAATTATTCTCTACTTTATGCCCGTCCAATTTTATTTCATTTCAGTTTAAATATCTTTAATTTGGTTTTGTTCTTGCGATTGAGATGTGATGTGCATTTGTTGTAAATATTTTTGTATTTTTAGGAGAAACGTGTGACTGCTGCCAGCGCCTTAGCTCATCCATACCTGGAAGATGGTCGTTTGCGATACCATACCTGTATGTGTCGATGCTGTCGAACACCAGAGGGCCTCAGATACACGGACGATGCCGAACCAATCTGTCGAACGCCTTTCCATTTTAATTTTGAAGATGACTTAACATCAATCTCAAAAGTCAGAGGTGTGTTTGCATTTAAAGTCCCATTTGATATCATGCCTCTTTTTATTTTCTTTCTTTTGTTATGATAGCATTTGCATTTTGACAAGCAAATTCATAGAATACAGGTAATTTAATTTTTCACCATTAGACAAATAAGTAAGTAAAGTGTATGACTTTGAGAATGATGAAATGTATGTTTGCTGCCTCTTTGCTTACATATTGAAAGGTCTATTCTCTATTGTTTCTTGACTTTCTTCTTTCTGTTGTCTGCGACCTGCCTAAGTATTAGAAATACAGGTGTATTCAACTTTGCAATGTAAAAATATCCTTATGATCTATCAGCATGTGCCAAATTGTTCTGTACCTGAATGGCTACTCTTTAAGACTTTTCAACCAGTAGTTACTGTGTAATGATATTGTTTATTAATCTTCATCTTGCCCAAGTCGGCCATACATATCTTAGTGAGTAGAAGCAAACCAAACTGTGCAGTATGTAATAAAGTACTTGGAATGTGCTAGTTACAACTGCTATTTGCAAAGCATTTTGGGTGTAGCTTAATTGCATTAGAAATTCTATATTGTTAACTTTTCATTGCATTAGTTGTAGTCATTTTCCACGTCTGGTTATTTTCTATTATTTAAGATTTTATGTGTTTATTTCCAATCCTTTAGACAAGCTACAAAAACTCTACATGGAAATGCAGCAGCGTCACTGTGAGACTCTACACCTAAACGTTAACTCACCTCTGTATAAGAAATTTGCGAAGTACGTTTAACTACTGAAAGTCTTTTGTGTTTTTATATATTTGAATTACTGTTAGATGCGTTTATTGCTTATCCAAGAAAGTAACAGATGAAGTAATTACTAATGGACATATAAATGTTTTCTTAGTGCTAGAAAATGAATGTGTGGTTGACAGGTAGGTCCATTTTGTTGAATTTGGCGTGATATTGTCGATTTCATACAGTGATTAATTTTTGGTTTCTTAATTTTTGCTTGTTTTGCAGTTCGCACTGTGCCCTTCCATCAGAACTGCCTCCTTCCCCTCATGTATGGGCCTGATTATGACAGCCGCTTTGCAGTTAACTTAAATGAGCAATTTGCGAAAATTTTATCAATACGGAAGCTTCGGAACTTGGAGGACGATTCTGCAATCGCTGTGTTCGGTTCTATCAGCACGGTTAAGAAGAAGTTTTTAAAAGCTTTCAGCTCGACTATTTCTTTGGAACTTTTGTAGTGCTAAAACTTAGTAACAGAATGCATGGGCTTTTCATGGATATTCATTGCACCAGTGCAAAAATGTAAAGCAAGAGACCATAGATTTTTGTTGTGTGCATGTGATGAACCTAAGTTGACTAGTTCATTAAGCTGTGAATATTATGAAATCGGAGCTGAATTTTAGTTTGTTGTCGTACTGTATGCTGAAATATGTATCATTATGCCATTGGCCGCTTTTTCATATGAATTTTGGTGATGTTTCTTGCTCCATGCATTAATGAAACAAGATCTCAGATATATTACAATGTCTGATGTGCATGATAGAAACTCTTGTGTAACAATTTTTTTCATATATTTCGTTTTTTTGTTTCCAGGAGCTAGAGATAGGATGATTTTCTTTGTTTAATTTTGAATAAAGCAGACGTTTTTACTGTGTGTTACAATAATAATGGCTAGAAGTTTGGAATGAATTGCCTTTTGTGTTGTCAATTTTTGTCCATGTTTTTGCATAGTTTTAGTGAAACTTAGTGTCTTTATGTTCTTTTATTGCCAAGTAGTATGAGTAGATCTTTTGTTGTCTTTGACCTTTTGCAAACTCTGTATGTGTGTATATATATATATGTGTGCGTGCGTGTGTGTGTGTGTGTGTGTGTGCAATGAATATATTCAGTTTTCATTTGGTGCTAAAAGACACATTGACTGAGCAAATCGGTGATTGTGGATTGTGCAAAATAATGACGGAAATTACTTTTGTTACCACAAATGACCGTGTGTGACAGTTTCTTAATCTCTATTTCCCGTTATTGACTTTTAATTTTAGCTGATGAAAAACTCTTTGTGTAATCATCGTGACGAATTGTGTAAATTGTTTTTGGTTTCATATCTTGTTTATATAATATTGTCACTATGCAGCTTTAATTCGATATCTGAAGGTGCATAGTTTGCATGTTTGGTGTTTACTTTTTGTGTAAATGCTAATGAAGTAAAATGTGTTTTTCAGTGCCAGTAAACCAGACTTCTTGGCACTGCAGTCTCAAGTTTTAATTTTTGATAGGTTGTCATTTTATAATTTTCAATCTCTTGTTACATTTAATCTGTAATGGCCTTTGATTCTGCATTTTATGCTCAGCTTAAGATTTGAAATACACGAGGCAAATACTACGGTATGCTTGATCAGTCACGTATATGCTGTAATATTTTTTCTCTGGATAGAAGAGCTACTCTAGGTACATGAGCTGCAGTGCAGATGTTATGGCTTGCTGCATGATAGTTTTTCATTGCAAATCTGTTTCATTCTATGGCCACAGTGTCATTTATATGCAGTTTGTTTTCTGTTTCCAGCAATAGATTTTGCACTGTGCAATTCCGCTGTCCTGCTTACCTGATTTGGAATTTATTTTATTGTTAGCTTTTGCTTTCCGTTAGAGGCCATGTAATCAAAAGCGGTGGCTTAATTTTATGCCAATAATTATTTAGTTTTAGCCATTTTCTGGCCGTAATGCAATTTGGAATATGTTATAGTTCACATTGTTAGTCGCTGCATTATTATTTCATCGGTTGTATTTTAAATTATGGAGGAACTGTTTTTAATAATCCTGGTTAGGATTATTTGTAGGAGCGTTGTTCTGTTATAAACTGAAAATCATATGTGTCTCTTTGTAAGTTTGCTGATGACTTTTGTATGATACATGTAGTTTTTATTCTGAAGTTGTTAGAACATGAAATATTTTATGTAATCATGTTGCGGTTTTGTTTTCTGTTAGTTAAGATGTTGATTTTGTGAACGGTTTATGGTATATTATGCTTCTAGTATTCAGCGTAGTATATATGCAAAGTTAAATAATGGAGAGATTGTAGTTTCTATAATTTAACACAATATAGCAAAAGGCTTGGCGGGCAATGCAGAATTACTGCTCATTTTGGCAGTATTTTTAAGGAAAGGCTATGAATTATAATATTCAGAATGCTGGTGTTGGTGGCCATTGTGTGATATTAATATTGTGTTTGTGAGTCAAGTCATTATTTGGTGCAATTTCTGGTTGTTGACTTTATTGTTAACGTTCTACTATGATTCATTTTCCTTTACAATGAGATCCAACCGAGTTATAATCATTAGCACAATTTGTGGAGGGACTGCTCCTGTAAAGGTACAAGATTTTAGTTTAGTTTGAATGTGTTTATTGAAATTGGAGATCTATGATCTATATGACAATGAAAGTGATTTTTAGCAAACACAGAGAACCCATATTGCCTAATTTACCGGTAGTGTCATATTTTGGCATATATCAAATAGTGTCCTAGGGACCTTGTTTATCTAGATGTCTGTGATGAGTGACCATAGATTATATGTAATAGATTATAAATAATAGGTTAAATTATATATATATATATATATATATATATATATATATATATATATATATATATATATATAAAGATCATCTGGACTAAACCTTACACATTGACTGCTGGCAAAGTTTTTCGTGTGGAGCCAGTACTATTTAGATCTTATAAACATAGGATCTTTGTGCTTCATGACATCTGTACAAAGTTCTCTATCCTTTATCTTTAGCTTGAAATATCATGTTGATTTGTGGTCATTTGGTTTGCCATTCCTTTCCTGGTGTATCAGGTTGTCCGTAGTGTGTCCTATCCGGTTCACACCCGCCCACTAAGCATACCTGCGTGCTCTGCCTGCTTATAATTTGAGGGTGCCATCGTCGCCATTGAAGAATTCACCATACCCTGGTCTGGGGTGCTTTCTGTCGTTAGCATTTGCTCCAACTGTCAAGTGCGCCAAACCATGTGGTTATTTACTGCCCCCTTCCTTTACTGGGCGCTGTGGATAGACTTATTTGATGGCAGCCTGGTAGCTAATCTGCTTCGTGGTTCCACTCTTCAACCAGTCATGCCCTTTTAGAGTTTGTCGCTGTTGATTTGCGACTGCTTATTCGTCAGGTTTTCACTTGTGTATTTCGCAGCTACGTTCCGTATCTGAAGGCCGTTCCACTATCCATTACCTGTGATGTGCAGCAGGGTTGGAGTGAGCTCTGCAGCCAGTCGCAGATGTAGCGATGTGCATATACGACGTCACTGGCTGCTCAGAGTAGTGACAAAAGCGCCACGTGTTATCACATTGCTAGCGGCCTGCGTGTTAAACTCTCAGAGTTGAATTTCCATTGTCCATATAAATAACCAGCCAACCTTCTTTGTCTCTTGAACTTTAAATATTTTCTAATTCTTGAATGTGCTGATTTTGCGGCTGCTTGTAATTCATCGCTCACTAGTGCCCGTAGCTATTTAGACTGTCGCTGTCTGTGAAGGTTATTCAGATTTGTAGTTTTGCAGCTTTTACTCTTCTGGCAGGTTATTAGTTACCTATTTTGGGCTGTAATTTTTCTCAGACCAGACTTTTTAGTCAACATGTAGGGTGGTGATGCTGTGTTTATGTTTTGTGATAAGTACATTTTAAAATGGCTAATTTAAGTTATAGTACATAGGAATAAATAGGCATTGTAATCGGACAGTTGATTACCTTTGAATGTCTTAATGCTTGACTAAACTAATTGTGTTCAGTTGTAGGATATTATTTCACACAAAAACTTGGTAATATTCTTAAGTTGAGTTTACATTCGGTTCCTCTAGTTAATAACGATATTTTTGCATATGAAGTCATGAGATTGTGTTAAGCATTATCCATACATGATGTGAGCTTGTTCTCTTATGTAGAATATTTTCTCTTTGATCTTGGACATTTATTTTGCTGTGCTTTGAAATATCATTGGTCTAGGAAATAGTATTACCATATGTTAATTTTGCTCATTATACATGTGCAGGCTGGTGTAATATTTGGAACAAAAGTCATAATGAAATACAAGTTATGTGAATCTTTGTTTGTACATGTGGAGGTTTGTAATTCTGTGTTTTAGCTATTCAGTGTAATTGCATGGTACATCTGATCAGTGTATGCATCTATATACAAGCATGGCTCATTATCTAAAGTGAAGTTCTGTACTGATGACATTTATGGAATCGTGAATATCTAAGACTATTAGTTGTATCTCATTGTACTTTTTGTATTTGTGATGTTGCCGACTATAATTATTCTCACTGTCATCACTTTTGACAAAATAAACTAGACGGAGTGCTTTATTTATTGTATATATATAGAGCTTAGAAAAATATTATGTGAAGTATTAACAAAACTTATTAAAGCAGGTTGGTTGTTGGTCTTAGTGTTTTACATTTTTGCTTAGTTTTGTGTTCCATTTACACAGTAATTGTTGTCTTGTCTGTTTTATAAGTACCTCTTGATTAAAGTAATTTTGTTAGCTGCAGCTTAAAATTGACAAACAATGCTGTTAAATATGTACTTTTGATGCCGTGACTTGTCGCATCGTTCATCGTGGTTAACTTTGATTTTTGAATTTATCTGAAAGGGTTAAGATGGCTGGCAGGTGTATTGTTTTGGTGTATAGTAAATATTGAAATTGATTGGCAAATATATCGTGTTATTATTGTGTGTATGTGTTAACTTCCAGAGTTATTATTGAACATTTTTGTAATTACCTATATGTTAGTCTTCTATGTGTATGATTACCTTGAAAGTCTGTTTGTATTCTTCTCATGTAATAATTGCATCATGATATTTGTTTATGCACTATTCTCAATCGCAATGACATTGAGCAACTGTTTAATTGCGTGTTTGGCTTTTGTTCTTATTACAATTAATTTCTATAAATTGCAAATGTAAGAGAAAAGTATAATTATTTCGTTTAGGACTTTTGAGTATTAATTTTAAGTTTACTGTTAACACATATGAAATTATTAGTATTTATAAGAGATCTTAGTTTTATAAATTTCATGTTGAATCATCTTGCTTGTACTGAATTGTCTGATTCACAAACCACTAAAATGCAATTTTTAATGCATATATTTATCGAGTTATGTACATTATATGCAAATTATTGTTTATTCATCACAGATAACCGAACCGTTTGCAAACTGAGAAATGATGTGAGCAGATGCCTGTAATTTGTAGGGTTCTTATTTCAGACTTCTTTCTACAGATGTGCATAAATTATGATGTATCTAGTGAAGAGCTTGTTGTAAATATATATCTTGTAGCTTCAGATGTGTATGTCATATACTGTTTATTTCTATACCAGAGCCTTTTCATAGAAGGAATTAGCATATGCACAGAATCGCTGTATCTAGTCTTCCAGATCCTAAGAGTATGAGATTTTGATTTTCTGAAATTGATCCCATTTCTATACTTTACTAGATAATATAAAAAACCTTTTGTTTACATGTCCAGTTACATGAATAGGCATTCATTCCAGCGCTCCAGTGATCCTTTCCCATTCTTTCTGTCTTTAATATATTGAACCAGATTTGAAGCTTTCTGTGGAAATCGGGCAACATGCTGTACAGATTTTGATTTTGTAATTTCTTCCAATTTCAGCAATGTAGTAAGTCTTGGAAACCAACTTCATTTATTATTGTTATTCATCAGTGTGTTAGGTACAGCTCTTGATATACATATCCATGTGTGATATGCATTAAGCGTATTATCGGCACAGTTGGTGTTTAAAAAATAGTTACTTTGTGTAATTCTGCAATTGATGCTGTAGTTTGGCTTTCTATCATGGTAGCTCATGTTATCATTTCTAGTTATTTTCTCAAAAGTCTTTTACAGATCTATTAAAAGTTCTATAGTTTATTCTGTTTCTTAATATTGCACAAGGCAAACAAGTTTAACTAAAATGACACGTCATCAACAAATGCGCTTTTAACTCATGAACATTACAGAAGCAAGACATACAAGTCAGGGAACATAGCATCACCTTGTGCTTACAAGATGGCAGATTTTCATTGGTGCATTCTTTAGCACATCAGGCAAAATAAGAAACTGTATCTTGCTTCCATAAATGTAGGCATTCTGGAGTTATGCTGTCTGGCCAACCCTGTTGAAAGAATGCATTTGACTATTGTGTTGGATGATTGGATCCCAGTTGTTTTTTTAATTCCTTGAAACAACATGGCCGCTAAACACCAAGCAAAGTCAGCAATGATGGACTGATTGATGGTGCCCAGTCACTTGACCATCAAAAAATGCTACTGAGCTTACTAAATATAGGCAAGCACTCTCTGCTTGTCATAATACAAATACAAGAGGTGTAATTTTCTTACTGAAATACCTCTACAATAAAACCATAGTTTAAAACTACAATGAGATATTATTAAAGCTCCTTATTAGTGCCTAAAATGTCTGAAGTCCAATAGTTCATCCTCAATTAAATCATATCCCACACACTATCGGACTCTGCACTCTACAGCTAAATTATAGACCAACCACAAATCAGAATAAACAGCTGTCGTTGCATTACTTATGAACAATATTGTTGATCTATCCTACAAGCGCTATGCCAATAAATAGATTTTACTTACTTATGTTGCACTTAGTTTATGAGTTGTGACTTGTGATACGCATGACTGTGACCAGCGCACCCTTTTGTGTTGATCATAGTGAAAATATCAAAGTAAGAATATACACAGACCCTTCAAGTCCCATTGTAAACTAGTTATTTCTGGACTGCCATATTGATTGATTGATTGAAGATAATTTATTTCAAACTCAAACTCAAAGTATCTATACATATGCAGAACTAGTACAACTAAATAAGTAACATAATATGACCCTAATTTACAATGTAACAATTATGTAACACATAGGCTAATATGAGAGTTCATTGATAACATAGTAAAGGAGTTCATCAGATCAATATAATATTAAATATTAGCTAAAATATACGAATAACAGCATAATAAACAATTAATAAGTGGAATTTCGATATGATAAAGTCTTATAACTTAAAGTTATAAGGCATCACTGCGATGACCCTTCAACTGAAAACTTAGCTATTCTAGGAATATGGCATGAGTAGCGTTAGTTATTCTATGCTTGTGATGTACCTTTGGTCAACTGAGTGAATTTTAATGGTCTTCTTGCGTTTCAACATTTAATCCGAATTGACACGCCTACTGTTAAATCATACGCCATTCGTGTCTATTGTAGCGCCACAAAAATTACGATAAAACCAAGAGTGGATGTAATGTAGATCCAGAGAGGTGAACGCTTTACTAGTCGAGAGGTTGGCTGGTGTTGGTGTTATTGTTATTGTTTTTCGATCGATTTCTTGTTCTGTAGTTATGCTGGTAATAATATTACGACCGCCGTTTGTTCTATAGAATTTCTGTTTGACCTTTTGTCTGTGGGCGGAACGGGGGATTACAATCAGAACTGGTCGTCATGTAGCTGAAACTTATTACCGGCATAACTACTGCATCTCAAATGTTTTGTATTTGCTTTTCTTATAGCGCAGGGCTATATATACAATGAAAGCTACATGTATGTCATATGCGATGGTGACATCAGTGCAGCCTGTTCTGAGAAAGACTTTACAAAAGCTCAACGGTTTCAAGTACTGTGGATGTCTGTGCTTGACTCCAGAAAATGGTTATAAATATTTCCGCACTGAAGACATACAGACCAATGAACTGAAGGCAACAGCTTCAAAGCCATATAAAGGGGAAGATAGTTTAGCAGGTTTCAGCTATCACCAGTTTCTTGATCACTTCTATGACCTTCTTCGTGAAGGTCAAGACAAAGCCCGTGTATCACGGCTTCTGAGGGGTATAAAAAATTCTGGATTGTGGAAAAATGACCTGCGTTTGGCAGAAACAATGAAGAAAATTGCCGATTTCCATCTTAATTCCGGAGATGGTGTTGACATTTTGTTAGACAAGGAAGGCCTCAAGGACTGCATTCAGGACAATATAGTAATGATTCGAAAGGCATTTGTTGGAGACCTTGTAATTCCAGAATTTCCCAAGTTTTGCAATGTGATCGATGAAATTTACTGGGCATGCAGGTCCAACACGGGTGGTAGAGTGTCTACCTATATACCACAGCTTGCAAGTTACAGTCCAGATTACTGGGGCATCTCCTTGTGTACGGTCGATGGACAGCGGCACGCTATTGGTGACGTCGAAGTTCCATTCACTGTTCAGTCCAGCGGTAAACCGATTAACTATGCCTTGGCGGTTCACGAACTGGGCGCGGAAGTTGTTCATCAGTACATCGGTCATGAGCCTAACGGTGAAACGTATTCTTCCATCAAACTCAATAAAGAAGGTAAACCCCACAATCCGATGAACAACGATGGCGCTTTGATTGTCACGTCACTTCTCTACAGCAACATGTCCCTCGCTGAACGTTTTGATTCGGTGATGTCACAGTACAAGCGTCTAAGCGGCGGCGAATACATCTCGTTCAACAATTCCACTTTCTTGTCAGAAAAGGAGGTTGCCGATAGGAATTATGCGCTCGGCTACTATCTTCGTGAGAATAAGTGCTTTCCCGATGGTATCAACCTTAATGATACCATGGATCTTTATTTTCAGTTATGCTCATTGGAGATCACTGGAAATTCTGGAGCAGTTATTGCAGCATGCCTTGCAAACGGAGGCTACTGCCCGTTAACAGAAGAACAGATCCTGACGTCGACTGCTGTTCGAAATACTCTGTCGCTGATGCATTCCTGCGGAATGTATGACTACTCTGGAGGATTTGCATTTACTGTGGGCCTTCCTGGAAAGGCGGGAATATCGGGCGGCATTTTGTTAGTGGTGCCAAATGTCCTTGGAATGTGCCTCTGGTCGCCGCGTTTGGACGAAAAGGGAAACAGCGTGCGCGGATTGCAGTTCTGCAAGCAACTTGTGCGAAAGTTTAACTTTCATCATTACAGTTGCCTTCAGCGACCTGGGGTTGAACTCGACCCTCGCGTGAAACGTACCGACATGCAGAGCAACCTGATCGTCAAACTCCTCTTTAGTGCCTGCAATGGCGACCTCACCGGACTCATAAAAATGGCCATGGCAAATACGGACATGACGCTGGCAGACTACGACGGCAGAACTGCGCTTCACCTGGCAGCGTCCGAAGGCCACCTGGAATGCGTCAAGTTCCTCGTGGAGAAGTGTGGCGTTCCAATTGATGCCAAAGATCGTTGGGGTCAGAAGCCTGTGGATGATGCTGTCAGATTTGGTCATGAGGCAGTTACAGTGTACCTAGAGAATGCAAGTAAAACGTGATGTATTACCGCACTTAAGGGACTAAAAGACTGTGTCCAGAAGATTAATTATTAAAACTGTTAACGTTAAGTTTTCAACAAGAAAATTACATTTTTGATAAAATTATTTCCTATTAGGTATCGTCTTGAAATAGCAGACTTTGTTATAGCAGAATTTCAGCTATGAATTTGGTTATAATTAGAGCTGTACCGATTGCACATTTTGCCGATTGTTCCGATTACCGATTGTTCCGATTGTTAGACAACCGATTGTTTTGCGATGAATTATTGGAATTCTCCAAATCAGGCGTTTTTAATGATCATGATAGCGTAAATGCACATATTTTCAGGTTCAATTCGAGGTTTGCCAAGAGATTCAATGCATTGATCATTGATGAATAATGATTTTGCTATCAATACTTTTATGTCAATTTTTATATGTTCACATTGTAATTTATAACCGATTGTTTCAATTATCGTAATAATCGCCAGAAAACAAGTGTTGCGATTAATAATGGCACCAGACTGGCACCCGATTACCGATTGTTCCGATTGTCCTAATAATCGGTCCGACAGAATATTGCCGATTAATTACAGCTCTAGTTATAATATATTCTAGAACCTATTTTCATATTATAATTATATATAATTAATTATATTTCATTATGGACTGTTTGTTAGTGAAGGCACACCATGGACTAAGTGCCTTAAAAGGATAATTTTTTTAGAAATGATTTATAATATTTTAATTAGTTATTGTGAGCCTATGGACAAAGTAATTGCTTGTTTAACTTGGTGTTTTCCAGTTCCTTTCTCATCCAATTACTTTTTATCCAAGCTCCCCTATATAGAGAGTTAGGACCAACCTCTGTGATAGCCATTTGCAGCTAGTGAGTGACTCAGTATTAATAATCATGAATAGCAGTTGAATATGTCTGGGTGTGTGTGTAAGTGATAAAATTGCCTTTTTCCTCCATGAAAATTTGTTGGTAGCTTACACTGCCCCCTATATTTTTCTTGTATTTCATTTACCTGTGGCTGACTTATTACAATTTCTCTGTTATATAAATGTCATTCTGACTCCAAGATTTAGTCATGGTTAAATATTTTATAATGCTGTACTGTACTTGCTAAATATATACTGTATAGCAGGGGTACTCAAGCTGCCCTCTGCAGTCCACAATGCGGGCCGCGAGTGCGTTTCTTGTGGACCGCCACAGCTTTCTGTGACTGAGAAATTCTGAGCCTGTAATATGGGCTTAATTACTTACTGTTGTCACTGCAAACAAGCAATTTTGTGCTTAAAACTTTATCATGAGCTAAATTTAGTTGTGGTCACTGTTGTGAAATTAGTCAATTTTCTACAATGCAATTCAGCGCTCAGAAAAAACAGTGGTGGACTTACAAGAGAAATTATTCTCCTTTGCAACAGAATTCAATATTTTCATAAATGACTTGGATGGCAGCATAGTGCTTCATTTTGATTATGCAGTCAAAGAAACAATATTTCACACTAGTAACTGAGTGGGACTGCAAAATGTGCTTTAAGATCTGTTCTAATTGAAATTTTCTGATTCAGCTAAAATTTATTCTATGCCTTTTAAAAATTTAGTCTTGTTTTATGTTACCTTGGTTTGCTTATAACAGTCTGTAATGAGGACCTAATATGCTGTACCTAATTGCCTAATGTTGCCTAATATGCTGTACTTGTCACAGGAATAGTTGGACTTCCCTTGTAACTATGGGAGTGTACCACACGAACAATGGAAGACTGGATGTGGACCGCCTTTAAAAATGTTTGAGTATCCCCGCAGTATAGCCTTAATAGTAATTTGATTTGTTTATCAGTGAATGTTATGTGACATATTATATGGTGCTTATATAGAATGAAATAGTTTAGTTATGTAAATGATGTTCATAATTAAGTAGCATAACTCCAGTTCTGGACAGAATTCTTTACAAGCAGTGCTAGGAGATGAGCATCAAAACCTGTAATAATGTTATTAAACTGATCATTGTCTGTTTTATTGTGAGCTGGTGTCATTTATTCAGTTTTTATTCAGTTTGTGTAATTAAGCAAATTGATTTACAAAAATAAATTCTTATTTCAGTATGAGAGATTAAGGCATGTTGAAGAATTGTATAATTATTTAAATTAAATATTTTTATTTCTCTATGGGATTACATGTGGAAATTTGTAGCATATTGTTATTGAATACACAAACGTTGCTACTTAGGATAAGTGCCTTTGATTTTTCATGGCACCAGGTGAGGTGATTGAGGGTGGTTGGTAAGCTTTCCATTAAATGTACTGATTCACTGCCAAGTTGACTGAGTAAGTGATTTGGAACATAAACAGCTTTAAAGTTTCTGCTGTGACCAAGAGCTTGGAATCCGGGACCTGGCTAATGATCGACCTTTGCAAACTATTAGCAAGCATAGAGCCATTTCATTCAAAAGGCTGGAGTAGGAAGTAAAAATATTTTGTCAAAGAATTTTAATTCGTTTCATCACTCTTCTGAATTTTTGCATATCTATAGCCTACTGTAGCACTAGCATTGTCCAATTTCAAACAGGGTATAAATTTTATAATATTTTTGTGGTCTATAAAATCTGTAATAGAAGAAACCAGCTCTCTTAAGTGCCATCTTATCTCTCGATTGATTTTTTTAGACATTTGACAGAATAGATTTCTGAAAGACTTTGTATAGTGTCATTTCAAATGGCTCATTATTTTTTGTGGCATTTTGAAAGCTCTAGAAAAAAAATTGAGACAGAATATATTGACAATTCTAGTACGGTTTGGCACAGCAAAGATGGGGACACAAGAATATGTGGGTTTAATTTGTTTCATCAGTCTTCTGAATTTTTGCATATCTATAGCCTACTGTAGCCCTAGTCCTTGCATTGTCCAATTTCAAACAGGCCATGTTGGCCCACCGAATATTTGGCTTGTGGCGCCCTCCATGCAAAGAAATGCACGTTTTAAGCTGTTGCAGTAGCCTAGATGGTAACTGATTGATTGGTCACTGGGGTCAATTTCCAGAGTTCCATTTTTAGCCCAGTAACAGGAGACCAGCAGCATTGTTAAAATTGACTGGTTTTGCTGTTTCAAAGAGCAATAAAGTGTTCATGATTGTGATAATTTCAATAGTTGAATTGTTTGCTCCTTTCATATAAATATAACAAAACACTAAATGAACGAATTAGTTCAAAAGAACAAGGTCGTAATCAAAGGGTAATTATTTCACTCGTGAGCAACGCTGATAAGGTACGAGTATAATGGGACTGATTGGTACTTACTGACTCTGGTACTAAACAGGGTCAATATATCTTGCCTTCCTTTGAAAGAAGTCTTTGGTCAACCTTCCGCTGTTGATAGTTCGAAGGGCGAAGGCAGCTTGTTGATATATTCTATCGTTTTATAATAAATACAATTCAAAATTCTAAGAAATTCATCTTCTCAGCTTTGAGGAAAGATGTCGGCCATTTACAAAGCGGTGACAACGACGGTTGGAAGACTCGTACCTCAGAAGCTGCAGCCGTTCTGGAAACATCCTGCCGGTATGCTTCATACGCTAGCTTTAAATAACATCATCAATAAACTTCTATGACGCCACTATGATAATGCCCAGGGCATCATCTGATGGCGCACTAAATCCAAATTGAATTAGAGCCAGGTCAAGCCGGAAAGATCAGTCAGAAATGGCGGGGGAGCATTCTAAGGGGAATAAACCAAGTCAGACAGGTATGTTTTAAAGCTTAGGGCCACACACTGAGAAACAACTAGGTCGAGGAATAAGTCGCTTCTGAAGGTAATAGGGTTCATTATATAACATGGTTTTAAATACCGAAACACAGATTTTATAATTAATTCGGTATTTGATAGGAAGCCAATGTGGTGACTGTCTAGCTGGAGTTATATGTTCTAATCTGGGAGTTTTGGATATTAATCTTCACATTCTTCACACTGTTATAACGCGTGACGACTGTGATGTTAAAGATATCTGCGTTTATCTACTGACATTTTCTGATCATGGCCTTGTTATCTTCGACTTACCACATCCACTTTCAAAACCAATTTATGCAGTTCATCAATTATGTGGCTGGCACTCGATGAACTTGGACTGCCTGCAGTCCTCACTAGTTACTAGTCCTCTTTGTCAGAATCCCATGGCTTATGCCAACAAATCAGTTACGGAACTCTTTGATCTGTATAGTGCCTCACTCTCCAAGATCGTAGATGAACTACTCCTGAAAGACAGTGAGAGCCAGGCATCTGGTTTGACAATGAATGTCATTGTCTTTGGCAAGAGACCCGTATTTTTGAGAGACACTAGTGGTGAACTTTGAATTCTGATGATCGAAATGAATGGATTACATCTATCAGAAATCTTCACAAAAGCTACCATCACAGAGAATCACAGTACATTACTGAGCTTTTCAAATCACCCTATTCCACTGCACATCGCCTGCTCCGCTCCTCTGATCAGAAGAATGTTTATGTTCCTAGATCACGCTCTGCTCTTACTCAGTGTCGAGCTTTTGCAGTGACTGGACCCTCCCTCTGGAATGCCTTGAACCCATCCATTTTGGCCTCACTTCTTACTCCCTCGCTCCCGTTCAATGCAAAAGCTAAAGTCCCACTACTTTATCATGCGACCCCAATGCCAGGAGTGCCTCTGAGTAGAAATATACGAGGTGCTATACAAATGCTACATTACATTACATTGCATGACTCATCCTATTATTTCATGTTGTTGTTATTATTATTATGTGCATTTGCTGTGGAATCTTGTGTTTCATCAGCTGCTTAATGCTGAACAATTCACTTTCTATCCTCCACCAAATTCGATCAGTTACCATTTTCGACCCTGTACTTATCCTTAACCTTATATTTATAGAATCAAAAATGCTTATCTTTGCAGAATGTAGGACTAATCTTGTAATAACTGAGGAGGAGCAACATGAATGGATTCTAGATTTTAAAAAAGTGCTGGTTTTTAAGAGTTGAGATTTTTGGCTGTGTGATTCTGACCTACCTTTGACAGTAAAATTGCCAACTTGGATGGATTGGATAAGTGATTTTATCATTGAACGTATATCTTGAAGCTGAGCTTTTTGTGGTCCAGAAGCCAACTAGCAGACAAGTCAATCTGCATGCATCAGCACCAACTTGTTCTTCCATGCGGCGTTATTGGGAGATGTTCGTCAAATAATCCATTTTTGTTCTTCTACTAATCCTGCTGTCTTTAGAAAATGCTGCCAAAGTCGTTGAAAGCAGTGAACTCTTATGTGAATGATTTTGTGGTCTAGGTGTTCTTTCTTTTCATGAATTGCTCTGGCATTAATGCCAAGGTAATGCCTTTTTAATGCCAAGGTAATGCCTTTATACTTGTATAAGAATGGCAAGCAGTAAACTTATTGCAAATTTATGATAACATTGTGACTTTAGCCTTGATTGTGCATGCAATGAGCTTACTAATAATATAATGTCTAACTATTTGGATGTGTCTTCAATCTGTCTCTAACAGAACATATGAATAGCACGATCCTGGCTTAAATCTGCCAAATTGAATAAAATTGCAAACCAAGAGCTGCTTGTTGGTCACTTTCCTTCAAGATTTTTATTGTTCACAAGTTTGTGATTATTCATGTACTTTGACTCACAATCCCATTGTTGATTTCAAGAGATTTCAAGATATTTCAAGAGTTGTATTGTTCACAAGTTTTTGATTACCAGTACTCACTTACATTGACTCACAATCCACTGTTGATTTCAAGAGATGTGTCTGTTACAAACCATTTTTATTACGCTACTCACCATTGCTTCTTGACTTGTGGGTTGATTGTTCTTTTATGAGTGACACTCCTTAAGGTCCTGTGAGTTGACATATCCACTGTCATTCCTCTGTAGCACAGGGCATGATGCATTACAGACCATCTGTTTATTTTGAATCTAATTTTGAGTCTGTGTTTTACTGTCTAAATGATTTTGCCCAATGCAAAATGTTATTGTTTTTATTTTTCATTCTTGCTTTTCAGGACCTCAGACGATTTTCTTTTGGGCTCCAACTTTCAAATGGGCAAGTTTATTTTTGTATTAATTTATAATATATCAGAGTTTTTATTTCTAAACAGTCTGGTGATGAATTTGAAATTGACAAAGCTGTTAGTTTTTGCAAATGTTTTTTATATACTCTGTGTTTTGTTTGAAAGCAAAATAATTGAAAGTGGAGTATGTTGCGCATTGGTTCTGTTGATATGCACTGTATAACACAAACTAGCGTTTCTGAATTTTAATTCTCATGTATTTAATTGAAATTTCAGGGCCTGGTTTTTGCTGGACTTGCAGATTATGGCCGACCTGCAGAAAAATTAAGCATTACTCAGTCTACGGCACTTGCTGCTACAGGTAGAGGAAATCGTTCAGTGGCGTATTTAGAATTTTGGTAAGGGGGCCAGCCAGAGACGTCATTTCACTGTTTTTCAGGGAGGGCAAGACACTTTCAACCTGACAAGTTACAACTTTGGAAAAAGTTGACCTTTTTTTGCTTGTCAGGGTCTGAGGACAGGTTAGGCCAAGGACCAAAGGGGGCCATGGCCCAATGGTAAATACGCCACTGAAATCGTTATATTATCATATAATTCAGTTAGGCAAGTTTGTAAAGTTTTGGAAGGGTTAAGATTAGAGATGCACCAATAATGCCTCCTGCCGATCATCGGCTGGCTGATTACAGGCTTCGAACAATCCACTGATTATTGATACATTGAAGTTTCTTTGTTCGTTAAGTACAGAGTTTAATGTTCTGTCAAATGAATTGGATAAATGCTATCTGTCCATTCCATCCGTAATTTGCACTCACTGGGTGAATGTACAAGAATTGAAGAAAGGATAAATAGCAATCAACAAATTAAATAAAATGTACCAACAAATGGAGACTGGTATTATTTATAAAATAAGTGACTAATATATTTTCTGTAAGGCAAATGTATTTAATTGTAAGAATATGTAAGGCTTTATCCATCTACAGGCTAGGGACTTGATTTGTCCTATGACCTATATGACCTGTTTGCACATGGCAATCTGACTCCATTGATTACCGATACATTCAGGGCAATGATTTTAAAATCCTATTTTTCTCATATTATGAATTTTGGCAACTAGATGTATCAGCAGAATTATTCTTGTTAAATATAAATTTATTGTTTCAGTCTCTATATCACCAGTTGTAACTCCTTAGGTGGCACTAAGTTTGACTTATTTTGCAAATTGAACTGTTTTAAATCATTTCCTATACTATTAAATATATTTGAATGAGATGGCTTTTTCACAGGCAACAGCGTGCACACAGTACCAATTTATTTCTGCTGGGTCATCATTTTAGCTGCTTTGCAGTAAAATGGAGTCAGAATGCATGCTTTCCTCCTCGGGGTGCACCACGGTTTTCCATTGCCTTGAGCCTCAGGCTAAAACTACAGTGGATCAAAGGATGGCAGACTGAAGCAACCTACTTGATGAATGGCCGGCAGATGAACCTACCTTCAAGTCAATGGCGGTCTCAGCGATACAAACAGGGGTTTTCTCGAAAATTACAACTGGCCACTTTCCCATGATTGGCCTTGGGTGTCATTTTCATTAGTAACTAAAAGGTTTTTATAAATGTTTGGTGGTTGGAGGATGAAGTTGTAATCTAATTTCTGAAGCATCCTGATTCTTTCTTTATCTTAGGTTGCATATGGGCCCGCTACTCAATGGTCATCATCCCGAAGAACTATAACCTTTTTGCAGTAAATTTTTTCCTGGGATTTACTGGATTGTGGCAATTGGCCCGCATTTACCAGTAAGTTGTACTGCTTTTCCTTATTCTTATAGTCACAAGATTTTGTAAGAATAATTATAATTAATAAATTTTGTCTTAGGTGACAGTTTGCTCAATATCCTGCATATGTGTGGCAGTTCATTTATTTCTAAAATATTTTATAAACGTTAATTTTGTTTGTTTGTTAAGGTACAGAAAAAGTTTACAAGCACCAGAATAATATCAGAAGAATTTAAAGATGTTCGCTTTAAATGACAAACTGTTGGATAGTTTTGCTTGTTTAGCATATACAGTAATTTTAAAAACCTTTTATTGCATCTTCTATAAACACACTCAACCAGTTTAAGGAAGAAACTCTTGCATAATATCTGTTTTATTGTTAATTTAATGATAAGCATTAGTTTGTATGGGGGCAGGAAAAATGGCAGATTGGTAAAAAGCTAGTGGCACGCTGACAGAATGGATTCGACTCCTGCAGGAGCCCCTAAAGTTGACTCAGCCTTCATTGTCTAGAGGTCGGTGGTAAATGGAGTTGCAGCTTTGGCTGTGAAGGTAAAACACCGGTCTGAAGAAAGCAATGGCGCACACTATCTGCATCACTGCATGCCTCAAAGCAGAGATTAGTGCTGAAATCTAGTATGGGCGAACCTTTACCTTACCTTATTAGTTTGTATGAAAGGTAAGCTGGTTCTATAGGAACAGTCGTGTTAATATTGCTCATTTATGGGAAACAGAAATGCTGACAAAATCAACGTTAGTGAATAATATCAAATGACTATGGTTGAGCAGTCAGCTACAGGTTACTGTTGCTGCAATGATTACCTGAAAGTTTTTAAAAATAGAGTGTAACTTTAGTTCATTTTTAGCATTTAGTTCTAGGATGTGCTCAAGTAGGACTTTTCAAGCATGTATGTTCCAAAAGGAATTTTCTACTGTATATTATAAAGTTTCTACATGTTGCTGCTACAGTCAAGTGTTTAATACAATATTGTATATTGACATTGGATTTGTGTTGGTATTTTTGTTTTTAGTTTTAAAACAAAATTAAAGTAGCACTGTGTGGTACACTGAACTTTTTAGTTTCTCATATTCACAGAAAATCAACTAAATATCATCTACATACCGTGTATTTAAACATTTAATTAAAACCAACTTTCTGATTATGCTTGCTTTGACCTTGGTTATATTTTGGAAATATAAATTGAAGCATAGATTAAAGCTCTAATGTTTGGAATAATGGAGGGTGCCAATAAGAGAGGGAGACCACACAAGGAATGGTGTGATGATATTGAAGAATGGTGTGGAAGCAGTTTACAGGATCTTAGCCACAGAGCAACGGACAGGAAAGAATGGCAGAAAACTGTGGAGATGGCATTATACACCAACGGGCGATGAGCCCACGGTTAATGATGATGATGATAGATTATTTAATGCAATTTCACTGGCTCTAAAGTTTACCACTTAATTTATGGCAGTCTGTTAGTGCACATCAATTGCAAAAACATATCTCTCGGCAACTTAATTATGTCTATGGTAAGTCACAAATTAGCAGTACAGTAGTTCATTTAAATTTGGTGCCTTTGCTTTTATGAAACTGTCACTGAATGTGATAGCTATGCAGGGCTGCTGAGAAAATTTGTGGGCCCTTGACCTGGCAAGTTTGCTCATGACAATAAGATGACATTTTTTCCCTTGTCAGTCTCTTTTTCAGGGTTCAGGCTATTGTTAATACATTTAATACATCATCACCGGGCCCCTGTGCAATTGCCCCCTGCTCCCCCTTTCAGTGGCCCTGTAGCTATGACTCATTTTTTCTGTGCTGTTAGACAGCATTTAACCATAAACTGAATCTGCAAAGAACTTGGGGGGGGAGAGGGAGCAGGCACATTATCACCACACTTTGAAGACAATGGTGGGTTGAAGTCAATTATATATAATACACAAAAGAAATTTCTTATATCTATTTTCACACATTAGGGCTCATCCATATAGCACATATGCAAAAAAGACATTTTCAACCACCTCTCCAGCTGGAATTACTAGACTGTGCAGCATAGCCACAACCTTCGAAGCCAACCAAGATCTTAGTTTTCTCATTTTACTGCTTTTATCGCCATAACTGCTCCTGCTAACGGGCTTTGATCACCAATAACTGACCTACTCAGTACTGTGACTACAGCACTGAATTAAAATGGATCAGCCAGGACAATATTATTGGTTCACCATGCACATCACCATCAGGTTTAAAATGGCTAAAGACTGCATTGGATAACAATTTTAACTTAAATCACAAGAGCAGCTAGAAAGGAGAAAATTAAGACTAGCTATGGGAATTAGGAATAGCCCATAACAATGAAATAACTGTTTTATAGGAATTTTAGTATGAAGTATGATCAACAAATCCATACATCGGAGCAAAATATTTCTTCAAAGAAAACCAATCACACCACCAGTGATAACAACCGACAATCATCTGCTGTTTTAAAGTATAATTTTGCACATAATGTTAACGTTCAGTCTTTTCCAGTCCTTTCTCTTTCTTAAAACTGGATCATTTGTCCCTGAAAGAAACAAATGATTTG
Source organism: Metaphire vulgaris (assembly GCA_018105865.1). Lineage (NCBI taxonomy): Eukaryota > Metazoa > Annelida > Clitellata > Crassiclitellata > Megascolecidae > Metaphire > Metaphire vulgaris. The sequence continues at coordinate 13,777,652 of CM030841.1, forward strand.
TCTTAACATAAAATAGGAGCAAACACAAGAACCTTTCAATCAAACAATATTTCCAAGCTTTTATTATCAATGCATTGCTGGATTTCAAAGATATCCATCCATCTGAGCTGTATTGAATATTACAACCTAAACATGCTGAATAACTTTATTGAAGCATTTTTGCCCATACAAACTACAGAATATCAATTTTAAATTGAGTTAAAGAGCAAACTTGTCAACAATAACTTGCCTTCTTTTTCTTGTCTCCTCCAAGTTCGAAATGCTTGCAACGTTTGATAGCCAGTTGCTTCTTGTATTTGCATTCCGTACATTCCATTTTCAGGACAATTTTCTTCGTAGTTTTTGCCTAATAAAATCCAAATTAAAATCAACTGCATGAAGAATTCACCTCTAAACAGAAAACCCATTAGCTCCAATTAATGCTTCTAGTTAGCTAGGCTATTACCAATATTAACAAACTTCAAAGATTTATACCAGACTATTTCAGAACTGTATAGAGATGATAAAATCATTATAAAGAATCAAATGTCAAATCCAATATTTTTACACGTACCTTTTTATGGAAAATTGGTTTGGTTTGGCCACCATAACCTGACTGCTTTCTATCGTACCTGCGCTTACCTGTAACAAAACATTAAATAAATAAGCATGGCAAACAAGTAATTGATATTTAATCGTTTAAGAATCTCTAAACTAGTACCCTTAATAATTTGCATCTTTCAATATCACCCATTCATCGTTAAGCTAAGGTCATCTTATATCCCAATAAACTTTATATTTTTGAGACTCTTATAGAAATAACCATCTCTCAAACAATAATATGTTGATTTAAAAGTATAACAAATATTCAATAAAAATTGCGCAGAACTGAGAAATTTTTTACACCAGGGATCTTGAGCACTAAACATTTTTGGTAATAAACAAGGTCAACCCAAAAACAACAAGCTGCAAAGACACTTGTTAATATTGTCTGCTATAAGGAAGGCTCCACGTCAAAATTTCAGTAAATTTAATTTGACCAGCTTTAGAACAGCAAGTTATGTCAAAATTACATCGTATCACTTTTAAGCAGCCTCGCAGAGAAGTAAAATACCACAAAATCCTACCAATGAACTGTAAAGTCCAAACATTTACCAAGAGTCAGCCACCGTCCAAAGTAATAACAATTTCCTAAACATCTTGTTTGTATAGATACCCTATCTGCATAAAATGAATGCTTATTAGTGCATTAAATCTTTTGAGGTAGTTGTCGGAAAAAGTCGAATTCTAGGCAGAGGGCGGATGTCGACCAAAGTTGATATTGAGGGGGTAGGGGGCTGACTGTACCATACCTGTCGATAAAAGTCTACATGTTGCACGAGAGTTAAGATGTCGTTATATTCGATTGGTGGTGCCAGTGTAGGTGGGTTAGTGGCTGTGTCTCTTATTAGGGAGGACTCGTCAATTAAACTCAAAGATGAATCTTTTCAAATTAGTGAATTGCTCACTCAAATGAACTTTCAGATGTTTACCTTGTGCAAACACAGAGTCTTTTCCCTTTTTATACTGCGTCACCTTGTGCAATGTGTGCTTTCGACATTTCTGTCCTTTGCAGAAAGTGCGTCGCTGCTTAGGAACATTCACCTACAGTCATTTACAGAATGAATATTACTCCTAGGGCAGGAAGATAAGTGGTAACATCATTGCACTGCAGAACCGACGGAAGCGAGTTCGAAACTCACAGGAGCCCTGGGTTAGATTCAACCATCACTCAATTGCAGTGGTAAAATGATGGTTCTTTTCCGTTATCCGGACCCCAGTAGAGGGATGGTGTAGTTGGCTAGAGAGGCGTTAGGGTTAAGGCTATGGTTAGATTTAGGTTCCCGACCGAACAGCCCACTTCACTGGGGTCCGGATAACGGGAAAGTACCAAAATAAGTAGCAAGGGCAACATTTGGCGGAATTACTGGCCACTGTCCGCCGATGAATGGCTTAGCCACCCATGGGCTGATAGCCATGAAATCAGGGATCAGGACCAGCAGGACTAGTCAATTACATATACAATATAGAAGACGAGGAAATCTTCAACCTCAGAACAGTAAATGATGAGGCTATTTCTTTTCCACTTAATTTACAGTGCAATATTTAATGGAAAGCAGGTAAGAATATATCACAGCAAAGCATACTCTATGACCGCCGTTTTGTTGATAGGCCACATCGTGTTTTTGTAGCTAGCATTCTCTTAACCAAATCATTAAAAATAAATTGCAAATTTAGATTAATGACAATACTCTTTCTCTAAAACATTATTCAGAAATGAATGAAAGTCTAAATATATTTGTGATGGCAATGGAATTAAACTTCAAAACTATCACACACCATTTTTCACATAAATGCGCAAACCGGAAAGGCTTTTAATCCATCAGCTTAACGGAAGTTCAACAAAAGTAAATAAGTCTGTCGCAGTGAATAGCGGCATTTCGATTGTTATGATTCGTTTGACTTTATATATCATAATTGCAGACAATTGAAAAGGTTGCTTCGTTAAATTAAATGATGTATTTTTAAATTTACAGGCCGAACTAATTGCAACATTGGTTTCTCGGAGTCACTTGGAGTGGCAGTTTTAATTTATCTTTAAAAACATAGTCTCTTGTGTAGGATACTCGATTAATTCTGTCTAAACGTATGCTTTATGTTTCAATAAAAACTTTAAAAGCAAAACCTTTTAAATGCCTTCAGCTTTGCTTTGTTGATCAGACTATCTCGATAGCAATCAAGTATCTACCCTAAACTTTTGATTTAACCAACGATATAATGATTATTGTATACTATACTAGGAAGCTAATTTAGCCTGCGTGGAAACCACTGTAACACCGTTCTATTACCAATATCATGTGCTTTGACCAGGCTATGGTCTTGACTGACACGTGAATAGATAACTGTACTTTGTAAATATATACAAATGCCGCTTTCCTTCAACGTGAGTCGTGACTAGGATTTACTTGCTCACTTATTTTAGTCGATCCGTGGTGACAATAAATTGAAATGTTTTTTTATTAAAAGAATTAATTTTTTCGCTGATGGTTTGGGTGGATTGAGAATTGACAGTTGCAATCATGAATTATGAATAGTGACGTTTTGTCTTGAGACACTGTCCTGTCTAGAGACCGTTTTGAGCAAATTTTAATGTCTCGCTGTCTTGATATATGTGATGCGTCTTTATTTATTTATTGACAATTTATATAGCACAGTAGACAAGGCTAAGGCCTACAACAAGAGCGCTTAACTCAGTTCATATCCAATATTAAATAAATGTGTCTTCAAATTTCTAATGAAAAGTCCAGCTGAGACTGCTCCAGTCACATTGTCTGGAAGAGAGTTCCACAGGGCGGGATTCCCCCGCGCGAATGATCTTTCCTCAAACTTAGGGGTCTTGGACGGGGGAGGGACCAACAACTGCACTCTCCGACTGGACCTGAGAACCGATCTCCTCTCGATCACAGTCGATCTTCGTACTAGCACAGTCTTGCTATCTGCCTTGGTCTCTGCGATGCTTCTTGCTGTCTGTCTTGATGTTTGTGATGCGTCTTGTCATGATCTGTGCCGTACAGGTTGTTGTCTTGGCCGGGCGTTCCGATTAATGGTCTAGTTCGCAGCATTAATAATTACATTGACGAACAAGGTTTTTGCTTTCGTCATAATTTCTTATGTAGATTTTGAGATGCTCATCTGAGATATAAAATGTGCCCATTAGGCTTACATGTGTTTTTTGTCAAAAGACTTAATTTATGTTTTAAACGGCAAAGATCTTAATATGGGGTTCTTGCATCGTCATGGATGTTCATGCAGTGTGCTTAGATTTATCTGCGTGACAACCCTTTGATTGTTGATTTTATGCTGTTATTTTTGATGGATTGGTTTGCAACTGCATTGTGATGGTGACTTGCATATAATATATAGTGCCTCTACTTATATTAGCTGAGAACTGCTGTATCACTTTGCTGTGATGACAAAGAAAAGACGATCACCAGTCACTGCAAAAAGTGCGACACCATTGAAGACATCAACCTCTCTCTCATCGGCTCCCATCAAGCGAGGCAAACAGAATAAGTCAGTGAGGCCAGGAAGAATTAGCCAGAAGTTCGTCAATTCAAAGGAATGCAACAAAAAAATGCCTTCAAGGTAGTTAAAATATCAGATGTTTGCTTCTTGTCACTGATGTTTCTGCCGCTATTACAAAATTTCATGGGAGTCATTCCATGTCAATTCAACAAATTTTTCAGTAAGTTTCATATCGACCACCTCAACAAATTATGAAATTTACTAAAAAATTCCCCAAGCATTCATCTGAAAGTTTGCAAGATTTTAGCCTGCTCTCTTTAGTCATTTTTGAGATATTCCACTTCTATCGTACCTAGGGTGGGCCATTTTTGGTATTTCACAGCACCGCTTAAATTTCTCGCAACTTCAGACCTCTATGACTTCAGCAATATCATAGCTATGGGGCTGAAACTTTCTGGACTTATTCCCTACTAGTAGCATTTTATAAAACAAGAGTAAGACTTTGTCTATTGGCAAAAGTGTGGCACCTTTAATTTTAAACTATCACCTACACCACATGACCATTTTCACACTCAAAGCCAAGTCGCCATAGGCCTTTCGACACATTTTTAGACCCATTAGCAATTCAGGGAGTAACAGTATGGGAAATCTGTTTGAAGTGAGAGAAAAGATAGCTACTGGACAGTTTACAACTTTACAGAATAAAAAGCTCTACAACTCTGAAATAAAGAGAATGGTTTCCTTTGGAGAGCTAAACATTGAATATGAGGAAAGATGCAATTTAAAATAAAATTTTGTGACCCTGCAGAGAGGACAGTTTTGATAACCCTGAATCCCTGAGGCCTAATATATGCTCATCCTGCTATAGCGGGAATTCGGAGATTACCATTATGCAGTCATCCTGCTCTAGCAATATCACAGCTTCAAAGGGTTAAAATTCAAATTATCGTTATGTCAGAAATATTAATTACGTCATTGAAAATCATTGCTACACGTTTTAGTCTTTTTGTCAGGGTAATGAATATTATACATATGTTTTTTTTAAATTCACAGCTTGAATGAAATTCTTGATGAGCCAAGGATTTTCTCTGGTTTGCCAGCATGGTTTTCATCTAGTGTGTCATTGAATAGAAAGAATGTATGGGGTAAGTGTTATGTATTTTTAGCTGAAATATTAAATTTCAATTAGTATCTGTCATTTGATTTATTATAAATTTTATTGACAGGCATACAATTTTTTTATTCTCTCAATATCCAAAATTAACATCTTATTAGAAGAAACAAGAAAGAAAAAAAAGAAAAAACTTGACTAACACTTAACACTTACCTAAATACATTGACTGTATGTATTCATAAATTTTTAATTTAATTTTTTTAATGAGAAAAAAGGTTGACCCAGGGGATACCTATCCCGTATATTGGTCAACCAAAAATGTTAATAACTAAGAAATAGATTTCAGTGGCGTGACCTTTGTCAAATGTGGTATGAAGTTTCAAAGGTGATCTTGTGATCGTACTTTGCATTTATAAGTTTCTTGATTCAATTTTAAACATACAAGTCATATTGTAAAATACTGGCATGCCAGAAAGTTGTAAAAGTTGAGATATAATAATAACTGAGAACTAGACAATTTTGGCAAACATTTTTTACTATTTTCTGTTTTTTGGCATTTTACCGGGACTGATTGAAACATTAGGACAGTTTTATTTAGATCAATCATGATTTGTTTTGTAATATTTGTGTCTGAGATTTGATGTTAATCGGATTATATGATGGGTGCTGAACTTAAGTGTTAAGTGAAATTTTGTATTCTGCATTGGATTGAAATATTAATTTTCCTGTATTTGCCAGTGGAAAATGGTGGCCGAATTGCAGATTTCGATGAGGCAATTTTTGTATTCAGTGAAGACAGAAATGCAGCCGATACTAAAGTGTAAGTAAAAAAGACACGTTGGACTGAACTATATTTGCTCGATTTCAGCTTTAACCTTAATAATAATTCATCATCATCATATCATCATAATTGCTCTCTGCCAACTCATTAGTGGCAATAGCTAGTCAGAAAAAGTTTCCAGGCCTTTTTTAGGGTAAAGGGTAATAATTAGTGCCTTAATAATACACAAAGGTTGATCCAGCACTGGCTGGAGCAGGCCTCGGGGCAGACCACCCACAACTTGGTTTCTCCACTTCCACGATGACTGCGGATTGCCTCCACTTGAACCACTTCATTCTGCACAGGACAGACCCTTGTGGCGAGAAATCGTTACGGCCAACAGGGCTACACGCGATGATTGATTGAGCTTTAACCGGTTTGACTAGGCCATTGTTTATAGTATTTATAACGTGCAACGTGTTTTCACCACAATTAATTGTTTCCTCAAATTTTACTTTAATGTCTGTTTTTTGTTTTGTTTTTTAAAAGTTTATACAAAACAGAAAAATATCTGTCAGAAGCTCTTACCATATTTCATGCAATGTATATCGATGACTGCATTTCTGCTGGAAATATGAAATCAGTTGCCATTGGTGCTTACAAGTTACCCTCAGAAGAAGTCTACAGGAGTTGGTTTTTTCATATTATATATATATAGAACTTTGAATATATTGTTTGAATAGAAATTGTAGCATAATATTTATTATTATTATTTACTTTACAGTAATTATTTAAATTATAGAAAAGTATTTAAAATCATATAATACTAAATTCTTAGATATTTATATCTTAAACACATATATTAGTAATCAAGAGTGCCTTAATAATACACAAAGGTTGATCCAAACGAAGGATATTATATTCCACAGATGTAATAAAATTGAATGCATCTGTCATCTTTTTATGTTTGGGTGTCATTCTATAATGATGTTCTTAATATTCTACCCTTTATAATCCCTCTCCCTCTCATTCACAAATCACCTCCATTGAATCGACCCCATTTGAGCTATTTCAATAAGTTCATATGAGTTACCAGTATATAGTTTTATGTAGTATTCAGATAAATTTTCTGATGAAAGTTTCTTTGTTACTGAATATAATTAGAAGCTTGACAAGGCAGTTGTTCAAAGTGGTGATTATATATTTTATTAACCTGTTATTGACAGTTGATGAACAACTATAAAAGTTGTCACAATAGAAAGTTTTGAGTGTGTTGCCAATTTGCATAAATTGGCAAGACTTTTGATATTTATTCTTACTATATTTTGATAGAAATACAAATTTGGGTTTGACTTTTAGTTGTAAATGAAAACATTTTCACTTATTGGCAATAAATGAAAAGTGATGGCCAGATATCTGGGCGGTCAGTCAAATTTTCAGTTTTTAACAACTTGGACTTTAGCCTATCTCAAACACGGAATTTTCTAGTCAGAGTTTTAAGAAGGCAGCTTTGTGTTATTGTCTCTGGGATGGATCATGGATGCCATTGAATTGCATATGTTCAGTGTTTATTCTTGGCCTTCTCTGGGGGGAATTTCCACTCCCCCCCAGTTTTAAAATCTCCCCAAATTTTTTATATGTTGGCTGGGGATGGAAATTCCCTCCCCCCAAAAAAAAGTGTGGAGACTCAGACCTTGTCCCCCCAAACATTTCAAAATCCCCCCCCCCCCAATGTCAAGGTGGCTAGAATAAACACTGGCATATGTGTAGGGCTGCAGATTTAGATGAAATAAGTGTGAATAAAGTCAGAATAAAATGAAATGGAGTCTGTGGTTGGTCTGAAACAACGCGATGATCTTTGTTAGTCTAGTTGCTTCGTCTTTCTATTGTAAGCCTCTTCACCGCTTCGTATAGTTGTTTATTTCATGTGCAAGTTGAGCGGTTAATTGTATTTCCTAATATTTGGACTTCAGGCTTAAAGGAGAAGCTGAGCTTTGCAGATTCCGTAGAGACAACCTGTTGCCAGTTTAAATGGGAAGCTGTTGACTGTGCAGTCTGCTCTTCGTCTCTTTCCGTAAACAAGAAAACCGGAGATGATTCGAGAGCCCGTGCCGAGCATTTGACTTCAAGTCATGACTCGTCAGGTAGAGAGACTATTTCCCAGTGTAAATAGAACACCGTTACCAGCATAGTTTTAACGAAGGAGACTTGTGTAATTAGCTAATTTGGAATAGGACTTCTTAGTTAAATTCCCACACAGAAGTACAATGGCTCGAATCCTTTGATCTGGCGTAGGTAAACTGCCATGATCGCCATCCACTGACTTGCATGTTAAAAGGTGTAAATGGAATCTGATGATTTTTATAAAAGTGTCTGACGCACAACAATACAAAAGGGGCCATCCACAAATAACGCAATGCACTTGGGGGGGGTTCAAACATTTGTGACGATGTGTGACGACGGGGGAGGGTTACCAGAAATGCGACGTCACATAATACTAAATATTTTTATTAATACCGTAATGCTATGTTACTGCAAAATTGAATGTATTTTACATTTATAATTATTATACACTTCATTTTTAAAAAGAATTTGAAAAAGTTTCTGAATATTGTTTCAACTATAATAATTATAATGAATATTTTGAAACAAAACATTAATTTTGACATTCGAAAGATGACAAGAGGGCAGTTAACGCGTTGTGACTTCATATTTGAGGAGGTCTGACTTTTGTGACATGTGAGGAAGGGGGATAAAACTGCCAGAATCGCATTACATCATTTATGGATAGCCCCAAAGACAATATTAATGCAATTATTTATAGCCCAAGAATAGTTAGCTTGTCTTCAGTGCGATTGTGAGTGATGAATTTTGGTCACTAGAAGGATTCAGACAGACCATCATTTGAGATATTATCAATGGTGAAAGAAACAAATTGAATTGCAAATACATTACTGTACAGTATGAAGAATAAAGTAATGTAAAATAAAAAGATATAACAATATATAAATATAATCAAAGGAGTACAATATTTTCTCAACAAATCTTACTATATTTAGATACCTAGAGTTACAAGAAGAAATAGTGCATTAATTAGTTGATTTTGTTTCAATGACTTTATGGAGAGGATATTTAGTGGAAGGATAGATATGCTGGTATAAATGTTGAGTGCTGTGTAATTGTACTGGATATGCTACTAGCTGTGCTATATTATAGGTTATGTGGACATCAATTCCTTGCAAGAACCAGAATATGAAGCAGTGGAGGAATTTGTTGTCGGTGTGAATAATGCACAAATATTTCTGATTTCGACGGAGTTATAGTAATGCGTTCTTTAACTCTTCAAGTTGGATGTTGATGTTTGTTAGTTTTCAGTTACTTCAGTCTTGTAACATGCCAGAGCTTATGTTAGTCTGGAACACATAATGACTCGATCTTGTGAACATGTGGACATGAACAGTTTCATAAGTATTTAAATGTGTAGGAATAAATGGTTTTGAAAACATTTAATTTTTAGATAAAACTCTAATATAAAGTTCTATGCTTCATAGTCTAAATGACATTTTGAGAATGAATATTGATTTTATTTTACCGTGAAATATTTTTTGTCATGTGAGACGTTTTTCACACTTGCAAAATGCTCTTCTTATGTATAAGCTAGTTTGTGGAGTAATTAGTATTGTGTTTCAACTGTTGGCAAATTGTTGAAATGTAACAGAGCATAGATTTAAAAATAAATCAAATGCAGTAAATGTCTTGAAGTTGTCATCTAGAGAGATTTTTTTCAAAAAATCTATGTGCTGCACACATTATAAAAGGTATAGGACCTGTGAAACCTTGAAATAAACAATGGCTTTTAGTGTGGTTTAGCAATAAAGGAATGTGTCACTGTTATGCGTGCTTCTTAGCGCTGCACTTTTCATTATGAGAGCAAATTTTATTGGCCTTTGGTTTACAAGAGAACAAAGTGCTGGTTTGATCATGCATTGGCCATAATGCACTTTGTTTCACAAGGACTATTGCCATTATGAAAACAAAAACTATAATTGAAAACTCTTGGAAAAACAACTAAGTCAGATTAGTGAAAAGGTATATTTTGATCAAAAACGGTGTAGACTGTTTATTCTAGGCCTTCTCTGGGGGGAATCCCCCCAAGTTTTAAAATTACCCTATTTTTATATGTTGGCTGGGGATGGAAATTTCCCCCACAAAAGTGTGGAGACTCAGACCTTGTCCCCCCAAACATTTCAACCCCCCCCCCCCAATGTCAAGGTGGCTAGAATAAAGGGAATTGTGTACTTGTATCACACAACTGAGTAATAATTGTATGAGTGCTGATGGAGTTAAAATCTGAAAATCTGATGTGAGAAGTTTATCACTTATTTAGTTGATATTGTATCTATGTCACACTGTTGTTGATAGCCCACAAAACTGATCACCTGAGATACTTTATATCTAAAAATGAACCGGTAACTGTAAAACGAAAACAAAGACAGACTACTAACATAAAACTTATAATGAAATTAACAACTGGATACTACACTTTACTTTGCATGCTGATGTTGTACACTTAATTTGTGCTAAAACAAAATTTTTAGCAGTTAGAGGCACTGTTGCACACTTGGTGTTATAATTCACAAATATGTGCAGGCACACCGTATGGATTTTCCACGTAATGTTGATACTGTGCATAATTTGCTATTTAAAACTAGAAACCAAAATTTAATGTTTGAAAAGTCGAGCACAATACAGTAGTACATAATAAAAGACAATGTCCACATCAACAACGAGAAATTCTAACAGCAGGTTAAATAATGGCTCAAACCAATGTTCCCTCTAAGGTGGGTGCATGGGTGTGCAGGTGCGTGCCCAAAAACGGGAGACATGCACCAAAAAATTAATTTTTATTGCCCAAAAAGTTTACAGGAGGTTTTATTTTTTATGAAATATTGTCTAGATATTTTACTAAAAGGTCATCACCTCCACTTGACCTGTATATTATATTTAATGTTAGCCATAAAATACCTGACAAGCGGGCAAAAAAGTCATCACCACTTTTTTAACAATTGGCACATTGTTTATTATGGTCACTAACTTGATTATATTGCTGCACGTAATTTTCTTTCTTTGCACAAAGTAAAGTTGCCCAAAAGTTAGTCAATTGGGAAATTGTTGCCCAATAGAAATTTCATGCGCACACGGACCCTTAAGAATTAGAGGGAACATCGGCTCGAACTTATGTTGAAATTCTGCTTTCATTCTAAGCAAAACACTAAATGGCAGTTATTGACTATTCCTGATGACCAAAGATTACCGGTACAAATGCCATAAAAAATAGATCTCCAAGAGAGGATGTCTGTACTCAAACTGTATCTGTACAGAAGCATCAGCTAATATTTGATATGTCATCAAATTAAGATCCAATATTTCAAGATCAGATTTGAGAATAAGATGGTTAATAGAGTTGATCATGAATAGGCTTGATCAAAATATCTTTATCTTAATTATGCACGATACACAAGTCCAAATCACAAAATGTAAAAAAATCGTATAACAAAGATTTTGTATTTATCAGCAGCCTTACAATCAGCAGCCATATAAGTACAATTTGCAATCATTTGAATTTTAGAGTTAAAATATAGAACTTGTAAAAAACGTCCATTAACTTTCCCAAGATTTTCATAAGCCTCTTATGATTAGGACTGTCTCACTGGTCCTTAACCTATATTCAAATGCCAGAAAATATGAGTAAATAAATAGGAACTATGACTATTAAAGCAGTGCTTTCAAAACAATAAATGTACAGTATACTGAATCCAGCACTTTATAAGTGAATTCTGTCTTTTCTTGCTTAGAATTAATCCTCGATATGTTTTGCCAGGTAACAGATTTCCCGCAGTGACATCCAGATTGAGGCATGGTTGAACCACTTCAGTTACCTGCATTAGCATAGCCATGACAACAGCAACGGGGCCAGGCCCTTGTTCGGACTGGGGCCGCTGGCCAGTTGTTGGATTTGCACAAAACAAACGAGAAATTTGGGGTGGGGCGGAGTCAGATAGGGTGATTGTCGACAGAATATTGCACTTGTTTGTATTACAACTTTTGGCCACTCAATAATAAGTCACGCTTAGCCTATAAAGAATGCAGCAGAGCTCATGATCTAACTTTAATATTACTCAAAATGTCGGCGGTTGGGACTTGGGGGGGCCAGAGCCTGCTGGGGAGCTCACGAAGGTCCCCCAATCCCCCTACTTGGAACTGGAATTGTCTGTAGAATCTTTGATGCCACCACCATATTCGATCTGGAACTCTAGCTATGCCAGTGGTTTCCTGACCATACTGTCGTATGAAAGACACATTTCTGATGTAAACGAGATGATGATAAACTGGAGACAACCACACTTACAGATCTGTCATGGGAATGCCATCCTGAAACATCAGTAATAAAAACTTGGGTGAATAATTATTTAGCATTTTAACGCAAATAGCCCTGTATGTAATAATGATAACTATCATAGCCACTATTAAAGGTAAGGGGTAAAAAATGGGGTAACAGAAATGTTTTGACCTCGTGGGGTCCATAAGCTGGAGTTACAGCAGTCCTGCTCAAGTTAATTAGGGTCCATCAATATAGTACGTACACACTTGTGGGGGAGGGGGTTGGATTTTGGAGATTTTGCATTTGTACAGTGAGTGCAATGAGGGAGGGGGGTTGAAAATATGCTTTTTTTGCGTGCATGCTATATGGATGAGTTCCTAAGCCGTTGTCCAGTTTTGATACATTTCGTTAGTCAAGTTATTATAACCAGTTACTAAAGCAGTAACATATATGAACTACAGGGCCAAAAGGTTTATATTTAGCCTCAAGGAACCGTGGGCATTCCCCATGCCACCATATGGCCAGTACACCATGAGCCATGAATCAAGATGTATGCACAATGTTTGCACGTTAGTCAACATTAATAAATATTAGTAAACGGGGCCTACTAATCAATGAAGATACTTTCTACAGAATATTTGGAGCAACTGATGTACCTGCGAGACATATGATCGCATGCTGTCAAGTGAAAATGGATCTTGGATATGACTGGTGGTGCTTTGAAGCAACTCCGATGGAAGTCCTCTGCTTTCAACTTTGAACATAAAATAATGATTAAGAGTTTTTGTAGCATCGGTTCTGGGATGCAGAGGTAATAACAAGTACTCGAAAGCCATCTGGTCAAATTCAGAAAGACAATGCTAAAGATGTCTGAGTGGAAAGCAGAGAAACAAACTAACAGATTACTGGGATGAATCCAATAGAAAGGGACGACGTCTTTCTAGTCGGGATTTGAATGTACACAGTAAATATTATTGGAAAATCTAAGATCAAATCACAAAATCTTAAAACAACCTAACAGACCGATTATGAAATAAATTGAAATTAAGCAGTAGAGCTTAATCAAATAGTCAGTAATAATGAATGCAGCAATTATGAAATCACCCGATTAAAATTACAGTTACCAGTAAATATTTTATTATAATAACGTGATTTCAATAGATGCATTTTAGGAGGCTAAGTTAGCCTGCATGAAAACCATTATAATTACTTTACAGGATTCATGATTCAGAAGCCAGGATTCATGATTTAAATGAATAAAAAATATCATAAAATGCAAAATGAAATACACTGATTTTGTTTTCTCAAAAAACATTGTTAATTTGTTACTACTGTATTGGAAATAAACAGATGTCACTCCAATAATTTGCTCGCTTAAAGTAGAAACGACAAATTACATTCCTGTTGAATTGTAATTTAATGACAAAATGTTGCAGCGTATTGAAACTGTATCTAAATTTGTACTGATATTAGATTATAGCATGAATAAAAATCTTATCAGTTTAACACAGACATTTAAGTGCTTCTTAACAACCATGTATAAACAAAAGATGCATACCATTTTGAGTTACTATTGATGACATCTCACTAGAACCATTCGACATCTAAATAGATATTCAAAATACCATTAGTAATAACTAAATTTACAAATTCCCTCCTATTTTTGAAAATATTTTAAATCTTACATAAAATGAATCAGTTAATAATGGCTTATTTTCTATTACATGTATCTAGTATCTTCACTTCTATTAAAACCTAGTTTACGGTTCGGTGCCTCTCACAACTTCAATATTAAAATTTTAAAAAGGATAGTATTTTGCAACAGATGTGCAACTAGTAGTTGGCCTCGTGCATGGTACATGATAATATAGTTTCTAGCACTGTTGAAACTGCAAATTTACTTGATATGAAGTTGAGGTTGATGTAAATGGCTGCAACGTGTGACTGTCGTGACTCTCTCCAAAGTAAGCTCCATTAACACCAGAAGAATCTGAAGATTTAGAATCTGTAAACAGTAGCAACATAAAATCTGTTGTTGCAAAAATGTTTATGTTTTCTATGAATATACTGTATTACCTTTATATTACCTTTGGAATATTACGCCCCACCGGACTTAATCTCTATGCTGATTATTTGATTTGAAATGTTAAGCGGGGGTGTCTCATCAAAACTGCAATATAAAAGAAATCACACCCTCCACTCATGAAGTCACCTTGTCATGAAAACCCATCTACATGGCACCCTTGCCTATTATCTGCAGAGAGCAAACATCCGCTGTCAAAATCAAATGCCAGCAATTTGAAACGTCCACGTTGCTTTTACACAGATGCTTTCATTATATTGTCATAAAACATTTGATTTCTCTCTGATAGGCAAACTGGCAACCAGCAAGATGTGACCTAAGTGAGGTGATGCAACATGGCTGCTGTTTGTTTTCCAGAAAGTATCAACTGCCAGAGGAGGATCAATGGAAGGTGCGTTTATATTCTATTTTTAGTTCTGTTGAAAAAAATCAGTACAATTGATAGGTATTCAAATGGTTTGTCTTGCAATTAGTAATCGAATTTTCAGTTTGCATTTCAGGAGTAAAAAAATCGAAAAATTCATTTTTTACCTCCTCATCATATATTTGACATTTAACAAGATACAATTACCAATGCTGGGCACCAACTACTGTGAAAGTAGTTCAACTACTGTAGTGAACTACTTGATAAAAATATAGTTGTAACTACTAGTTAACTACTTTTTCCACAAAGTAGTTATTAACTAATTGGTAACTACTTCCTGAGCAGTTAACTACTTTGCAACTACTTTTGACCCTGCAACGCTCAAATAAAAATATCCATTGTTCAATGTCTTCATTTTTTAAACACCACACAAACACTGTCAACACGAACATCAATTCTATCAATATAAGCTGCTTCTGCAGCAGTTCTGCTTATGTAATTAATGTAATGAATGATTACTCAGTTCTTACATGTACCACAGTCGGCAATGAAGTTTTTATCATCACGCATGCGTTCACTCTTTTTACGTGGGTTCACGAAACAGCTTTTGACTAATTGGCTATTCATATTTAATGATATCTATGAGTTATTAAGAATTAATCTGTTAATTCTGTTAACTTTTATTACTATTATTAATTATATCTCCTCAGTAAACAACACGAACCTGTATTTTTGGTTACTACTAAAGTTTGTAAGTATGAGACCGGAAATCAGAATAGAATATTATATTACTGGTAGGCAAGTAAGTAGCTTGTATGCACAAAATGGGTTACATCGACGATGTGCCCTACACGACAGAGTCTCATCGAAGAGCTAAGCCTGGCGTCAGCGTTGTTGGCAAAAGCGGTTTTTTAATGTTTTAACAAAAGTAGTTGACCACAGTAGTTAAACTTTACTTGATAACTACTGCAGAAAGTAGTTAAACTACTTTAGTTAACTACTTTTTCACACGTAGTTACTAACTACTCTGTAACTACTAAAGTGTAGTTAAACTACAAGTAGTTACCTACTTGTAGTTAACTACTGCCCGGCGTTGACAATTACTAACATAATACATAGGTCATAAGATACAGAGAGAATAATAATTACAAAGAGTTAATAACTTGTAATTAATACTTAATTAATAAAACATATAATATGAGTTGACATCAGACATAGTGTATGATTGACTATTTGAAATTGAACACAAAATGTTTACTAGTTGTATCAAAACATATTTTCACCTTGAAAGTCCATTAGTTTGGTAACTAGTAAGACGGCAAAAGAGTTGCCCAAAGGGATATAAAACCCAGGTAGGCAACTATGTTTCTAGTAATAATTCTGATTATAATAATACAATAATGATGAAATAATAATAAATGCAAAATAATGAAGGTGCTGCAAGTCTCTATTAATTTCAATAATTAAATAAATTCATGATTTCAATAATGTGCAAACAAAGTCTTTGTATCATTCTCCACATGTTTGGCCTCAACTGAGTTTTTACTATCACTATCAGAGAAATATTTGTCCAATATAAACTACCTGTCAGGCTGTCACATTAATTACAATGCAAAAATAATCAACATTTACAAGTAATAAAATGCAACGATTAAATTACTTATAAACAATACAACAATTGAATTTAAAATTACATTTGGAAGATAAAATGTCTCCAAGAAAGCAACAACTGACTGAGGAAATTCAAGTAAAACTAGCCTTTTTCTGCCTCCAAAAGTTTTGGAATTGCCTGAGTATGACTATCTGCTGATGTCTGAGCAAGTGAGTTAAAAAACAGCATGGCCTGCTCCAATCTTTCCATCTGTCTCTTCAAATATGACATAAGCCATTCAAAAATTAATTTGGAAAAGATTCACACTGTACAGAAATTATCTACCGGTATTCCAAAATGAACCGTCATATAAGCACAAAATCTGCCCATTATTATCAGATAATATTTATTTTAATGTAACAGTTTCATGACATTGACAATTAATAGTAAAATTATCGTTGGCCTATCTTCCTTAGAATGCTCCATGCTGACCTCTGACCTCACTCTAATTCAGACTGAATTTGGTGTGCCATCGGCTGATGCCCTAGGCATTATGACAGTGACGCCATAGAGGTTTATTGATTGATTGATGTCATAATCACATATAATCTATTTTAGTGTCTGAATTATGGAATTGCTGCAAGAATTAGTATTAAATCATGCTAAATTCAATGCCCTGAAATCAATATTTGATATTCATTGATGAGATATTTATGTACAACAACAGACCTGCTGTAGACTGATTTTGTGTTTGGCTTTCTTGAGTAACGTCTCGTAGTCAGACAACGATCTAATTTGGATGTCGGCTTTCATTAATGCTTCCTTCTTAATAGCTGACAAAAGATGCAATGCCTCTAATACTGCCAGCTAATTTGGCCATAAGTTACACGCTCATTCAATTATTATTACGGTCACCATCGTTGAAGGAAAACAAGCCATATTTTATAGCAGTCGTGGTGAGAGCCACTTCTTACCATGCCCACAAAATAGTTCCTTCCATCACTTTAAATGCAGTCATGGGAACACAAGTAAAGCAATCAAAGAAATTCTTAATCTCTATCAGTGTAAAATGTAAACCGCACGTACAGTCAGACAGTGCCTTAATAACAGTGAAAAAATAATCATTGGGATAAAGTGTTACACGTACAGACCATATTACGGTAATTTCCACTCTGCACCAGTGGATAGGTGAGTGCCCGGGATTCAATCCCAGGTTGACTGTGGGGTAGGGCTGAAGCTCTACCAGCTGGGTCATTGAGTGTATGAAGAACAGACCAGAAAATCAATGATGAAGGGCATTATCATCATCATCATCATCATCATCATCATCATCGTCATCATCGTTAGTACCGGTAATGTTGTTGACACCAGTTGATGGTCGCTCCTTGATTTTAATCGTAATCCCCGATTGTCAAATCCAATAAGTTAGGGCATTATGGGTACAAACACCAACTGTAATTCACCATTAAAAGCCTGAAAAATGTTGCATATTAAGCCTACCGTATAAGTGATCGAAAAATATATTTACAGATGTAACAGATAGAGTCCAACTAGATAGAACTTACCATAATACAACCTTCCAATTCTCCAAAGACGCAAAGAAATGAAACTTGACACAGAATATGCAACAACTCTCGAGCTAACTCTGACGAGGAGGATAGTGAACAAGACAAACATGACCATCACCAGCAAGCAGTCAAACGCCTTGCCAAAAAAAAAGACCAATATCTCATTAAAACACTCTTTCACAGCATCACACAGCAGAATGCGGATCTACCGGTACTTTTTGCTTTAAATCAGATAATAGAGATATAGTTTAATTTACTGTCATCATCACCATCGTGAACACCACCACCAACGCCATCATCATCACCTTCGTCGTCGTCGTCGTCATCATCATCATCATCATCATCAAAAAAATTGGCTTAGTACTTCTTGGCCTGCAATGGTCTGGATTTGGATTACCATCAATTGATGCCTAAAGGTATAAGAAATAGAGCTACATAAGTGCATAATAATAATTATTATTAAAATACTGAAAACCAAAGCTTGGCCAACACCAACAGTTTTCTAAAATGAGCATCCAGGCTAAGAATGTAAAAGAAACATGTAAATTCAACATGTTCCAAATAACAAATTTATTATCACAAACGCTAACAACTTGATTGAAAGCAAACAGAAAACAATCAACAGCATGGCAAATAACAGCAAGGCATGGTACATGGCAAAAATGAGCCAGACTTTGATTAGCATTCGATATACACATCCAACAGCAAGATACTGCAGCTGTGAATCAATGACTGTGTGCAAGACAATGTCAGATGGACATCACAATCAATAAGAATATTGAGTATTACCCTATAGTTCACAAAGGCACAGCTACTTCAAGCTTCAGTGACACAATATAACAACAAGGTTAAGCAAATGTTGACAGTCATAATCATAGATAAAAGATGATGATTGATGATGATGATGATGATGATGATGATGATGATGATGATGACGACAATGCACTTTTTAGTACTAGTGCAGCATATCATTTCATGATGATTTAAAATTTAAATACAGGCAAAAGATCAGGCTATATCACAAAGATATCCGTCAGAGGCAGAAACCAAATGGCAGACTGCAGGAGAAAGTGATTCTTTGCTTTAATTTGGAATTAAATATTCCTATGCAAATGACTAAAAAAACAGGCGAAGGGAAAGTTCACGAGGTTTTTTGGTCAGCAACAGAATCAGCTCTCTTGAATATTTAATTGCCACATGAGTAAGACTGACTCTTAGAACACAGATCTATGTTTGTAGGTAAAAAAACTTAACTGAAGGTAACTAAATCATGAAACTCAATGTATTATCCAAATGGCAAGGAAGTATATTGAGGCAGGCGTGGAATGGCTTGGATGCATAGAAGAAGATACTCATAAATACATTCATATACAGTTTGACTCCTAAAGCATTGACAACTTTGCTCACAAAAATGAATCAGCAACTAATTGGCATAGCAACTTTGCAAAAATGAAAAATTCTTATGAGAAAGGTCAGGAGAAGTGAAAGCTGAAAATATTCTGACACTTAAATTTTATAAAACCATTTGAATATTACCAGTACATCAAAACAAATTCTGCTATCTGTTACTGACTGGTCTCTGGAAATGACTTTGGTCTTTTGTGGATGGATTTGGAGTACCCTTGATTGATAACATTTTGAGTAGCATATTAAACTTTGCCATATTCTCTAGAAATGAAGCCATTAATGGTACCGGTAATTGCAGACGTATTGCTTTTATTAAGATGCTATTTATAGTGACATATTTCTCACCAAGACTAATATGCCGAAACAAAATTAACAGAAAAACCAAATTAGTCGGGAACTAAAAATATCATCCCATACGTAACTATACATTACATGACATCATTTGACAACAAACCTAAATATACATTTTTACCAAACCTGCCATCTGTCATGTCTGATTGCTGGAACATTTGACAAAATTCGTATTAATATCTGACACAAACAAAAGAAAAATTGAATACATTCATTAATGATATTCAAGCAATTATCAAATACAGAGGAGTATCAGTAGAACCTCGTATAACGTACTTAGCGGGTCTGTAAATTTTAAAAATTTAGTACATTATATCTGAGGTAAGTTATATCCAATACCATGCAATTCGGTAGTGCATCACACGGGACCATACATTGTGGTGTGGTACACTATAATCGGGTGTATGTTGTAACTGAGTCCGTTATAACGAAGTTCTAAAGTAGAAATTTTTGTTACACAGTCTGTCTCACTGTTTCCCTATCTTTCTGATCTCTGTGGCACTGATGAGGTTCTTTTTGCAAATGGATTATGAGTAGTTGATTGTTAACTTAGTTTAGTAGAATTGGTGATCATAAACAGTGAAAACGAAAATATTTGACTGTAGAAGACAAACTGATTAAATAAAGAAAGTACGAAAATTAATTCACTGTAGTTAATAGTCATTGAACTCAAATTGTCTCACCCAGAATCATCATAAGTGTATGCTGATTTGATCACAAACATTTTATAGTCAGAATTTTTATGTAAAAATTTGCTCAAAGGACAAAGAGAATGACATGATAACAGAAGAATGGCAATTTAAGTCTTACTTCTAGCAAAAATCCTGACAAAATTGTTAAGTGAAAGATGCTAATTGCAAACTGCGTCTGACGTAACCTTTCGTACTTCAGGAGTGCAGCTGTACAACTGGCACAGTCATTGGTTAAATCTAACAAGTACAACCATTTCAGCATTAGAATAAAATGCTGTTCAACCACAAATCACCAAGGACAAGATCTTGACTACGACTTCTTACTGAAGCGACAATCAACTAGTGCTGATGTACTATCACAATGGAGCTAAAGAAGTTTTCTACTACTGCTACTGCTACTACTACCACTATTACTACTACTACTACTACTACTACTACTACTACTACTACTACTACTACTACTACTACTACTACTACCACTACTACTACTATTACTATTCAGCCTTCGCTTAGAACGTCAGCCAGCAATAGTCGGCTGCCCAAACACTGATCACTATAGTAGTGATAGGATTCTTGCCACAGAACTGGAGGGTAGTGGGTTCAACCCTTTGACCCTGCCCTTTGACTTTGGCCACTGCATAGCAATCTTGGACAAGTTGTTCACCCCTTAATTGCTCCTCACTTATATAATTCTTCACTTTCCAAATGATTAAACTTGTGCTAACAACCATTCAATAGTTTTAAATATATTAAGCCAGATAGAGGGAAATCCACAATGTGGCTACATGAGAAATTCATTGTATTTAAATGATCCTGCATTAAAATGTATAAGCTATTCAACATTGTTTCAAAGAAATAATTTTTGTCAAATGCATGAACAATCACAAGCTGTTGGTCATCCTCATGAATATTCACAAGCTGCTAAATTCATGAATATTTATGAGCTGCTATCAGTCAACAGTAATTACAATTAGACCCACTAGTGTCTGGTGTTCAACAATAACCCATATTTTAAAGACAACTACAACAGGGTAAACACAAGGTTGTCTAACCTTGACTGATGCAAAGGTCAGTGACCAGCAGAATGGCAACGATGAGGGTGTCAAGTAAGACCACAATTACAATGATTGTTTGGGCAACAATACAGTCTAAAATGCTGCTGATCTTTTGCTGCAACCTAGAAAAGTTTAATAATTGAACATCAGACACCAACTTAAAATTCCAGCATCAAAGTCAATAACATCAACTGCTATGGAACTCACTACCGGACTATGTCAAAAACTCTGACTCTCTTGGAATTTTTCGACGTAATCTTAAGACTTATCTATTCACCATCGGGTATACGTAGTATTGTAAAGCGCTCTTGTCTTTGGCCATTTTGCCATGCTTATTGCGCTATAGAAATCGTCTAGCTAATAATAATAATAATAATAATAATAATAATAATAATAATAATAATAATTAATTAACACAGAAGTTCATAGTATGTCATAAATGAAACAACAAGTCTGATTATGAAAACAAACAAAGACATGTGTTTCTCACGCAGTCTGTGAAATTTCTTTAATCAGATTTCATCACTCATCCATTTTTAGCAGTAATTAAGACTATGATGATGCCAACAATGCACTTTATGGCACCAGTTATAATATACTAAGACTGATGTCTTATCAATGACACTCAAAATCTATCTGCAACACTGTACAGTGTACATCAAATCAATGCCCAAAGTCAACCAGAGTGGAAAACAGCAAGACAACTGAGAAAGATGTGTGGATCAGACTAGTCTTGAAAGTACTCATATCACTGAAAGATCTACAGACAAAGATAGTTCAAAATTTATAGGCAACACCTCTGCTATCAATTTCAGTTTTCAGTACCAACTACCAAGGAAGATTCAGCAACAAATTCAGCAAATCTCGCTGAGCAGGAATGTTTTGAGCAACCTAGCATTTCCTCCTCATTTGTAATTGTAACTTTCCAGCTGATTTCAAAATGCAAAATAAACTAATTGTATGCTTGGGTATTCTGAACAAAACAATGTCAACAAAACAAACTACATCGACTGGTCAACTACAGGGGGCCAGAATGTTACAAATCTTCCTTAATTAAAACCTACTCATGACTGTTCAGTATTCAAGTGCTTCAGCAAGAGCTGATCAAACTGACATCAGCAACACTATCAGGTTGCAGACTAATCTTCATTATTCAACAGACCAACTCAGCTTGCCTGTGCTTGCACTGAGGCATCAAATATACACTGTGTTGTTGCCATCTAAGGTTTGGATCAAATAAGAAATCGTGCACTGTTTTTTTGAATATTTCTTTATCGTTACTGTCCAAGTTCAATAGTTTTAATATTTTACCAGTCACTTAAGTAACTGATTTTGCAAACTGATGAATATGTCTGTTTTAGCACAAATTAGCAAATCAACGAGAAAACATCAGAATGCACACAAACACACGCGCACATAAATTAGGAATTTTTATTCTAAAATATGACGACAATCTTCTTCATGGAAGCAAGAAAAAACACTTCTTGGCTGACAAAAAGAAAAGGTCACTGATGAAAACCGTCTAATAAAAATGTCTACCATAATTTATATCCTGGCACAGTAACGTGGCTGAATGACAATACTCGTACCATGCACAATACGATTACCACTGACTTCTGCATAAGCACATCAAGTGAATCATATTTCAAGAATGAATATATATATATATATATATATATATATATATATATATATATATATATATATATATATATATATATATATATCAGAAATCAGGTATCAGCCCTATTCCTGTGGTAGATGGAATTGCAAATACCATCAGAAGAAGTGTGTAGCAGTTCTGTTATAAAGCAACTGAAAGTTCATATTCTGTGATTTACACTTGAGGTGAATTGCTAATCGAACGAATCACAGCTCTGATATTCCTCAACAATTAATCATTTTCATCATTTACAAAATGCCAACAGTTGCCGAAAAAAACAAAAGCTCAGGTATCAGTAACATCCATTGTGCAAGACCTATTTTTTACAATTCACAGATTATCCTAATAAACTAAGCATTTCTTTGTCCACATAGATATATACAGTGCTTTTTTTGTAAAAGAAATAGGTGCCGGTACTCAAGGTGGATTGCCTAACTTTTCCATTACGATTATGTGGTCTGTGGCTAGAATTTAACATAGAAGCGATTTTGGAAGCATAATGATGCATATCATTTATTAAGTATTTAAAGTTTTTAGCTAAATCACAACTGCAAAGTCACAAGAAAAAATTTTTTTTCACACCTTGAAAAAGGTTCCGGTACGCCGTACCGGCGCGTACCGTCACAAAAAGCCCTGGATATATATAATCAATTGCCCTCTTTGTAAATGATGTTTTACATTTGCAGAGCATCACAATTACAAAATACATTATAAATAAATAGTGTAACATTCTGGAGAGCAATCATAACAATATCTAGGATTGGACAGTTTATATGTTTTTAAATTTGGCTGTGAAGACTTTTATCACATGACAGAAAACCAATAATTATTCAAAATCAACTCTGCTTAGAGATGCACAAATTAAGCAGTCTTGCAAATGCGATATCATGCAGGTTTGACTATACATTGCTAGCAGTCACTAATAATTATATCATGGAACATGACCATGACTTTGATACAGCACCCATAAGACTCAAGAAGAAAGAAACATGATACTGACTGTGGACTTGAAATCAATGTTACCAATGTATATATCTCAGATCTATAACATTTGACTTCTTTATGGAAAGCCGTCTTCGTTACTGATTTCAATGGTATTAGCAAATGGGGACTACAAAACATACATGCTGGTAATAATGGTTCATTGGCCATAGTTGCTGCCGTAAAAATCCTTGGGTAGTCTGCTACCTAAATATGACACTAAAAACCAAAGTAAAAATATAAGAAACGAAGATCATTAACCTATCCAAACGGAAACATAATCTCACCTATAAATATATCCTCTCGATATTATAACTGTCAAATAAAATAATCAGATAGAGCAAGATTATTGCTTTCTTTCCATCTCAACATTAATTTTAAATTCATAACACTTGACAATCAGACAAAAAAGACAAGACTGCCATCAAGGAGTTAAATTCACTCATAAGAGATCAGGGCAATATAAGAAATGTTCTTGACAGTAATCAAGCCAGTTTCTGGGGCCTGGAGGATAGGCGGCATAAGCCAGAGAAACAAGATATGTTTTCGACTTACAATTCAAAGTATTCATCGAATTTACAGCTTCAACAGTAAGAAGGGAAGATAACTGTGAACAACTGAAAATTGAACAACAATAGAAAAGACCTTCTAACTAAATCAACAACATATACATTTGTATAGACAATACACCAGATTTTACAAAATTAAACTACAAAATTAAATTAAGAGGCACCTTACCTTGTCGGAGGTATGTTATCCATTCTACAGTCAGGAACTTAACCGTCGGCGTACCTCTTCAAAATCCTCATTTATAAAATAATATTAGTAAAATTGATTTCAAACAGGTCGCAGTCAATTCAGCACCTATGGATACAGGTCAACAGTTGACCATCATCTACGGCTAACGGCTTTAACACAGGCTTTACCGTGGAATTCAGCTTTCCAGTCTCCAATGACGTTTCTATTGACTTACTAGATGTATGAACAGCCGACGCATGCAAACCGCAGAGCAGATCGAACGAGCGCATTCAAGCTTTACCTTTAAAACTTTGCTCACCAATTTTGCTTACTTACTGCATAGATAAATCTACGAGTGAATATTTAAGCATCTACTCTATGGTATATTCTGAAAATATTTTACTTGAATTATAGAAATATTTAGCCGCAAGCGCAGATAACATCGGATAAACATCATTCTTTACTAGTAGTTACATATTCTGTCGTTATTATACAATTGACAAAATAAAGTGGTTTCTTAGAGAACCGACGTGTAAACAGAGGTGGAGCGAGGGTGTCCGGCGCCCGGGGTCAAAACATAATGATACCTCAACTCCCAGAAAATCCTGCACTTCAAGTGGTTAAGTTAGTTATATGAGCGTGAGCGGCCTATGCAGCTATTTTGATGCTTTTGTTTGCTTCTTTTTTCTTTGTTTTCTACCTTAAACCCGATTTTGGCTGAATCCGTCAACCTACAGCCCTATCGCGTAACCCACTCTGCCATCTTCCGCCGTGACTGATATCTGTAATTTTGACTGGGCTGACCTGTAGTCTGTCTGTATATATCTTTGAAAATGCAAGCATAAATTGCTGTTTTTACAATCATTTGTGAAATTTTCAGCCGGACTTAGTGTTATATTCACAGTGCTAATATTGTTAAAATAAGTGATAATAGTCATCATTGCAGACATGCCTATATACTGTATGTACATTGAATGTTTTCTACTTAAAGCTTTTAGAAACCACCCTGGAGCACGACCATTGAAAGCAAAATGGAGGCCAAGAAGTCATCCTATCTGGAGATGCGATTTCTTATTCCTAAACAAGTTAGTTGACATATGTCATGCTAAGATTTTTATCAGGAGCTGCTGCGGGAAAAATTATGTGCATTTTGCTACTTTTATATGCACTTTTTCAGAAGTTTAGCAGCAAAATTCTTGCATTTTGCAGGTCTCTAGTAAAATGAATTAATTAACCACAATTCCCATGATACTGTCTGCCATTTTTCAGGTCTCTGTGCATGGGACTGGATGCTTAATGTGGTTTTGTTATTTGTGAACATGTGTGCCTATGTGTTTGTGTGTGTGTATTTGTGTGTGCGTGCGTATGTGTGTACGACTCTAGTCACGATTGTAAGTAGACTTCTCTCAGAAGTGTATTTTTCCATGGTTTTCACAGTTTGTCAATCATACAGTGTATTTCTTCTTAGTTTTTGCAGACTTCACAGTTGAGGCACCTTATGCTCCTGATTTTATTGTTTTCATTTCTGTTTCTTTCAGATTTATGCGTGTTTCTGGTCATTTGTTGACTTTTTCTGGCATGTTTAGTGCAGACCTATTGCCCCACCCCTCTAGTAGGCTTTCATTGAATTGATTAATGCTTCTGCACCACCTGCGCACTGTTCACCAGCCAAGTATCTCAGGAACTCACTGGGCTCTGTGCTGTATGCAGGACCATTAGGTGGCTACACATCAGGGATAACAATTACTTTGCCATCCCAGCTTTTCATAGAAAAATTTTGCAGGTCCTGATGCCTACCTGTCACATCATTATCTGCAGCAGCTTGCAAAATGGTTAAATATGCAGTGCTTCAACATGCTATGCGTTTGAGGACATTTTTGCTGTTGCCGACTTAGATCTGGACAAGAGTTGACACATACAAATACAGTTTTGTCTCCAGACATTTTTTCACACGAGACCTTTAGGTGCTAAATAATGATGACATACAGAAAATATATGTGCCTCTTAGCACCTTTCTTTTTAAACTATTGTATTTGCAGGAGTGTGGAATGGAAGTATTTATTTATAGTGAACACAATTCATTGTAGTAGATGTTCAATGGAAACCTATGTTATGTACACTGTTTAATGGCTTTATTTGCATATCAAACCCATTAGTATTGACTATACTCCAACTAGAACGAACCAATTTGTATTGTACTGTATTAGGAAATTCATTTTATGTTATGTTATAAAAAATGTAGCAGACACGAGTTTGTCCAAAGAGTTGATTGCAGAACTGTCTAAATAACAGCAGGTTATTCTGCATGTGACACTGAGGACCAGAAGAGGAAAGTTTAGTATCACTTATTTTATCCAGAGATAATAATATTTATAATTCATATTATATTCAAAAAATATCTGTGCTATTATTGCTGTTTTCTAGAGTGCTGAAATTATAATTGGATCAAATGGATGCAATATCAAAAGGCTTCATATGGAGGTAGTACATTTTTTGAATACTTGGTTTCTTACACTTGTTCAAAAGTTAATTTAACAATATCTATTAATGTTAAAGCAGTGTCCATATAGAAACCATCCATTTTCAGGAATGTAGTACATTAGCTGCAACATTTTTAAGAATCTGTACAAAATCCTTTGTAATGCAATTTACATTGCTAAAAATTAAACTATGTAATAGTCTGCTAGTTTGTATATCATATATCATGAACATTACCTGCTTGTTCTGGATTTTTTTTGCATAGGCAAGTTTAGCTCCTTAGGCTGATATATCTTTTTGTCATATTTTTTATTTATCTAAATACATTTTCTGCATGTTTTATGTGGGTGCTTGTTATCTGAGTGAGCTATAGGCAGTGTATTTTTTTGCTTTTTTGTTTTGCTGAAAGTATTGCGCCATGTTGAACATCTCTGGGAATGTTACAATGGAAAGGTAAGTAACTCTTCTTTATAGTTTGCTTATTTTAACCATTTTGCTGCAGCAGTCATTTTTTTGCTGAGTAGGTTCTTCATTGAGAATATAGTACCTGTGATTATATACATATGCATACTGCATACATCTAACAAATGAAGAATTTAGAGAGAGAACACTGCAACCGAGCACCATTGAAGTAATCAGAAAGAGAAGACTGAAATAGACCGAAAACATACTCAGAATAGAAGAAATAAGAAACCCAAAATGAATTTTCAACTACACACCAGAGGGGAAAGTTCTAAAGGATAGCCGGAAAGATGATGGGTGGACGGATTGGAAGAGGATCTGAACATGGCAGGACTGAATAATCTTGATGGAAAAACTGACAGAAAACACCGAGTGACCTTGGAAGAAATAGCAAAGGACAGAGTACTCTGGAGAGATGTCATGGAGAAGTCGATAATTGGAGACAGTTGGAAGACAAAGACATGACCTGAGTTTGTAGGTGCCTTTCAAGATGATTTTTATAGCACCAGTGACACTATCAAATGAATGAATGAATAAATAATGATTTGTTATGCTGCTTTGTCAAAATGAGATTTCATTGTTATGTTTGGAGATGTGAGGTAGATGATGCTGAAGTGTTGTGCCGTGATGCCATTCATCCCATTTGCTTTCTTGTATCTTGAACTTTGAACTATTTGTCAAACAGGATACTTACTGTCGGCGGTTTTGATGTTCCGACGATGGTCAATATGCTTGAGGATGTGATCGCTGGTTTGAAAAGGGTGAATTTAACAGTTATCAAGAACTTTTAAAGTTGTTCTACCTTCAAGTCAGAATCTATATTTATGTTTTCATAAATATATCACTATTACACTGTGAATTTTTATTATTATTCGGTTCTGATTTATAAAATGTTCTTTTGCACTTGCCAATTAAAATCCTGTTATGTGCTGATGGTTATTTAGTATGTTTAGTCTTGTCTGGGTTTACATAAAATCATTCTGAACCAAAGCATATGTAAAGAATGAAATAAAGGAAATCAGTGACAGAAGCATGATATGATATTGTTTATCAGAATTAGAGAGAAGGGTGTTCAAAGACATGATGTGTAAGGCTGAAGACTAGACTATGCATGGCAGTACTGATGTCCACCCAGTACTTGCATATGTATCATTGGAGTTACATGCATGTGTATCGGTGGAGTTACGTGCATATGTATCAGCTGAGTTACGTGCATAATACTGCATATGTTTCAGTGGAGTATTACTGGTTCTGTGGAGGGAGTGAGGATGGGGGGAGGAAGGGAGGGAGAGAGGGACAGAGAGAAATGTGAAATCTGCTGATTATAATACTAGAAGTCACTTATAAAGATCACTTCAGTAACACGAAATCAGAGGAATTGCCAAACAAACCTGTGTCACTGCTAAAACCAGTGAGTATGAAGTCATGCATTCATATGCTGGATCCTTTAAGAAAAAGTTAAATTTCTTAATATTTACGTGGTGATTGGACTGAATGGACTTTATTAATAAAATATCTTTTTTAAAATATATCTTTTTTATTTTGAACTACTTTAAATTGGCAAATCAGAAACTCTAAAGGAAATGACTAGTTAATTTTATTGTCTTTTATTAGACGTTAACAGAACTTGGTTATGGTGAGACGAACACTATTGGAATGCTGCTCGATGAGTCGGAAGTTGAATATGTTACAAGTATCGATGATTACCAATTGAATCAAATTCTTGAGGCAAGTTTTCTGACTTGTAACTAAAATAAATTATATATCCATTAAACTACTACTTTTCCAATATTTTTTGCTGTTTCATTAGTAACTCTTCTATTGAGTTTCTAAAACCTCTATTCATTTATCATTTCACTAAAATTTCTCATGTTTGCAAAATGAATTCTGATTTAGGTTATCTGCTCTGCAGAAACAAGTGGTTTGACATGATAATATGGATTTATTTATACTCACAGTAATATATTTTGTCAGGATGAAATTAGTTCCAGTCCAAGATTAGTTGATCAGTTTGGGGTGTTTGCTGATTGTAAATTGAGTACCTGTTGTTTTTCAAAGGAATCAAGTACTCATATCGATGTGTTCTTGATGTGCTGTCCACATTCTTCGGAGCGAGTCATACGAATTCGAGGGGAGCCGGGATGCATTGCTAGCTGTGTGGCCAGCCTATATCAGCTGCTTGAATGGGTAAGAAAGTTCTCTCCCATGAAAATATTTATTCACGATTCAAGATGAGGTGCGAAAGGACCTAATCAGTTCCAGACTTTGCAATAGTTTTAGTAGTACTAGTGACGGGGAATTTTTGTGCCGGAACGAGGCGGAACGCCTTTCTGGGAAATCTAAAGACTGGTTTTTTTGCAACATTAAATTCATAAATAGAAAATTTAGAACTATATCTATTTTACGTGTCATTTTTCAAATTTCTCATTACACATGTGACAGCATGTTAATTAAAGACACATTATGCACTGTTGTATTGATTATAGTTGCTGTACGGCTGCTACATCATGTTGTCAATTGACTTCCGACTATTGCGTTCAGGAAGATAATTTTTTACAAAAAAACCTGAATAGTGATTTCTATTGTTTATTTCAATAATGTTATTCTTTGCGCTGTTTTGGGAATTTATTTCTGTCTTGTAACTGTTGTAAAACTGATCAGTGCATAACATATGGAACTATAATTAAACTTTACTTTTAAATTAGATTGAATATAAAATTATTTGGATAATCTGTTGTGCTTCCATTATGGGCATTTTGATTCGTATTCTGTGTCCACTTGTTGTTCCCTGTAACTGGCAGTGTCCAGCTCCTGCTAATCGGTGTCCATACAATGCAGATAATGCTAACGAAGAGTATGCAGCTGATTATGGAGGTTACACCAATTTCGATGACCTAACAGAACAAGCCATGGATATCAGGTGAAATTTAGGCTTAGTGACCTGATTGCCAAATCATCTAGAATCATATACATCTAGACTGAGAGTTACTGCTTAAAGTTAGCTGTTTCTTGCATGTGCAACTTTCGTCTATGGCATGGGTATTCAACTACATTTTACGAAGGACCACATTTTTTTATGACTGGTAATATAAAGCAATTACGTTAAGTTGAAAACATGACGGTTAAAAGATATTTTTTCAGTATTAGAAAGAAAGTTATGTATCATTTCATTATCTTTGTGGGCCATTTCGCACCCTTTGGCAGGCTGGATCTGGCCCGTGGCCACCATTTGAATACCCCTGGTCTATGAGAATTTGTATTCTTATATTCTATGTTATCTTTGAAAGCAGGAGCTTCATTGGTAATGATTTCTATTTAGGTGCTTTATTTATATTTATTTTAAATATCTTTGAACTATTTTAGCTATCTTGTTGATTTCATGTTAAGAACATGCATAACGTGCATTTCTTTTTTTACTAAAATACTTGCATTTCTGAAAATGTTTTGTAACAAGAGATGTTGAAGGTGAATGTTTCTTGTTTTAGACTTTGCAACATTGATATATTTTTATTTTTAGTACTTTCTTGATTAAAATTGTTATATTTCAGTTCTGAAGATCTAAAGGTTGACGAAACAAAGGACATTGGTGCAAAAATGACAACGTGGTCCTCGAGTTCCGTGAATCCTGATAGTAAAATAGCGGTATGATTAGTTTCTTATTTTAATTATTACTAGTTCTAAAGTAAGTAAGTAAGTAATCCTGCATTTAGTTCGTCATGAAACAGTATTTCCATACATGTACTCGTAAACTGTGAAGTCCTCAAAATTTGGTCTGTTGAATGTTGTCTGCATAAGGAAATTGCATATTATCCTTTTCAGTTATAGATTTAGTAGCTTGCTCTCTAGGGTTATCCAGATATTTGAATGAAATTGTCATTACTTATTCATCTGGTTTCCTGCATGAAGTTAACCAGTGAGCAGATGTAACCAATTACAAAAGATAATTTTCTGGTGGTCATGACTCAAGTCGTCTTCATCCATTGTCTATCGACTTTGAATGAATTCAGGACAGAAGTCACCTTGTAAAGCCTGAATATTATATGAGCTGATATTTTATAAAATTAGTTAAATTGAAGTCGTGTGCCTTGCAGGCTGATGATCCTACTGCAAGCGTAACGTCCAAAGTGTCAATTCCTTCCCATGTAAGTGAAACTAGAAATGGGATAGAAACATATTAATTTTGTAGACTGCTTGATTCATATCTGTAGAATAAGAAACATAATTTCCATTTAGGCAGCTGTAATCTCTGCCATGTTATGGTGTTTTGTTTGCCACTTGTTAAAATCATACAATTTTATGCTTAATTTATTAGCCAATGATTTTGGTGTGTATTTATATTTGTTGATTAGTAAAATGTTGTCATGAGGCCATTCTATTTTAGCAAAATATTACTTGCTCGTGCACATTTTTTTTTCATTTGCTTGTACAGCTTGCCGGCGTTATACTTGGGAAAGGTGGATCACGACTCAATCAAATTAGGCACGAATCACTGGCCAGCATCAAGATTGATTCAGAGATTCATGCTGAAGAAAGAGTCGTAACTATAGCAGGAACTGCAGAATCGGTAGAAAATGCCAAGGAATTGCTTCGGATGTGGTATTTGCTTTAATCTACTTGGTAGAAAGAGAGAGCGTCATGAGAAATTGACGATGTTTTGTTGATTGTATGGCTTCAACTGACCTACCTGTCTGTTTCTCGAATGAGCTCTTTCAGATCCTTTCGGTTTAAAGTTTGCACATACACTGAATATAGCGTTGTGATTTGACAAGGCCTATCCTCTGGTGATGAAAAATTTTGAATGTTATGAAATTTGTGAAATAATATTATTAGTTTTTAGCCAGCTGAGACTGATTTTGAGTTTGCTAGCATGCAGTAAAAAATGCTTTCATAGAAGATCCAGTTACTCATTTGCTAATATGCAATTTGCCACTGAAATCGATATTATGAATTCTGTTATGACTGTGATGGTAAGGGGTCATTGAATGTTGGAAATGGCCTTTTTGACCCACCTACCCTGTAACAATTAGTAATGTTTCAACAGACGCACCCACCCACCCTGCATGGATATAGTACCGGTAATGTTTCAAATAGACCCACCTCAACGAGGCATGCATATAAATATGACATCATTACTACGTTATCTCCCTGCTGTTCAATTGCAGATATTAGTACTAAATATAACATAGTACAATAATAATCATCTTTATTCGTGACAAACCTCTCTGCCCAAATCTGTAGCTGTAGCTCTTTATCACTGGTAAATTGGTTTTAAAAGCGTTATGGAACATTAACCTTACACCCACCCTCCAGCATTACGTAATTATGCAATGGCCATTAACGAGGACTTCTTTATACCAAATCAGGTTGATTTGTCATGTTGGGGATTAAATGAATTATTTATCATTGTCTCCAGTGTTTGATATAGACTCCTGGACTCCAGGGGGAAAAAACCGGGGGGGGAACTGACGAAGCCGGGGGGGGGATTCTGCTAGGGGGCTGCTGTTAGTTGATGTAGTATGTCAAAATTTCCAGGGGAATTTGAAATTTCCGGGGGGGAGGGCAATTTTCCCCTCTGGAAACGGCCTAGATTAAACCCTGCTTGCCTCTCTGGCTGTGTTGTCATTTTGATTTTATTTTTTTCAGCATACGACATTTATGTGTCCGAGTCGGATGATTGGCAGCGGAAACTAGAGACCTTTGCTGATTCTGTAATTTGGCCATCTTGCTTGATGGGATGTTTATATGAACAAAGAGAGAGAGAGACAGTGCTTTGAAAATATGACAGTGTCTACTAGATAAAGCATTTGAAATGACAGCTACACAAGATGACAGTAGAGTCCCGTATTTTTATTTACTCTTGTGCTTGCATGTCTCTATTTTGCATTTGTAATTTGCAAATGCTATTGCATGTACATTTATTAATTATTACTGATAGTATAAGAAATTATTTTAATATGTGGTTTTAATTCGTTTCATCACTCTTCTGAATTTTTGCATATCTATAGCCTACTGTAGCACTAGTCCTTGTCCTGTCCAATTTCAAACAGGGTATAAATTTTATAATATTTTTATGGTCTATAAAACTTGTAATAGAAGAAACCAGCTCTCTTAAGCGCCATCTTATCCCTCGATTGATTTTTAGACATTTGACAGAGAATAGATTTCTGAAAGACTTTGTATAGTGTCGTTTCAAATGGCTCATTATTTTTCGTGACATTTCGAAAGCTCTAGAAATAAATTGAGACAGAATATATTGACAAATATAGTACGGTTTGACACAGCAAAGATGGGGACACAAGAATATGTGGTTTTAATTCGTTTCATCACTTCTGAATTTTTGCATATCTATAGCCTACTAGTCCTTGCATTGTCCAATTTCAAACAGGCCATGTTGGCCCACCCAATATTTGGCTTGTGGCGCCCTCCATGAAGGTGTCATATCAATAAGATATTGGATATTGAGAATTAACTACAGCAAAAGATAAAATGAACTGAAGCAAATTCAGAAGTGTTTTGTGAACTAATTAACAATTGGTTTGCTGATGTAGAAGTGTAGAAAATTAGTTATTTTTAAGAACGTGCACACACGCATACACACACACACACACACACACACACACACACATATATATATATATATATATATATATATATATATAATTTTTGGGATTCAACAATATCATTGTAGGCCTATTTATTTGTGTAACCTAATATTTTATATATTCAATCTTGGCATCTGTTAGAAGTGGTAGAATTTTATTTTAAAAGCAACTTAGCCTGTAGACATAGCCTATGCCTATATATTATGCTATATATCATGGCACCTCAATGCTTTTATTAGTAAGGCCATTCCATGCATTTTGTTTCAACAGGTTAATCAGCAACATTCAATTCATAACGCCTGCTGTAGACAACAACTAATTCCAGTCGCAGTAGAAAGCTTTTATAATTATAATTGCAGATACGATATTCAGTAGTTTGGTTTGATGTTTACAAGTCCAAAACCTTCACTGATTCACGAGAGACATGGTCCTAAGGATAATGAGTTTCCGTGAAGGGCTTAAACAGTTCAACCTATTTCAACATCTTGCAAACGCAGCAGTGGCGGCTCTAGGATTTGGCAAGTGGGGGGGGGGTGGGGTGGCAACTTCTAATCATGGGGTGGCCATCCATTTGTTGTTTGATGTATGTAGCATTAAGTGTAGAGTCCCAACAGGAGGAACTGGGTGGGGGGGCAGGCATTCAATAGGGGCACGGGCCCATCTGGTCCCCCCGGTGGAGCCGCCACTGAAACGCAGTGATTCAATATCATGGTGCTAAAAGGATTATATTTCTGTCAAAGTCTGTAACGTTTGTGTACATGTGTGAGGTCTAGTAGGCCTATTATAAACAATGAATACTTCATATATAGAAAACTAATTATTACAGCTGATAAATTGTGATAATACATCGAGGTCTACCGTCTATGTATACTGTATGTGTGCTAAATTTAAATTACTAGAATGACTGATTTGTCTAACACTGCAAACAATAACTTGCGGTCCCCAAACAGTTGCAAACCGTAGCATCTACCAGAACCAGTGGCGGCTCTAGGATTGGGCAAGTGGGGGGGGGGCGTTTGGGTGCCAACTTCTAATCATGGGGCCAACAATTTGTTGTTTAATGTAAGTATCATTAAGTATAGGGTCCCAACTGGGGGGGGGCAGTGGGGGGAGGCACTCAATAGGGGGCACGGGCCCCCTTCTCCCGGTGGAGCCGCCACTGGCCAGAACGCGGAGTCGGAACGGAAGCGGTCTAGGCGCTGCCGGCTGAAAAGGGCCTTCAGCCCATCACCGGCAGAACAGGCGAGTCCACTTGGTGGTAGCGGCGAAACCGCGTCCAGACTCCAGAGGCAGAAAACGCATTAACACTGTACGTGCTTCGGTGGAGTGGAAAGACTATGGGTAGGTTACGCTGTTTACTTTGAACGGAATTTAGATTTCGATTCATACGCGTTAGTGTATTGTAATGTCTGCATGAACACGGTATTTACGTAGTAAATGTGACGGTAAATTTTAATGTTGAATTGTCAGAATAAGTTGAATGCATGTACAATATGCAGCGTATATTATATTACTGGATGCTGTTGTAGCAGTGGTGATCGTAACTGAAGAGCGTGCTGTTTATTAGAAGCGAAATTTACAGTGTTGGCAGAAGTTTTAAGACCATTATCTTCTATTGATCCAAGTGCAGCGTGCATCACTCTGCATTTAAGTGGTTCTTTGTTCAAAATAACGTCTCCAGGGTGAGTGAATCATTCAGGGGGTGGGAGGCGGGGGCACGTGTTCCGCCTTTTGTGGTTTTGTGAGTCACAAATTGACCGTGAAAGATCCACTGGAACTGAACAGTAGAGTCAGTTTTTTACACCACCCTAAGCACCCTTACGAGTTCCTGTCTGAGAACTTGCATCAATATATTGTGCACAGTTTAGAACCCGAATTGTCGTTGTATTTTGATGAAATGGTTTTAATTGAATACAGTAACTGTTTGGTTGATCCGGCAGCGGAGGCATCACCTCATCATTTTCAGAATGCATCAAATTGAGTGGGGTGGGGGCTAAGTCTGTGGTTCTGTATGCTTGTAAGGTTTATGTTGAGTTTTGTAAAGATTGATATTTATTTTGCAAGTGAACATGTTCTTTTATCCTTCCACTTGGACCAGCAGCCAATCTTTAAGTGCAGCAGCTGCTTCCTAGAGATAGCGCCGGGTGGACATTCATCATTGCGCTTGAAACTACCATGGACTACCGCACAGTGCATGTATTGCATTCTTTTGTGCGATGGAGCGCATGAAAAACACCGGAATAGACTGGCATCACCTGTGGAATTGCAATAGACATCTACTGTACAGTGTACATATAAAATTTCAGAAAATGAATCATGCAAAAAGTTCGGAATGCCTGGCTGGTGTTGTTCGGCTGTTGAGAAGGGTTGTGTTCCTCAGCGTTTTGAGTTGAAGAAAGTGGCAAGCCATCACCCAGTAATCTGGAGCTTTATCTTTGATGTGTGGAGTTTTCTTTTCAGTTCAGTTCTGCTTTCTTTCCCGAGTGTAGGGACTGTTTTTATCTTGATCTGAATGAACGAAGGAATGAAAGAACAAACGAATGAACGAATGAACTAATGAATCATATCTACTGTGCAATAACAGCATCACAACAATTTCCACAGCTTACAGTTTCTATTAAGGAGCAGGGTGCGATTTGTAGGGGGGATTTCCCCCCACTGCCCAACTGCATCCCCCCTACTGCTACATCCCCCACCACTACATCCCCCCACTGCTACACTTCCCCAACAACTACATCCCCCAAGCTCGACGTATCCCCCCCACTGCTCCAGGTCACAAATCGCACCATGTTAAGGAGTTGAAACAAATTGGAAATATAATGTTGAGTGGAAAATGAAATATACAGTTTTCACTTCACCACAGACCCAGCAAATCAGCAGTGTCATTTGGTTGGCATTCTGCTTTCTGGTAACAGCAGCCAAAGGATACCAACTAGTATTAGGCATTTGGAATATGATTGCGGGGCCAGCAGCATGTTTGAAAATTTTTTGCTAAGAAGTGTTTGATACTTTCAAAATGTCTACGGCTGCAGTCATAGAAAAGTAATGCAGGACCTAAATTTTGCGCATGGCGCCTGTGTTATTGATTTGAGGCTCTGGTCTTCTTAGTGACACACAACAGTTTGCCTTGTGAAGTCTAGATATGAGACCAGTATTTTTTGCGTGCATAAAAAGATCTTTCAGGCATAAAATGATTTAGTAACTGCATATTAAAAGTTTTATTTCAGCATTTTACTTCAAGTCAAGTCAGTGGACCATTGTGGCTGGCAACGGGCGTTTCACTTTATAGACTCTTTAACCCCTTAACCGTGTATTTAACTGTAACTCAATGTAAAATGGACGGACATATCCTTGATCCCCAGTTAAGGGGTTAAGGCTAAGCAGTCTTCCGGGGATTGCAATGAAGTGGTCTTGTAGAGTTTCCAAACATTTTGTTTTATCTTGTAAGACTTCCAATTTCCAGTTGGCACATGTACTTTGGCAAATATGCTGATGTGTTTGGGGGGAGGCCAGGCCAGTGTTTGCCCAATTGGGTCAGTTGAGAGACCAGTGAGTTGACCTGATTTTGTCTGGATCTGCTCCCTTAACTTCCAGATGTTTGGACAGTATCTGGTAGATCTGGTATAAAGGAAGATGTTACCTTTGCCCAGTGATAAAATCGGCCAGTCATCTTTGCCTCTTAACATGAGCAGCAGAAGACCTGTGGGATGTTTGGATGATGTTTGCAAGATGGAGGAATTAGTAAGTAAGATTGGTATGTGCTCATAAAAGCTGCAGATTGGACCAGAACACTTGAATGGGATGGTTTGCTAGTTAGGGAAATCTTTTGGTGATTTAAATATGCTCGTTGTCTTGACACGAAACCGAAAGGATCTCTGAAAAGACGTGAACTTACTAACTTTAGTCTTGTGATAGTTTTTTTACCCTCTGGTGAAAGAGTGGTGCATCAGGAGGTGAACAATTTAGAACAGTAGTGTAGCTGTGACCTCTCTCAATGAGTAACACTACCAGTAAATAGAATACAGTTGAATAGTATAATTAACTTGGTTTATCGGTGGCAGTTCCACCATGTTGATGACTGGGGATGCATCCCCCACCAGGGTTCCGGATGACCTATTTTCCTTGTCAACCTGTTTTCCGGTGAGTCTTAAAAATTTAGTGAAAAATACTGTGAATGACCTTCTTTTTTGCTTGTTGGCCTTTTTTGGCAAGGTTTATTAACATTTAGTGGGCAAAACACTAACAATGAATTTTTTTCTCCCATTTCTTTTTTTCTTCTTCACTTTGCATCCCCCACCAACTTCCTATACATTTTTTTCATCCCCACCAAGAATCCCTGGAACTGCCACTGTGGTTTATGCATTTTTGCTGGAACAATGGAAGCCCTTTTCTTGTATAGATTGATGTGCTCTGTTATGTGTGCTGTGTATAACAGGCATACTGTTTGTAATTGGAAAATGGCCTTGCTGCTGTTTATCATGTGGACAAAGTCCAGAAGCAAGGATATCTTTCTTAAATTTTGTGGCAGGTCATATAGCTGCAGTTTCAATTTTCTGAAAGTGTTATCTGATATCTTGTACTATTTAATCTTGCTTTGAGATTTGGCTCTGTGGGTCATGAGATCATGCCACTAGTCAGTAACCACCTATCCATAGTATCCACCAGGCCTGAGGAGATGGGGGTGCAGCCGGTACATTGTTCCGGGGCCCATGGAGCCCACAGGGGCCCATGCCTGATAAGTTTTTTTTGCTTGTCAGACTCTTTCTGGAGAGGCGATAACGTTTTTTTTGCTCGTCAGGTTTTTCGGAGAGTTGATAAATTTTTCTCTGGGACCCGTCACAATTTTTTTGTATTTTGTACCGGGGCCCGGAACTTCTCTCAGCGGCCCTGGTGTCCACAAACTTCAACTTTCCAGAAGTATGAATTCTCACGATTTAGAAACCAGCTATATACTACAGGTATTTTCTACAAAATCTTAGGTTGAACAGTTGTTCAGGTCAACAAATCTGTCAGTTTATCAATAGAAGTGCATTTACTGTATTAACAACAGTGTGGCTCACATTCAAAGTGCATTTATTTTGTGCTAGATTGAGTTGCATTTGTAGATTAGCATTCTTATTCAGTAATTATCATTGGTTGATGGTAACATGAACAGTAGAAAGAGAAATGGACTTGCAGTATAGGACAGCTATGACCATTCTTTTCAGCGTCTGCATTTGTAAATTATAATTTTGGAAACTTCTAGTGATTATTCACTTTAGTCTGCCTGGAGTTGTACAGCGATGGCCACGACAGGCAAGAATCGGTACATATATTTTCTGGTACTCTTTTGTCTGAATGTATTCAAAATTGTCTTTTTGGCCTTACTTTTCCTATCCGTAATATATTGAGCAAAATAGGTACCTTACACCCCAACTGCCACGAGTTTCTGACTTTGCTTGAGTTTCTGACTTTGCTTGAGATTATGTTTGGTTTGATGTGTTTCAAGGAGTTACTGGTCTTGCTCTATTCCTCTTCAGTGGTGTTTTCCACTGACAACTGATCGATTTATAGATAATGAATTATAAAGTAATACTTTTTCCTTGGGGCAGAATGAATGGAAGGTTTACTGTTGCTTCTGTACTGTCCTAACCGAACTATGCACACTTGCACGCATGCGCGCGCGCTCGCACACACACACACGTGCAGACATACAGTATTTTATGAGAGATCATTTGATCTGGCACAGCATTGTATTACTGGTAGCAGGAGTTGGTACCGTGCTTCTGCATCCAACATACTATTTCTACTGGATGCAAGGAAGGCTTGAGATCACAATAGCCATTTCCAGCTGTATTATGATGGTCTTTTAATTAATGAATAGTCGTAGTCTTCTGGGTTTCATTTCCTTCAGACTGGCTGATTTATTGACATTCTGTCTTTTTTTGTCGTGAGTCATTGGTGACGCAGCAAGGCGAAAAGCAGAGAAATTTCTGGTAAACATAGTAGTCAGTTATTGCTTCAAACAGCTCTAGCTGCTAGCACCTGTTTAAGACGATATGCTTTACTGATCCAAGCAGTCATTTAAGCATAATGTGATCTCACACTGTAGTAAAGCATGGACTACTAGATCCAGTAGTCCATGAGTAAAGTGTAGGATTACAATATGGCTTTGATGAATGGTCAATTTTAGCATTTCTGTTCCAGTGTTTAGTTTCTTGTCATGGTTAGTCTTGATAGCTTGACTTAGCAGTGACTGAGGTTGCGTGATTGTGCTGTGATAATTATAATAATTTCCAGGTTCAGATTTCTGTTATTAATATTATATTGATTTTTATGTCATTGTATGCATCTGTCACAAATGAAAATGATATTTTAAGTGATAAGTTCACAGGAGATGTAGAACTTTGGTTATTTTGGGATTATTTTTTATTGCTCAAGAAACTTAAGTTCACAGA
The DNA here is from genome assembly GCA_018105865.1 of Metaphire vulgaris. Classification (NCBI taxonomy): domain Eukaryota; kingdom Metazoa; phylum Annelida; class Clitellata; order Crassiclitellata; family Megascolecidae; genus Metaphire; species Metaphire vulgaris. The sequence continues at coordinate 13,818,424 of CM030841.1, forward strand.
AGGCTGTTCTTGTACCAGTTAGTTATTGGTTACATTAATAGCAAACTATCCTTAGATTTTTGATAGATATTTTATAAAGGCCAGAAATGAATCGTACAAAGGCAGTCAATTTCCAATGGTTACATATATGTTATATTCTTCTTTCTTTCCTTCCTTCATTCCCTATTGGGTTGGCTGATGGGTGTGAATGAGTTCATTCCACTTTTGTCTATCTCGTCCTGCCTTGGTGAAGTTTCTTTGCATTTCTTCTGCATCGTATTTTAAGTTTTCCTCCCATGTTTTTCTTGGTCTTCCTGTTCTCCTGTTTCCTTCAACATAGTTGTGTAGTCCTTTTTTGGTAGTCTTTCTTTCTTCATTCTTTCAACATGATCAAACCATTTCAGTCTTCGTTTCTGTATTGATTCAAATATCGTTTCTTTTTGCTTTGTCTTTTATCTGATCATTTTGGTTCTTATTCTTTGTCTTCAGCTTACTCCTGCTATTCCTCTTAACCAGTTAATTTCTGCAGTCATTAATCTGCTTTCATCTTTCTTCTTTATGGTCCAGCATTCTGCTCCATATAAAAATGTTGGTTTAATTAGTGTATTATATAGTTTTAGTTTTGTTTTTCAATGATATTTGTTAATATATTTGTTAATATGTTATATTAGCAAATATCAATGAACAGCCATTAGAGCATTCATTTATTCATTTATTTCTTTATGGTTTTGGGCAGGCAGTCTGTTTTTCAGACCTGTAAGGCAAATGTTTGTGCTAGGTGATCTATGTTCTTCAGCCATTTCCCATCAAGGGCCAAATTTCATAGAAGTTTCATTCCATGGACCATATTTCAAAATTCCCGATTAAGCATGCCATTGAATAAGTATAAAATATATAAGCACAAGGTATTTTTATGGTGATTGTACAATATATACACATCAATCCATACATTGTGTATGTGTATGGGTGTATAGTGCAAGAACGTTAACAAATCAGTGACTTTCATGGATGTACTTGGCATTTGTATAATAATAATAATAATAATAATAATAATAATAATAATAATAATAATAATAACTAGGTTTAAAGTGGTTCAGGAGGGTTTGCTCTGTGTGAGAACCACTGTTCATTTTTTTATGAGAGCACTATGTAGTTTGAGCATTGATATTTACAATATTTGTGTGTATTTATGTATTTCAAAATCTTATTAGTACCACATAATATGATGACCAGTATATAAAATTGTTGTATTTGGTGTAATGATGTATACAAGTTACAAGTTTGGTTTAAGTCGAAAGCTTAAGATATCTAAGGATTTAAGGGTTCAAGTAGCATATATGATCCAACCCATCATAATTATTGTGCCAGTGGGTCAATATTTTTCACACGGACTGAGTTGATAAACAAAACACTAAGGACATTTTAGAGCAGATCAAGGCGCCCTGTGTCTCATTATGCATGGTTAAATGTTATTTCTGAAATTAGTTTTCACAACATGCGTTTGGGATCTTGCAATGCAAACTGTTGGTAGATTTATTTGGAGAAGCATCCTAGCATAAAACAGGACCTTGCCTTCATACCCCTCCCCCACCCAAATATTTTTATGCCAAGCTGCCATTAGGTGCTTTGACTTTAAGATGAGGATGGGACAAGAAGAGTCATGTAAGGGGTTGGATTTGGGATAGTTGGGATGATTCCCTTATGTTTAGGAGTGCATGTCATGATTTCTTGGATTGACAGGGAATTTACTTTATGATACAGATAGACAAAGATACAAAGATACATTTGCTATATGATACAGATAGTTAACACTTGAGGTAAACATTATTTTCACACAATCCTCTTGTGCTGCTTGTTCGTATAATGATTTCCAAAAGGTAATATAAGTCTGAGAGATTACCGGTACAGGATCTTCTCTGATCCACCCTTAACTGTATATTTATAGTTCTTCAAAAATTCAGCATGGTTTCGGATTCTGGCCATAAGATGCCGTACTAGTGACTTTTAAAAAGTGAATATGTTGCAGTTTTACGAGTAAAGTATCTTTGACCTAACTGCTCTTTGGTAATGGGTGCCGGTACCCTTGAACTGTTGATCTGTTATGTCTGAGTTGCGTGATTCATGTCAGTTTAGTGCAGTTATTAAATGTATCCAGTCAGAAAATTACCGCAGGCTTGAATCGGTTTTAGTTTTAAACCATTCGATACTGTTAAAGAAATTTAGGCTGTTTTTTTCGGTGTTGATAAAGGCAATTTGAGCTTAAGGGCATCCACAGTAGATCCAGTGGTGTGAACCTGATTCCGATGCTGGTTAGTTTGCGCTTTACAGTGGCTATTAGAAGCATGACTGTTACTAAAATGGTGCTGCCAAGTCAGTAACCATTGCCACTGCTTTTGCATAAGTCATCATGTCGTACACTTTGAATTTTTAATGCTAATCTAATTTATTTTTCAGCAGAAAAGGCTTCTAGTGAGAATGGCCTCCGAAATAATAAAGTTGGATTCAGGAAGCACCTTCATGTTAGCGATTAGTCCGTAAAGAGTTTTGATGCTGGAAAAAGGTAGCTGGCCGAAAAACCGACGAAAGGGAGAGAAAAAGACGAGAGAGCTTGTATGAGAAACTAAGCAAAGGGTTGGTCTGGGCACTCATTCTGTGTGTCTTGTGTATAGGAAATGCCATATTGTTAGGACTTCGTGACAGAAGTGCCAGATGGAAAGCCAACGAAGGAGTTCCGCTGTTTCCGGTTTCTGGACGAACGTCTTTTGGAAGTGCAGCAATGCAATGCCGGTACATGGTAGCTTATTGACGAGAGTCATCTTGATGCTGTTTGCCGCGTCGCACTTTCATCTTGCCTGCAGTCGACCTGTTAGCAACGATCATCAGCATCACCACAGCAGTCACGGAAGGCGGGGAGTGTACGAAGGACTGAGCGAACAGTCGCAGATTGACGGAACGGTTAGCTGTCTAAATTTGATTCGTAATTCAAAAATTTTTTCTCTAGTAATCTCATTGTGTCTGATAATCACAAGATAGAAAACTTTTGTGTCTAATGTTGTTTTATTATTATAATCTGTAATAATAATAATAATAATAATAATAATAATAATAATAATAATAATAATAATAATAATAATCAGAAATTGATTGGGGTGGCATATAGTACAAGTGCTGCTAGGATGCCTAGCAATCAAAAAGACATTATACACACTGTATCTTACAACAATCAATGTTTTGGATATCTACAAACAAATAAAGCAGTTTTCGGTTCTTGTTTAAATGCTTTTAGTGTCTTTGCCATAGTTGTTGATGACGTCAGGTTATTCCAAATTTTGGCAGCAGCTATCAGGAACCTGCAGTTGCCAATGGCGATGCGATTTCTTGGAGTATGGTTTTATCTAGCATATTCGGTTGTTGGCAAAAACTTAAAATGAATGGTTTGGCTGGTATAGACTTTTTATTTCTTAGATTGATGTACTGGTATACATCAGTTCATGAAAGCCTTTCTTTGGTGGAGTATAAGGCTGACATTTTCATCTCTGGAGGTTAACATAAACACAGTGTAAAAATGGACACTTGCTCATACCAAAGGCATCTCATATAAATGCATAAATGGCTGAGTCTAGTTCTTCTTGTATCATAAAAAGATGTTTTCGTTGCTAAGAATAGTGACTATTTTTTTTAGCAAACATTGGGATGGGAGAGCTAAGAGCCAACCAGAACATTTGGCTGAGCCCAGGAAAACGGAATTCATGATGCTGGGATCTCACTGAGATAAAATATGCAAAGGAGAGGTATTAAAGAGGGATTAGAGTGGCATGATGGAAATAACCAGAAAAATTACTAGCAGAGAGGCAGACAGGCAGACAGACAGACAGACAGACAGACAGAGTTGGGTGGATCTACTGTAGTCTTCTTTCATAAATGAATAACTTTTTCTATAGTTTCCTGGTGTATCAAGGGAAGATATAGCCTTCCCTTCTGTGGAGCCTAGATTCTGTAGGAATGTGATTGGAGTCCATTGACTGTGATGATGTAATCTGATGGTTAATAAGTTTGTCTGCCCCCCCCCTCTCCTCACCGCTGGAGGCTGGATTTTTAGTATTGCTACAGGTTCTGTTACCATTCTAGTAGTTTGTGAAAAGGTCCATTAAACCTGTCTGCAAATATACTCATCTTGGTCATGAAGGTAACAAGGGTAAGGAGAGTGGGATGGGTGCTTGCATTAACTGCGGTTTGTTGCTAACAAATGGATTTGATACACGTGTGAACTATACTCTGATTATTTAACGCTGTTACTAGCGGTGTTAGTAATGCAATAGTAAAGATGGGTAATGTGAAAAGGTTATTCTGGACTGTTAGGGAATTGTGCTATTCAAATTTAACCTTGAAACAAACCAGTCTCTGCGTCCTCTCTCTCTATCAGTCGTCTCTGACTTTGTGTGATATTATGGACTTTGTTGTGCCATTCTTTTCTGTCCTGGACCATATTTCTCAGTTCCTAGATGTTCATGTTCATTATTCATGCTCATTGCTTCCATAATGTTCGTGTTCATTGCTTCCATAATGTTATCCATCCATCTCGTCTTCTGTCTTCCTCTTTTCTTTCTTCCTCTTTTTCTTTTTCCCTCAGCAGCTGCATCAATGGTTTCTTTAAGTGCATCTGTGTCTTCTCATGATATGCCCAAAAAACTCCAGTCTCTGCTTAGAATCATTAATTTTCAGGGTTGCTTGTCAGTTTGGAGCTTGACAAATGTTTTGATTGGGATTTTCTCCAAATACGCTCAGACACCATAGTGCACTGTAGATGTAATACTATGGCATAATTTCATCAAATCATTTCCTCCATAGCTGCAACGTCCCACCTACTCGCCCTTTTGACTAAATGGCCTGGCATGAATGACCCAACCTTTGGCTATAGCTAATTCATTTCGAGATTACCGTAAGCGCATAGGAATAAGGAACCACTTTGGTGCTTCTTTTGAAAGCACTATAGAAGTTAACGAGATTTACTTACTTATGGCATGATTATATAGTACCCGGTAAGCGTGGCTTCGGCAATGATCTGCTGGACTTTGTACACCACTGAAACCTAGTACTAAATAAATATGTATGTGTGTGAGAATAACTTTTTCTTAATTAATTTTACTGAATGATGTTCCTAAAATTGACCTAGACTTTCATGTTTTGTTGAGATTTAATTCAAACTTCCATTTAACATTATATATATATTTTTTCTTGAATGTTAAATGTTAAGGCTGTTTGTTGCTTAGTAATACTGAAGAAACTTAATTACCTGTAATGTGTTTTTTCATACTGTAGACAAAATTAATCAAAACCTAATCTGTGGTGGATGAATTTTTTTATATATTGTTACTTCTCTTTAGTCTTGCCCTGCTAGCTGGACCTTGTTATTGTTATTCATTGTGATTTATGACTTTGATTTGTCTTTGATCAGTCTGCTAATTAATTATTTACTTTCATCAATGGTTGATAAGGTAACACAGTGTAAATATTTACAGTCAAATTTCATGACCAAAATAATTTAAAGATCTTTATTATGACGAGGTTAGATTGCAGCTGATTTGATATTGTAGTTATTTATAAATTATGATAGGCCTTGTATGTGAATGCAAACTTTGCACAGCTAGAACCTCTATCTATAGTTGCTGACTTATTTCTATTATTATTATTATTATTATTATTATTATTATTATTATTATTATTATTATTATTATTATTATTACATGGTTGTTAATGCTCATTAAGTTATTCACTAAGTGAAGAGTCATAAGTGTGAGATGAGTCATGTGCCCAAACAGTGCAAGCCAGACGATAAATGCAGATTTAAGTGAGCATTTGGAAACAACAGCAGTAGAGGTGTAATATGTGTAGTAGAGTTTGCAACAGAACAGATCACTTTGATAGTATAATGACAATAAAAGAAATGACCATGATAAAATCATCACCATCTATACTTTTATTGTTACTTGTTACTATTTATTGGTACTGTGATTTCATGCAGGTTATTTGTTGGCAGTCATTAGCCCCTCAACTGGGCAACTATTTGTAACTCAATGTAAAATGGACGAGCGTTACTCGGGGCACCCAGTTAAGAGGTTAAACGTAATCTTAGTACCGGTAATTATCTGACAGACTGACTATCTATGAAGTAGACTACTGGTAAAATGATTTGGTGTTATTTTTAAATATTGTAACTTTGTGTCTAGTTTTAGTACCAGTATGTTCCTTGTTGGTATAGTGGTAAGCATCCTCACCTATTATGTGGGTGGATCGAGGATTCAATTCCCTGACGGAATCCTAAATATTACTGAACACAAATAAGCAGTCACAACGGTGTTACTAGCAAAAACATTATAAAAATTTATGAGATTTTACTTATCGATTCAGTTCTGTTTATTGCATTTAAGTGTTTTTTAAAATTATTGCTATAATCGATAATTTCACTGATCTTTCTTGCTTCACTTGAATTGTATTCCGATGGGTTTGGTGTGCCATGCATGGCTGATGCCTTGGGCATTATGATAGTTTTGGTCGATTGATCGATTGGTTGTGATTGGTTGATCCATTGATTGGTTGATTGATTGATTGATTGATTGATTGATTGATTGATTGACCCTTGTTCCTCTGATGACTCATGAGGTGGTGTTGCATGGGTGAGAATTCTTTGGAAGTGAGTTGATTGAGTGGCAGAATGACAGCCCAGTTAATTGATTAGTGGATGATTCAGCAAGTATCTCTTAGGCTTTGTGTTTCCTATAGTGCTGCACCGGGATGATGCATGCCGTTTGTTGCAACAGTGATGGTTACAATGAGCAGTTGCTGATTGCGGGATAGTCACTTCTAGCAACAGTGACATTTATTAACCTTCATCCATCAATTGTGAGCCTTTGTAAGGTTGCTTCCTTTTCCTTTACATCGCTGGCTAGTAGAAGTGCTGTAAACGCTCTGAACATGTGTGTGCATGTGTGTGTATGTGTGTGTGTGTATGTGCGCTCATGCGTGCTTTTTGTTTTTAAGCAGCTAGTCCTGTACTGGCGGTATATGAAATCACAAAAATCAGGGGCGTAGTGAGGGGGTATATTGGTATATATACCCCACAAATCAGTCTACCTTAAACGTTTTTTATGTGATTTACATGTGGTTACATGTGGTTTATATGGTTTATGTGGTTTATAGTTAAGATTATACCCACCCAAAATATTTATACCCTCCCAAATCAAATTCCTGGCTACGCCCCTGACAAAAATGTTAATCCTTGGACTTGTCACTGCCTGACCAGTGGGCTGACTCCTTTGTTCCAGTGAAATGGAATGGAACAATTAAATGCAGCCCATTTCCTGTCACTTGTACAGTCTAGAGACTCCAGTTAGGCATGGGCGGTTTCAAATATTTATTACTGTTCAGACTCCAAGCAGTGGCGGCTCCACCGGGGGGGCCAGGGGGGGCCCGTGCCCCCCCCTATTGAGAGCCTGGCCCCCCCAGTGGCCCCCCCAGTTGGGACCCTATACTTAATGCTACATACATTAAACAACAAATGGTTGGCCCCCCATGATTAGAAGTTGCCCCCCCAACGGCCCCCCCACTTGCCAAATCCTAGAGCCGCCACTGACTCCAAGTGGAGTTGAAAGGTGGGCCAGTTGGGCACGGTGTGCTATCACCGGCAGAATGAGAGGAATAGGAAACCCAGGATGGACAGTAATTAGTAACTTTAACATGGCTTTGATTTAATAATAATAATAATACTACTACTACTACTACTACTAATAATAATAATAATAATTATTATTATTATTTATTATTATTATTATTATTATTATTATTATTATTATTATTATGCACTTTTATAGCACCAGTTTTAATACTCTAAGGGTATCAATCGATGGTACTTAAAGTTCATCAGCAAGAGACCAGGGTCATTCCGGGAATTAGTCAGTGAGAAATAGAGCCAGAGCTATGGAGTACCGTACATTATACTAATTTAGTTTTCAGTCTAGATCGAAAATGACAGACTGGGCCATGAAATAATTTACAGATTTTTGTCTTCTGCCACCTCTTCTTCTTCTTCTTCTTCTTCTTCTTATTATTATTATTATTATTATTATTATTATTATTATTATTATTATTATTGCTCTTGTTCTTCTTTCAGACATTGCTCTTGTATACATTTCTTTTTCAGGATATTCAATATTTCCTCTTGATATGTCAAAAATAATTTAATTTCCTTTTTTTAATCACCAATTAATTTCTTTTCCTTAGTTTCCACTTAATTTCAAAGATCTGTTTCAACCCTTTCATTTCAAAAGCCTTAGTGACCTTAGCTGTGAATTGATTTGCAAATTGAATTTTCCAGTTTTTTAAAACTTATTTTCTTTACATATTGGCTTTCATTTTTGATGTGTTTTTTTGAGGAAATTTTACCTGATGTCATTTCCCAGCCTGCAGAGTTGTTGGGTAAATACTACTGTATATGGAAGCTTTATGTGTAGGAACTTTTTGGTATGACTTAGGTAATGATGGAATAGCGCTTTGGCTTTGAAGTGCTTACATTTAGATTTTAGAATAGGGATAGTTGTTCCTGGTCTCACTGGTTTCATGAGAAAATGAGAAAATATTACTATATTTATGCTGTCGGGTTTTTGCGTCGCTGTGTGTTACTAATGATTATGGCCAATACTGAAATTGACTACAATTACGGAAGTGTGAGGGTGTGGCTGTGAACCTTTCAAAGCGCAATTCTCATTTACATCTAATATTGCAGTACTTCCAAAAGTGGTGGTCTGCTGCCTAAGTTGGGGGGGGGCTCTTTCTTTTCCTCTCTATAATACCAGTATGGTAATTTAATATATTTCATGACATATTTAACATCATATTACAGGAAGATGAAGTTTAAAATGGCACTATATTCTACTAGTCTGCTAAACTTGGGAGCTTGGGAAGCACTGTAATATTGTATGCCTATCTTTTGCGTAATGATGGTGTCTAATTATGTATGTTTGCAATTGTTGGCATTGGTAGACACAGCACTGATGCTGCTTGTAAGTTGGACACATTTTGGTGCAACAAATGCAAAAATAAAACCTTAAATTTTCCTGATGGGATGTATAGTAGAAGGCGTTTTTTTTTTATCAAAAGTTTTGTTCTGTTTGCCGCTTAAAAATTGAACAAGGACTCAAAATATATTAAATAAAAAATCTGTGTTATTTTATCATTATATTTGTTTCTCTCAGTTTTTGGTTCAACCATGTTATTATTAGTTTGGCAGTACTGCTTAGGTGCAGAATGTGTTATTCATAATGTCGTCGCTGTCTAGGTAATACCTCACATGTGACCATTTTTCAGATTTTTGTTTTTTTGCATTTTCTTATACGTCATGACACTGCGCATGTATGGTCATATACTTGTTCTTAAATTCGATAGGGAAAATATGTATTTTAAGCTGTTGCAATGCCTCACTTGTGATACCCTATTGAGATACAGGGTGACGTTTTTTTTCATTTCCTGAAAAGTTTTGTTTTTTGCACATGTGAGGTATTACCTAGACAGCGACGATGTGCTCTTTTTAAACTAGTTAAATCCAGTCTGTACGTAAATAGTCTGCATGCAGTGCTGCTACCACATAAGAAGCTGTATCAGTGCTCACAGCCCTTGGGAACTGGAGGTGTTCCCTGCGAAAAGATTATCTCCAAATCCCAAAGAGTATTAAAATATTTTCAGCGTTCTCTTTATTATACACATGATTTAGTTATTTCTTTTTCTGTCAACAACGCAGGTAACGTGTGATAAAGTTAAGGAGAGAGGTGATGATGATGATGATGATGATGATGATGATGATGATGATGATGATGATGATGATGATGATGATGATGATGATGATGATGAGTGTAATGTTGGTTTTTATCTATGGTCCTGGAATGAATTACTGGACTTGTTACTGGAGGATGATGCATTCATGATTACGGTTACCTTTACCGAATGGACTTAGAGCAGTAAAGTTCTCTCGTTGTGAAGTGTGGATTAATTGTGTGCTAAAAACTTTTAAAATGTTTCTGCTTTCTTACTTATTAAATGATAGATGTTGTGAATTTAATTGTAATTCAAGAATTATGGGAAGTGTGGAGCCTCTGTGTGTGCGCGCGTGTGTGTACGTCTGGAGCTAGCCTGAGTGGTATTTGAGAGTCAGGCCAGGGGGGGGGGTCAAATCAGAGGAGTAGGGGAAATAATTTTTTTAATGTTTCCTTATGATAGATAAGTTATTTAAATAAGTTAATCTCCTGGCAGACCTTCCTCCTTGATATACTGTATGCTGTACATGGAGTGTGTCAGTGGCAGAGTCAGTAGGCACTGACTAAGAATTTCACCCTATTCTTCCTAACAGATACGGTACTGGAGCTAACATGAAGGCTATTTACTTATGGTTTTGTCAATATTATTTCTCCACTCTTCTTTCCAAGCACTAGAACTAACGAGACCTTAAAAATACCAGCTATTGACTCACGAATGTGACCTTTCAAGAAACCTGTGAGAAGACCACTGCTCTGTTTTGTTGTGTGCAGCAGTTTTTTTGTATGTGTCTTTCAGATTAATTACCGGTAGTTTCTCCTGAAATTTTTCAGTCATCAACTGCTTTGTCTTCTTTGCACTATTTGCAATTAATTAACACAAAATAAATTACTGCTATGTTGCTGGCAATGGCAGCATACGATGAACACGGAAGACTCCACTGGTGCTGTTAAATTAGTTCCCTCAGTTACTCCATAATTAATACATAATAAGTAGGCCCTGAGGGTTAATACAAACAGAAGGGTAACACTTATTTAACACTTAATTAACCTTTAAGAAAAATACCAGTACTAGACCTCATTAGATACCAATACTAATTTGAACTAAGCCTATCCTTATTCAACTAACCAATGCATTGGTATCTTGTTGCCTGTATTACTGGAGTCCCTGCTTTTCGGCATCAAATACCGGTACACAGAAACTCCAGAGAGTACACATTGCTTTAGTTAGAGTCATATCCAAAATTCCAAGATTTGAACATATATACCCAGCTAGGCTGTTCCTACATTGGCTTACTATCAAACATCGAATTATTTATAAAATCTGTCTTTTAGTATATAAAACCATGTTATATAATGAGCTCAATAAGTATTATTATTTTAAGTGTGACTTATCCCTTGACATACTAATCACTCCACTAGGTATTCGGCTGGACTTTCATTTGCTGTTCATCATTTTCTCATTGGCACTACCGGTACTGGTAGTTGTTTCTCATTGTGTGGCTCTAGGCTCAGAAATTCAATACCAATATCACTTTGTATGACTAACACTTTATCATCTTTCATATCCCATCTTAAAACATGCCTGTTTGACTTGGCTTATCTCTCTTAGATTGCTCCCCCACAGTTCTGACTGATCTTTCCGGATTGACCTGGCTCTACCAGTAATTCAACTTGGACTTGGCTTGCCATTGGATGTTGTCTTGGGCATTATGATAGTGGTGCCTTAGAAGTTTATTGATTGATTGATTGAACTTTTACTTGAATTTATTTAAAATACAGGTCCATACCGCCCAACTGAGATGTGATACTCTTTTATTTCTTGTATTGAGAGAATTTTTTTTCAGCAGATTAAGTGGTGTCTTTAGTACAATTGGTTTAGTGCGTTGAAAGGCTTTGAGCTGCTTAGCTAAAGTCACATTTATTTTGACAACGATGTTTGGTCTTTGAACATTATAAGATGAACAAAATAAAGGCTATTGATTGGAGAGTTGGACACAATGATATTATTTGCAACTTTGACAGCTTACCTAATGCCAATTAGCAACTTATTTATTGCCCTATACGGACACTATTTATATTCATAGAACTTTGTTAATATACAGCAAGTGATCCATGATTCATGTCGTGTTCATTAAAAAGAGATTTTTAGTTTAATAAGATGCCTTTCAATCTTATAAAAACGAGTTTTTAAAATGTTTTTAAAAATCTTTTGCCTAGTTTTTTAAAAGGAAAATGAAGACAGATTTACATTACCGGTACTGTACACTTATTACCAAGCGATGCATTTTGAAATTTTTAAGGGTGCCAAGAACATGGCTGGAGCTGAAAGAAGTCTCCACATCTGTGTTCCATTGGATTATTAGGTATAACGGACCTACCTGTTGCTACTAGCACTTGCAATAGCTGCTATGGTGTTTTTTTATCTTGGTGCTGGTTGCTGTTTTCTTTCAGACCTTGCTTTGATTAGAGCTGCTGTGTTTTTTTGCATCCTATTGGCATAAGAGAATTGATGTACTGCAGACGGCCTTCTCGAAGCTGTTATATTATTGGTTGGTTGAGAACCGTTTGATCTGTAGTCGATTGTGAATGTTGGTCCATCTGTGTATTGCGCCTTTCTTCATGAGTAGAGTTTGTATTAGCCAAAGCCCGAGAATATTTTTGTCCTATTTTGAATTTTCCGTGATCAGTTTATACAGGGAGTTTTGACCTCTATGCAACAGTTTTAGTAACTGATGTTGAGGTAATGGTATCGATTTCACCACACTGTAGTCACCATTTTGGACTTTATCACCAGACAGTCAGTGCATTACTAATGACATTACTGATGCTTGGAATATGATGTTAATGGTGCTATTAAAGTTATCAAATAACATTTACTATTATATATGTGTCCACTGAGGCAGACTTATTCAAACATCTACTAGTCCTTCTGTAGTGGCAAGAGCATTCATTATGCCCCATATATGTTATTTTTAATAAAATCAATTATTGTGTTTGAGCAATTTGGATGTTTTAAAACTACTTAGTGGGAAGAGGTAATGGACCAGGACAAGGATAATGGGTGCTGATTAATTATTAATAATTGTAAAGGCAACATGGACTGTTTAATTTTTAGGATAATAGAGCTGCACGGTGCACAATTACCTATGTGCGTTGGCCAGTTGTTGATTAGATTTGTGTCAAATTGTTTCATCGTGAACCAGTTCACCACAGTGTTCTGTATCCAATTTTCTGTTACTTAAAAATGACGGCCTGCATCTTTTGTGCAGGAATTAGTCTGGGTGCCACGTGGTAATTATTTCACTCTAACAGGTAGCAGATTAAACCACAAGTATTTTCCACTGATAATAATAACTGTATAATTCGGAAGCTAGCTTTCCAGTCGGTTTATTGATTTTGCTGCTTTAAGTGCAGTGCTTTTTATGTTGGTTCGTGATGCTCTTCAGAAACGCCAGCATTTCAAGTTTGTGACGTTTTAGGCACCGGCGATGATGGTAGAGTCAATGCTCAGCATTAAGGATGGCTCTAATTTTCTGTCTGTTATGTCTACTAAGAAAGTCTAAGGTTGAAAACCGAACGCGAAATACCATTTTGCCTGTGCTACAGTACACTAGCAATTTGAGTTTGAGAATCCATAATTTTCAATTTAGTTTTACTGGATCATTCAAGCTGCTTATCTGGATCAGCGCCCCAAGTCCAAAGTCCAATGCCACTACCGGGGCGTAGTTATCAGTCTGTGTTATGCATAAATTCACCCTTCTTAATTCAAATTAAAGATAGCTGCTGCTGTTAAACTTGGCTTTCTTTGGGTAATGCATTCTGTCACTGCTGTCAAGGTCTTCGTGTGTGTGTGTGTGTGTTTGTGTTTGTGTGTGTGCTCGTGCGTGTCATTTACTGTATGACTACCCTGTATATTTGATGTGTGACAGTGGTTCTCACACAGGGCAGGGCAGACCCTACTGAACCACTTTAAACCATATTATTATTAATATTATTATTATATGTTTATTTTCCAGACATATTTGATGAAGTATGGATATCTTCCTGGTTCCGATCTTGAAACCGGGGCTCTTCGGACAGACGAAGAACTGCAGCGGGCCATCCGTCATTTTCAGAAGTTCGCGCACATTCCAGAAACTGGCCGATTGGACGAAAACACGATGGATGCGATGAGAAGGCCTCGCTGTGGAATGGCTGACTTACTTCAAGACCATGGCCACCATCGTCATATGGACAGTGAAATTGGGCCACCATCTGGCTACACGCTTGGGCCCAGCAAGTGGCAGAAAAAGTGGCTTACGATTAGGTCAGTTGTACCTTAATTGTTGATAAGAATAATGTTGCAGTTCAGTATTATCCTCTTCAGGCAACAACGTTTATTTACGGCCGAAGCCTTTTTCAGAATACAAGACTTTGTCAGTTATATTTGATTCTGAGGAAGTAAAAGCTTTAAAATTCAAAATTCCTAGTTGTGGGGTTCTGATGCACAGCTGCTTTTAGCTTTACCTCTGGTGACTATGTGTTTCTTTTCCTCGCCCAATGAGACATGATGGTATGTTACTCACTTCGTGAACACCATGTTTCCTTTACAAAAATCATGAGATTTTTTTCATAAAACCGCCAGGTTTGTACATATAGCAATATTTTCTTATTGGCCTATAAAAAATCATTATTGCACTATGAAAAGCATGGTCCTTGGCAGACTTTCGTAATTTAGTCATGCCCATAGTACCAGTAATTTGGTTGATAAGTTGTGATTGTAACAACTGTATGTGTGTTTTGAAGTCTGATCAATTAATTATCTATGCCAGTGTATCTGGATCTTTCTCCATTGGACTTGTTTTCTTTAGGAAGTGGTGCTATAGAAGTTGATGTTTGGATTGCATAATATTTTTCTATCATAATTTTTCAATAATAACATATGCAAATTATATATTATATATATATATATATATATATATATATATATATATATATATATATATATGTATGTATGTGTACCAGTATATGCATGCATATACTATAATTATCCTGCATGTATAAGAATATGCTAAAATGTATGTATGTTTGTATGAATGCATTTCTGCAAGTATTTACGAGGTATGTTTATACTGATAGAGACAGTGAGTGGGATAGCAGACATACTAATTAATATATTAGTTAATTAGTATGCAATGAGTAATGAGAAGCACTGAAACAGGAATTGAAGCAAAGAATTTTTTCAGCAGAATTGAATCTTTTGTGTACAGCGTGGGATACAGATATTAGTATTAACGAAGGTGTAACAGCTAATTTTGCTCTGTTTGATTGGTTTGTCGATCGATTTTTGCTGATAATTTTTGCTGAAGACTTCTTAACTTTACTCCGGATCTCAACTACCAACATACGCGCGATGCCATTATACGTGCTCTGTACGTCTGGAGTGACGTTACTGAACTGTCATTTCATGAAGTCCAGACTGGACATGCTGACATCTACATCCAGTTTTCCTCCGGATACCATCAAGATGGCTACCCATTTGATGGACCAGGTACAGTCCAGTTTCTTGTTTTTATTGTTTTATTGGCCGGCCGTCCGTCTCTTGCGTTGTATCGTTCTGTATTGCTGATGTTATCTATATATGAGTGTGTATTTATTGATTGATGCCTAGCAGCAGAAGTCCATTTTCCTACCGTCAGTGGTAAAATAAGACCTTAATGACGCTTAGAGGCCAAGGCCCTGATGGTTTTCCAAGGACTTTGAATTTAGGACATATTGTCTGGGTTGGATAGACATTGTTCTCCGTATTATTGATCTACCCTAAATAAATTGGTCCAGTTCGGATAAAATGGAACAAAGTCTTTTGATTATGTGCACACACATACATACATACATACACACACACACACACACACACACACACACACACACATATAATCAATGGACACACACACAGTCGATGGTAAGCCTATCAGCTTGTCTGTCCTAATGAATTTAGTAACTTCGTTTCTGTCAATTTTGGTTGCACGTTAGTTATTAATGGGGGGATTTGTTCACGGTGATGACGTCACTTTTGATCAGTCAATGTTATTTACTAATCAATCATGCATAAAGCTTACAAATGTTCATAAGGTGCTGAAAACTTCGGGTAAAGTAGTTTAATGTTAGAGTGGTCAATAAAATCCTAGATATGGCCACACTGAACCTGTTTATAAACATTACACTGGTTACTTATTGAATAAAAAATTACCGGTAAACTAAGGGGCAATGTTAATTTATTATGCACTGCAAAATGGCTAACATGAAATTTCTAATCCATGCAGCATTTCTTGACCATCAATATTTTCTGGTTTTGCTATACAGTGCAATTAGAACTTACACTGAAGTTAGTAAATATTTGTTGGCACCTTTAATGTTGCTGGCTCAAAAATCTGTAGTTCTATTTGTCTGACTGTTAGATTTATATTGAGTATGCATTTGTTTTGATTAGCTTTTTTCAATAGTTTGCATTTCTGCTTCCAAACTCTGATCAACAGTGTTTCCGGCATTGTGCTGATCTTTTGTAGATGGATTTGTATTACCATTGAGTGATACCTTCAGATGTTATATCCAATACTATACATATGAGCTGTTGTTATTATTATTTTATCATTATTAAATTTTTATTAGTATATGTTTATTATTATTATTATTATTATTATTATTATTATTATTATTATATGCCATGTAATTATTAGTATATGCCATGTTAAAAGATGTGTTGTTATTACTGTATATCGTTGTATTTGTGTTATATAAGCCATTGTGAGTTTACCGGTATTTTAAAATTGTTTCATTGTTTACGTGGTAGATAGCTTTGTAATAGGCTGAAAATTATAATTGGACAGCATACGAAAGTGAATAATTTTAAAATATTTCATTCATATTTCCTAGGAATGGTCTTGGCCCACGCGTTTTTCCCAGGTGATGAGCGAGGCGGTGATATACATTTTGACGAAGACGAACGTTGGACAATACGTTCTGACCAAGGTTGTTATTATTAAACAGGCATTTGTGGTCCAGTCATTGTGACTTCATATTAGTCGTAATATTGTAGGTATGACCTGTGTAACTTTTGTTTTAAATGGTCGAACTGTGTAACTAATTGGTAAATTAATAATCATCCTCACATGAGTAGATTGCTATGTTGGCAGTGTTTTTCAGTGGCAGCAGCAGCAGTAAATTTTACAAGATGATTGCTTTTTAAATAAGTCATTATTGTCATGTGGCAGATGTCTCATGGTTGTTGCCAGTGGGATAATGGTATCGTTGGAGCGCTTTGTATCGTACCCAGCCGCGTAGGAATGAATTTTTAGCAGGGGGTGCAGATTTTCTGAGGCGAGGTGTTTGGTTGTCACATTTTGTCGGTGAACAAGCCAAAAAAGGTCATTTCCTGTATATTTTTTAGTCGAAAATTTCAAGGGGTGCAGATCTGCACCCCTAGCCTCATCTTCCAGGGGATGTGCTGCACCCCCTACTTTTTTCCAGGTGATGCAGCTGCACCCTCTATCTACACCCCCACTTTGTACGGGCCTGATCGTACCTGTTTCTTTTTCTGCCTATTTCTCTTTTTGCAAGTTCTTTTTGGACCACAGCTCTTTGTGCCACCTAGTGCATAGTTATTAACTTAGAACTGCGTCATGTCTGGCAAATGGTAGACATCGCTGTGGTAGCTTCTGTTGTAGGCGCCAATTGAAAAAGCAGACGGGTTTGTTTTTCTTGCAATAAGTCTGACAGATTTGTCGACATGGCTGAGTTTTTAAGTTTTGACAAGTACTGTATGTTGAAAGGACAAATGAGAAACTGAAGTCTAAATAGTCATTCAACACAATTGCTTTGCTATTGGGATAATTTTGTTGACTGTTCTTGTGAACAACTTTAGTTTTTCTACACCAATTTAGATGCAGATTTATATAATCTTTATTTTGTGACAAGCACAGCATAAAAATGTTAAAACACAACCAATAATAACACAAATCAACTGATATAATAATAGATGAATTATTATATTATATTATTATGAATTATGATAATAGATGAATTTTTAATAAGGTGATACATGGTCAGACCTTAATAGAGAGAGAACATAATACAATTTTTGGATGTCTATGTTGTGGCCATTCAGTAATACCGGTAATTTTTCAGACACCTTTGATGAACACTCAAAATGCTTTAACCCTGGCTGATTTTCATAATTCATTGACTGCAGCTTATTTATGTGATATGCATTTATGTGATATGTATTTATGTGATATGTATTTATGTGAAATATATAGACTTGTGGACCCTTGGCTCTGTCTGATCCATCTTGCTAGTGTAAATGCATTAAGGTGATTTGAATAGACATTCTATTGTTCACATGCCGTCCATGTGTGGACTTATGGACTGATGCCTTTAATTTTTAGAACGTTTCTAATGAGTTCATTATAATCATTGATGATAAGTAAATGCTGTAATATATATATAATAGAACAGTTGCATGAACAACTGAACATGTATTGTTAGTCATTGGCCCAGAAAGACTTAAGCTCTTATATGATTTATTCAACTTGTCTGTCTAATAACGTTATAACAATTTTGTCCAAATGCGCAACTAATTTGCACAAGTTTAACTGAACTGCTTTGATCACTTTCAGGTGTGAACCTATTCATGGTGGCTGCCCACGAGCTGGGTCATTCGCTGGGCCTTGCACATTCTAATGTACCAGGGTCGCTGATGTTTCCTTGGCATCAGGGATATACGCCTGATTTCAAGCTCCATCCAGATGACATCACAGCAATTCAGTATCTCTATGGTATGTGGTTTCATCTCTATGACAGAGGTCTGTCTGCATTTCAGCCTCATCAAGTGGCGTACGATTGCATTTCTTTAAAAAAATGTCTTCTCTAATGGGAAATCACTTTTGTCTGTCTGTCTGTCTGTGAGAGAGTCTTGCCAGTCTGCGGCATGCAATTGTGTGTCTGTGGTATGCAGACATTGTTGTCGTTGAAGATAATCGAGCATCTTCGTGCATTCATATTTTACATAGAATTGCACCGATATTTGCAGCTGAAGAATAAACTGGATCTGTCTTAGTTTTGAGCTTTGGTATTGGCTGGCTGCTGTCTGTTTATATATGAAAATGTCTGTTTATAGGTGAAATTGTTTTGTTACGATAATTATTTAATTATGAAGTCCCACACTTTAAAATGACCAAATGATTTTAGTTAAGAATTTCTGACATTTCTATAAAAAAGGGTCCCACTTTCTAAATTAAGCCAGATTTTGGTTGATGGCCTTAGGCTGGCACATAGAGACCAACATGGACACTTTACCCCTTGGAAGCCTGTTGTTTTAACCTGGATTTTTCAATTTTGTGAGAACCTAGATACAGTTCTTGGTGAAATCAAGTTTGAAAGAACTCAATAAAAGCTGCTGTATATAAATAGTCTTGCACATCCTGGATTTGACCTGGACTTTGTGCAAATGTGATTTGGTGTTCCATCGGTTGGTGCTTCCACGCATTATGAAGTGGAGCTGTAGAAGTTTTGGATTAAATTAGATAAATTAAGTATCAAGTGTGTTGCATTAACAGAATAAGACAAGGTAAATAAAGGTTATCTGTTTATCTTGCTTTCATTTAAATTCACCCAAACTAGGAGTTTTTTTTATAGGACTGCTTATGTTGCCTTAAGTAGTCCAATTTAAAGATATTTTATGGTTATGGTTCTGGACAACTTCTATAGCGTCATATGTGATATAGTATTATGTGATTTAGTATTAGAAACAAGGCTTGTATTTCGTTCATGCACTTTTATGTTTGTGTTTTGATGATTGTTTATATACCTAAAAATGAGTGATTCAAATAATTAAATTCTTGAGAGAATATCCCATTAGAATCATTGATAATTTTTTGCAAGTTGTCATCATGCATGTTGTTCTCTTTTAGTCTCACTTTTTTCTATTGAATGTGTCTTATCCGAGACTTTTGTTACTTGCTTCTAGGTCCCAAGAAACCATATCAGAGACACCCATCTTATCCAGGTTCCACTTCTTCAACACATCAGCCAGCACATCATCCGGTCCCAACTCATCCAGCCCCAACCCATTCAGCCCCAACCCATCCAGCCCCAACCCATCGACCCCATCATCCTCACACTCTCCCACCAGTGCCTACCACGTTCAGCTCAATAACACCAAGGCACTGGCCAGTGCCATCGTCCGCTCCCTTGACTAGATCCATATCATCATCAGAAACAATGACTTCAACCGTGGCTCCAGTAGTTACGACACACAAGCAACATGGTCATGATGGTCATGGTGGTCATGATGGTCATGGTGGTCATGATGGTCATGGTGGTCATGGTCGTCCAAGCAGTACAACAACAGCTCGTCCTTTGTCTGACCCGTCCATTCCTGATCCATGTCGTTCGATCGATGCATTGTCTGTGATCAGAGGCGAAACATTTCTCTTCTCAGGAAAAGTAAACTTAATACTCTTCTATTATGAATTGTTGATTTTACAGTCATAATAGTCTGTGAGGTTACAGGAATGAGCCAGATCATTCTAGCGACGTTATATTTGATTGAATGTGTGTTGCTGTAGCAGCATCAGAATGCAGTTTGACGACGAAGGGCACTGCAGTTCATTTGCATCCCTGCTAATAAATCGTTGGCTATGAAAATGTAATGTAATGTAGCAAAATATTTTTATAGCACCTCTTCTGAAGAATTGCGTGGAAATGCTCCTGCTGTGATTACTGCATATTGATAAATATCAAAAAAATATAATCCAGCAGTACCACACACCGACTGATTAAATGTCAGCACCATAAAGATATATATATATATATATATATATATATATATATATATATATATATATATATATATAATCTAGTAAAGTTAAGAAGGTATTCTGCTGTGGAAAATTTAGTTCCAAAATATGTACCCATTGACCTGGATGCAAATCTATATAGAATCATTGATAACCTTTGTTGCTCCCTTAACAAGAATAAAATGCTGCATGTGCCTTACTGGAATTTGTAGGGCATAGGATGTCAATTATGTCATTTACTTTAACCAGGAAAACTAGAAGCCTAGTGGGATGTGCTGCCAAATAATTAACTATATGACATTTGTAGCACCAATAAGTTCTGCTACTTTAACTTGATTTGTAGTCCAGGTTATTTAATTGAATTAGCTGTAGGTTGGGATCAGAGGCGTAGATCTGTGTAAAAAGGTGGGTGGGTCCAAATGAAAATTTTAAATTGTGCTGTCACAAAACAATGTTTATTGAAACAAGCCTTGCCAGTGCTCAGTGGTAACAATTCAATACATTATTATAATTATCATACTTAAACCAGCAAACCATTGCACATCAAGTCATCAAGCATTGTCAAATGTCAATTATGTGGAACTCGATAAATGAATGAATTAATTCCAAAGAGCCCATACCAGACAAAGGTCAATACAGGGCCTACCGGCGAACCAAAGACCTAAAAATGACAAAATGGAGTCGTACGGATGCGAAAATATGACGTCACGTTTATCCATAGAGCTAAATAATACCTAGATAGCCAGTCAGACGCGAGGATAGGAAACATCGCAGGTCTTTCTGAGTTACATAATTGGGGGCAAAATAAATCTAGCTGTTCTCACTGCTTTACATAATTGTCTCGCGAATAATAATAAACAATTCATCTCAAAAAGTAGGTGGGTCCATTGCCTGGCCGGACCCAGCTCCTAAAAAAGTGGGTGGGTCCGGACCCAGAAAAGCACATAGGATTTACGCCCCTGGTTGGGATAAAGCAAAAAGTTCCAGCAGAAGTTTTGATCCAGGCATTTGAAAAAAAAACTATATATCAGGAAACTCCTAGCCAGGACTGCTCTTATCAATGATCAATGACATAAAACAGCACTCTTATCAATTATCCATTCTCTTCAAAAAACCTGTGTTTTTCAGTTTGAATTTTTGTATCTTATGCAAAAAATTATAATTTTTTTGACAGCAGGCAGCACACTTGCCTTAGATTTTTGTAGAGTGGAGCATGTTGATAGCAGTTTCTGTGGAAACTTGCATGTGTGCAATTTGTGAATTAGTGATGTATCAGTTAACCAGTAAGCAGTTAATACTGCAAAACTTTTGCATTGATGAAATTAGGCACTGCAGTGATGAGTGCAATGCATGATTTTGTACAAGAATTTGACTTGTAAATGCAGCTGGCATAAAACTGCATTGTAAGTTTAGATTGAAGTCTCTATGGTCTGCAGGTTAATACAGGAGCTTCAGGCAGATGCTAATGCAGGAGTTGGGCTGTATTATTATTTTACATAGTATTGATAGTCATCATCATCATCAAACCTGGACACTTTTGTTGGTGAATTTGGTGCTTTATTGCTCCAGTCTGAATTGAAACAGAAACGTCTGGCATATGTATTGTAGAATGCGCTGCATCTGTTAGTAATGGAAGTTAAATTTCAGATTAATAAATAAAATGTACGCGGTGTCTGTTTTTTGTGGATTTTGACATCGTTTGCTCAAAAACTGGTATGAAATTTAGTGGTTCTGGAGAATCAACGATCGTGGCGTCGTGGATGGTTTTCCGGTGCAGATTTCCAGATTTTGGTATGGATTTCCATCACAAGTGCAAAATGTTGATGCACTGTTTGAACGATCGAGCGATGGGAAAATCATCTTCTTCAGCGGTATTAAAATTAATGTTGTCGTTAAGTCACAGGTCTGATTAACTTCCATGAATGCAAAATGACGATTTTTTGGTTATTTACAACTGTGTTATTTTAGCCATCATCACTCACATCACTCTTGTGAAATTTTATTTTTCCCATGAACCGTGATAATAGAACTAGTCTCAGTCATCAGAAGCGTATGATTGATTTCTTGAGAGAAAAGAAGCCAAGTACATGTCAAAAAACCAACACCTCCAACCTGGAGACTATAGTTGAGGTGATGGATTATGACACAAAAAACAAAAGGCTTAGCAAAATTCACTATGAGTTTTCTTCAGGATAGAATTGTAGAGCTCTTTCCTTCTTCCAAATCTCATTTAAAATTATTTTCGGTTGAAGGCTGTTTCACAACATATTGGCGACAGCCTTGTTTGTCTGTACACACAAGAGAAGGGAACAAGGTGACTAAAATTTTAACTATTTGTCTTTCCACAACTGAAATCACCAGTGTCCTCATTTAGGTATTTACGGATAAAAAGAGCTAAACTGCTTTAAATTATCTAAAATGCCTGCAATGTGCACATTTCAGGTAATAAATATTGGGAGTTCAACGGTAATTATTTGGTCGGCGGTTTGTCCGCGGAGTCTGGAAAGCCAATCTCGGACTTTGGTTTGCCCGCAGATGTTGATCACATCGACGCGGCATTTGTTTGGGGTCACAATAGGCGGACCTATGTAATCAACGGCGACATGTACTGGAAACTCAACGAGACTGGCCATGGGATCGAGACTTACAACTACCCACGTGACATGAGCATGTGGACCGGTGTCTCGCTGCCCGTAGATGCTGCATTCACCTACACCGATGGTCAGTAGATCGTCGCAGTGGTATTTAGGTTATTTAATTTTTGGTGTTTTTATGATCCTATTGTATTTTTAACTTTAGTTTTGAATGCAACTTAACCTGCTGGTAGGTTAGTTAACTCTTCATAATATTGGCTATCTGGCCTTGATCTATCTGCAGCATTCAACATCTTACTTACTGATAGTCTTTGTATCCACTTATGTGAGTCTGTCGTTACAGTTCCACTGCGCTAACTCCACTTCCACGGATAGCATCGTAGACAGTTTTGTCTTTTCAGGGACTTGGTACAGAATCTATTCTAAACAGGGACTACAGGGACTCAAAGATATGCACCATTACTTCGTGTGTGTGTGTGTGTGAACAAATACTGTGAACGTTAGGGAAAGTATATATAGTACTTGCATGATTTTTGAGGTAATTTACTTGTTCATACTGATGAGAATAAGAAGGCATGTGAGTATCCATCCATCCATCCATCCATCCATCCATTCATCAGCTCAAAGTCCCCTCAGGAACCGTCAGGCATGTGAAGTCTAGGCATAGTTGAAACTTTGGTCTTGAGAGCCAGAAAGTGAATGCAAACTCACCTTGTGCCATGTGAGAGAAATTTGAAAATAGCCAGATGGATTTGGGGTGGAATCATCCAGGTAGGATAAGCTTGAGCATCGGTACCGGGTAGTTACTGTATTTGCAACAATACGTCGCCCAAGTCTTCTTGCTTAATTAGCTATGATAGATTACATTTTGAGAAGGCAAGTGGAGATAGCCATGTTCTAGAATATAGTTCAACAGGCTAAAGATGAAGACACATACCAATGTTTGGAGGCTTCTTGACCATCTTGGCTGATTTCTTCAGCACCCGGAAGTATATTTCCCACACATGTACTGTATGGCCATTTATGCATTTTAGCCCTTATTGTTTATAATCATGGGTGGACGGATTGGAAGAGGATCTGCACATGGCAGGGCTGAATCTCAATGGAAAACCTGACGGAAGACACCGAATGACTTTGGAAGAAATAGCAAAGGACACAGAGATCTTTGGAGAGATGTCATGGAGAAGTCAATAGCTGGACACAGCTGGAGGTCGATGACCTGACCTGTTTATAATCTATATATTATTGTCTGTTAATTTTAGGTCACACTTACTTTTTCAAAGGATCGGAATACTGGCAGTTCAACAATGCACGGATGCATGTACGACACGGATATCCAAAGCCAATGGGAGATAAATGGCTGAAGTGTGAGCCGAGAGATAGACCGACGGCTACAGAAATGTCTGAAACTGCAACCAAAGTATTTGCAGCCCAGTCATCAGGAAAGATGAGCCGAATCGTGCCATTGCCCATTGCCATAATTCTAATGCTACTAATGGCGAAAGTCTTGGATTAACATCTGTTAACTTTACTTCAGATACTTGATATTACGCATTGGCATGTACACCGTTAAATGTTATATATCTTGATCTTGAGATTATTTGGCAATATCTAAGTGCTTAAGAATCTGGAACTTATTTCTGTTTGTTATTTTTGCATCTAATTTGGAAAAATTCTTGCTTTTAAAGTGTTCGTGATATTTAATGATTTTTACGAATTTCAAACGATTCGCTGTAGTTATTTTACTGATAGTTGTTCAAGAACTTTATTATGTAGTTGTTAGTTATGAATAGTTTGAAACAGAAGTGCATTTACTAGAGAATTGTTACTGCTTAGACCCTAATAAATTTTGCAAATGCCGTTTATAAAAAAAACTGACAGGCAATTAATATTTACATAGTTGATAAATTTGTGTATGCTGAATAAAATGCTATATTCTTGCTTTATATTGCAGTGAAAAATTAGTGCAGCAGTATAATTCTGATGGCTGCAAATTAAATTAGTTAACATAAAATACAATTTATTCCTGTTCAGGACTTTGGGAATTAGTTCTGATTTTAGTGTACATGACAATGCTCTGATCATATAATAGGACATATTTACCTAATAGGTGAATTTATATTTTAACTGGACTGTGTATTATTTATTGAATATGAAAATATGAATAACTTTTATATTGTCTAAGCAGCAGCTTTCCCACAGCAGTATATTATGAATCTCTCTGTCTCTCTATCTCTCACACACACACACACACACACACACATACATATATATATATATATATATATATATATATATATATATATATATATATATATATATATTAGTCAAGTTCAGTCATTTAGGTTTTGGCATCTGGTGTTAAACAGCTCATGTTGCATGCACCTGTTTTAGCATGGGATTAGGTTTTACAAGTATATGCTCAATTCCAATCATAATTTAGGTTTACCTGTTTTGTGCATTTACATTTAGACAAGTTGTTAAGGCAATCTATGGCCGCATGCACTAATTTCTGTGCCCAAGCAGTGGTACACCAGAAAAGCAAGTGAACGGTTTCTTGTAAATTTACAGTTAATTGTCTTGTGTAGGCATATTGTTTGATTTCAACTTTCAAGTGAATAGAGCTCAGAAAACTGTGTAGCCAGCCAGTGCTTGTAGAGCCCTGTTTATGTATGAAGCCTTGTTGCCAAAGTTTATGCTTTGCTTGTAGCTAAAAGGTACTGTCTTTTCTCACTGATTAATTATGAGTTACGTTTATTTGGCAATGCATCAGATTCATTATTAGAGCTACTTTGTTTGGTATTTTCGTCAACGATATGTAGTTTTAGGCAGTGGCGGCTCCAGGATTTGGCAAGTGGTGGGCCGTTGGGGTGGCAAGTTCTAATCACAGGGGGGGCAACCATTTGTTGTTATGTATGTAGTATTAAGTATAAGGTCCCAACAGGGGGCCAGACAATCAATAGGGGGGCACGGTCCCCCCTGTGGAGCCGCCACTGGTTTTAGGTTAAGATATTGTGAGTGGCATAGCTCAGTTTTTGTATACAATTTGAAAGCTCCTGCTTTGTGCTGCATTTCCCCATAAATGTGTGAAATCAAATCAAGTACAAATAAATTTGCAAATTTCACAATGTTTGTTTTATTCTACCTTAAATGGCAAGTTTTATTCACCATGTCATGCCAAACTTTTTATTGAAAGACAAGCCAAAGAAAGAAATCATCAATTTGAAACATTTCCTATCTAGCTATTGCTGCAAAGAGATGGCAGAGAGCCAAGATGTTGATGATGACTATTTATCTAGATATCCTTATTAAAAAAGTCTAAACATTTTAATTAACATTTAATATGAAATAAAACAAGAGCATTCACCCCTTCATAGCTACTACTAATGCAACCAGGACAATGAGTTATAAGATCTATGAAAACATTGTAAAACTGCTTCTAGGCATAATATCATTATACCTGTAGAACTTAATGTGCATAAAAAAGTAAATTCAAACAAAAAAGAAGCTACGGTAGAGGCTAACATAATTAAAAAGTGGCACTAAATGAGTTCTGGTAAATACATTTGTCCAGTAACAGCAAAGATTGACTGCATTTTCCTATAATGACATATTCAATTTAGATGAAATACAAAAATATTAAGCAAAAGTGCTTATGTACAGCAGAACTTTGTTATAACAAACTTTGTTATGTATGGCATTGTATGCCATGTACGGTCCCACGTGTGATGCGATACCACATTGGATGGTATAGGATGTTTATAATGTACCTTGGCTACAACGCACTAAATTTTACAGACCTGCAAAGTACGTTATAACGAAGTTCTACTGTCTGTACATGAACGTGAAAATTGTAACAACGAATTAATATTACAGGTGTGATGTACATTATCTAGCCTCATAATCTATGATACTATGGTCATTGTTATGACAGACAAGCAAACATTAAACTGATGACATTCAGTTTACACGAAACTATTTTCAAAATCTCAATTTAACTTATAAAGGTCCATCCATATAGTACGTACGCACTGAGGGGGTCAGATTTAGGAGGTATTGCCTATGCACGCTGTGCAAACTGGGGAAGGAATTGAAAATATGCCTTTTTTGCATATGTACTATATGGATGAGCCCTAGATATAGTTTTTTCTTGGATATGGCTCTTGAAAATCATTAAAACTGACCACCTATTCTGTCACATATAATGCACAGGACAGTCAAAATCCTCAAATTTCTTATAAATTTAAATGTTGATACACAGAAAAATAACCAATAAAATTCTTCTATATTGCAAATACTTTTGCAATGGCTGGAAGCTTCAAATGTGTTTGGTGTTGTACTAGTCAGCCATCTGCAAATAATTGCATTTCAACAGAACTGTAAACAAACTAAGAATCACCCAGTCCTGTTTAATTTTCAGTATTAATCAATGCACAATTTCCCAAATTTAAAAAAAAACTGACTGTTGGAGAGTTGCAGTTATTTAAAATAAGTCTAGTATTTCAAGCGTAAAACCTGTTCTAACGATGAAATTGGAAGGTTCGTGATGTTAGCTATCAAACGTCTGCCAAGTTCTGCAAAAAAGCATAAACTCTAATAAAAGCAAAAGAAAATGTACCATCAACTTTGAAAATCTAAACAGCAATGGATTTACTCAACATTTCTAGACGGTAATGCATCTAATGTGCTGCTTCAAGTGCAATTGCATTCATAAATGAAAATATACGTGAAAGAATACAAGAATGAAGTTTACTTACGCATTAATGTCGTCTAACTGACACTGCGGTTGATTTCTGAAACAGAACCCAAGACATCACAGCAACATGCATCACAACAACACTCCACTGCAAAAAAGATCATTGTCAACGTCAGATGCCAAATTATTTATCTTGTTTCTTTGCGAAGCCACAAAGACAATATCAATAAAACAATCTTTACAATCCGTACTCGTTCTTCAAAGAGTAATAATAGGTCAGAATATTTCCAGGCCAAAATTTTCAACCACCACTGAGAGGATGATAAATCCACAAACCTCGGCAAATCAAATACTGTTCACAGTGCATTCTGAATACGCCTAATGTCATACAAAAGCACCGTACGTGTAAAGGGTACTATACTATTCTCTACGTTTAAAACTTACTTTTGCTTAGCGTGAGTAAGTATGTGAGACTTGAGATTTGTCGACTGAGCAAACTTCCTGCTGCAGCTGTCAAAGGGACAGACGTACGGTCGGTCGCCGGTGTGTATCCGAACGTGAGTTCTCAAATTGAAATCTAGAGAAAAGCGCTTGCCACAGCCTTCAAAGGTACACTGCAAGCATACATACTACAATCACATACCATACAATCGCATGTAGCTCACTTCATTCATCAAAACCTGTCTACCTGTGAAAACTAATCATGCCTTAACCTTTTCAACCCGAACAATCATCATCTCATCTCGCTCTTCTAAGTCTGTGGAATCACTCACTGCACTTTTTCATGCACTTTTTCATGCACTGCATTAGAACTTTGGAACTCAATTCCATCATCCCTTTGCAGTCTACACCACAGTCAAAAAACAGCAAGTTCTCAATCATAAATTCCTCAATCCAAGCATTATCTCCTCAATTCTTAGCTCTAAAATTAAAACCTTCCTTTTCCAAATAATTTCCCCTGCAGCAATAACATCCCAGCCTCACAGCCCTATGGATATACTGACTATTGCGACTGGCTGAGAATTGCACCTTCCCCAGAGCTAGTTAAAGAGAGACTAAGTGCCTAAAAATAAGTAAATACTATGGCAGCACTTCAAAAGCACTATATAAATTCTCAAGATTTTACTTACTTATCTGTCTATATGTATAAGTTGACACGATTAACATCAACAACAGGTTTCAGAATTATGATATCGAAAAAAGTTGAATACGAAGTGTGCGTGTTGTGCTTGTTTAAAGATGTGTCTGTATCAAAGGCGGTGGGTGTTGTCTGCATACATGCCTCCTTTTTTCTCAACTAGGCTTGCCACTGGCTATGGCAAAGTACATGCTAGAATTACATTTCATTGACAATTAGGTAACTGCTGAAAATATTTCTTCATTAATGTCATTTCTATTTCCAATATTTTATTAGTGTCTGGTATGGAAAACTTAAAAGAGGATGCAGAAGAAATGCAAATGAGTTTCATCCAAATGACCAAGGCAGCAAGAGAGCGACAGAAGTGGAAGGAACTCATTCAGACCCATCGTCCAACCCAATAGGGAACAACTGAAGAGAAGAAAGAAGAAGAGAACACAAGAACCACAAATCAGTCTCTAAACACCTTCGAAACAACTTGATCTTTTCAATTCAACACAGTTTCGAAAAGCACATATCCATTTGGTGCATAGAAGAATGAATGAAAACGTGTGTCAGTGGATGCCACTACAACAATATATTTCTACCTGAAACGGTTTTTCGCCCGTATGAACAAGCTGATGACGTCGCAACTTTGAGCTCTCTATAAATGCCTTGCCGCATTCTGCACACACGTGAACTCGAGGCCCGTGAGTATGAACGTGCTTTCGCATTGACGAATTGTCTTTAAAGAGTTTGCTGCAGCCCTGTTACAAAATATACACTTTAACCCCTTAACCGTGTATCTAACTGTAACTCAATGTAAAGTGGACGGATATATCCGGGATCCCCAGTTAAGGGGCTAAGTAATAGCGGAAGAACTTTTGGAAACTAAAGAACGTCGCCTTAATACCAGAAACCTCACAAGAACTATGTTACTGCTGCAGACACTGATATGAATTTTCACTAATGCGCATTAAGACTTGTACGAAGGCTCAGTTACTGCAGGTGAAACAGGTGAAACAGCAGTCACATATCATAACTTTCTAGTACAAACAAGTACCTTAAAAATAATTTCTTATAGATCTAAATTCATACTTTATGAGGACAAGCAAACATCTTGGTGTCATCTTCAGGAGGTGACTTTTTTGACCTGGCTCTAAATACATAAATAATTTCATTCATTTCATTACCTATAATTTATATAGAAATAATATTATATCAAGAGAGACATAAAATTTTTGAAATGATTATACTTGACAACCAGAAAACCATAACTGAATGGTCCAGTGGAATAAGGAGTTAAATGCAGTTACCACCTTAATGGTCAGATTGTCAATTGAAGTGCCCAGAAGAATAAGGAAGTAAATCCAGTTACCCCCCCTTAGTGGTGAAAATATCAGTTGAAGGGTCCGGTGAAATATGGAAGGAAATGCAGTTACCCCCTTGTTGTTATTGATACTTAAACTATGGGGGGGTCGGATACAGTTACCTCCTTATTCCACCCAGCCATTCAATTCTGAAATAAACTGCTACTGTCATCATGACATTCAAGGCTCTAGCAGAATTGATATGAAAGGCAGATACTGTAGACAAAATGTTAGCCTCCAAAACATGGACTACTTTAGTTAAGCTAAGTATATTTTTCCAATTTCATGCATAAATTCTGACAATACAGTAGTGTAGTTTTGGAGAAGTGAAACAGAAAAGGGTGACTTGACTCAAAAACTGGGAAATGTAGCCAGAGAGGAAAATAATACAAGAAATGACAACCGGTGCAGTTCGGTAATAAAGGCAAGTGGCGTAAAAGCAATTAGATACAGAGCTCTACACAGGCAATGCTATCTAAAAAAAACACAAGGCAAATCACGATACACACTTTGTAAAACTTGGAACAGGCTGATTGTCAACATCAGTGTCGGTCTGTATTTGGTCTTGTTTCCCAGAAAGACAATCGGTAAACTCAGTTTCAATGCCTCCCGGCAGAACTTCGTCTTCGGTTATGTCTAAATTCGTTTCCAATTTAACATCGGGTTCACCTGAACACAACAATGCTGCACGATCAGTCGACCATGCAACAGTGCAGTTAGCATGCTTCTGCAAATGACTCCAAATTCAAAGTTATCTCCATTCACTTCTACTTAACATTGATGAAAACTTATAAACTCACAAACCTAGATTAAACTTACTACTTATGATTTAAAACTTACTTACTGTACCTGCACAGGATATGCTGCTTTGCAGTTAATTATGCAAAATAAAAACAACCATGTGCTCAAATATACACAAGGAAATTTCACTCATTTGCATGCTATTCAGCTGTACATCTTCTATTGAAGCAAAGTCACAAAAATGGAGAGACTGAATACGTTCTAACCCGTCGTCCACACCATGACCGTAAATTCTCCCTCTAGGGTTTTGATTTGGACCGGTTTGCGCTCCCATTTCCGAACGGTCGTCTTCGTGTCGCGAGACAGTTCGTTCAGCGTCGCGATGCTTTTCGCGGTCTTCTTACTCCTCGGTCCTCGCAGCTTCTTGGCGCTGCTGCCGCCTGTCGCCGCCAGCTGCTCGTCGGTCTCCGCCGACGCGGCGTCTAGGAGACCCTGGTCGCTGGCGGCGGCGGGATCGACAGACGGATGGGCGATTAGGCTCAGTTCGTCGGAGAAGTCGTCTTTGACCGGAGGTTCGGCGCCGAACGATGACATGAAGGAGGACGGAAGGCAGTTGAGGTCGTCGTCGGTCGGGACCAACGACGACTCGTCGATGATCTCCCCGTCCAGTCGGACGGATCCGTCGTCAACGATGTCCTCCATATACTTCAACTCGAGTTCACTCTCTTCGTCCATCGCACGAATAACTTAACAACGGGATCGGAAAGAAATATTTTTACTGAAAATGAAAACATCCAAAAGCCATCATTTTACGCATATCTCTACGGTTTTGTCATAGAATGCAACATCTATTCTATTACTAATCTATGAATATTATATTATTCTACAACGGACACTATTACTGACAATTATTTTCCATTTGAAGCGAACATAGATTGAGGCTAAAGGTACTATACTGACGGCGCTTTGGAAGTTGATTGAAAGACACACAACAGATTGATCTTACTGATTTCAACTTTTCTCAGGCTTCACTGAAGTTCACTCTTAAACCATAGATACTCAATTGACTCATTACGGCCAAATTCTATGCTTAATATGTTGATGTTTTTTTTGTTCTCGAAAATTTAGAAATTCAAGATGGCGACCGAAACGAAGTTGGACGCCGACGAAGAGAACGGGAGTCCGTTGTCCCTGGACGCCGTTCAGTTGAACAGTCTGAACACCGAGAGTGATGCCGCAGCCCTGACGGACGAACACGGCTTCGCACTCGAAGAACTGTTCAGACTGGCGCTGAAGTTCTACAAAGGTTCGACCACTGCTTGCGATGTTCGCCGTTTTTATAACGCCGAAATTTTATTTGTGACAATCGAGGTTATTGACATCGTTTATTTTCTGTGCTGATTTTTAGTTTGCCTTCGTTTTTCGCTTTCACCATCTGTCCGATAGTAAACGTGTTAAAGAGCAGAAATGGGTTGTTTGCTGTTCCTGCTAGGAAAAGTCTACCTCCTGTCATCGCGGCGCATACTATTTACACCGTGCTTTTTGCTGTTTGCCCCTAGTCACGCTGTCTCCTGGTGGCTGCCAATAGGGATATCGAAAAAAGAATAACGTTATATCGGAATATCTGGATAATTGTAGCAATAGATGCTCCTAGAATTTGAAAAATTTACCTCCTTTTGTCTCTGCGGCACATAGTATGTGTATTTAAGTGGTGCATTAGCCTTTAGTTGTCCTGAACACTGACATATACATTGCATTATGTAATCTTAGTATGATATGCCATCTAAGTCAGTTCTTGATGACGATTGTGGTGAAAGTGAAGTTGGTGATGATGCAGTTGCAGTATTTGCTAGATGTGTTTATGATTTATACATATTTTAATAGACATATATGATGCTATGTTTCTTATAACTATATCTTATTATAGTTTCTTCCATTTTTGTGTAAGGATATGTTGTAATTTGTGCAAAGATGATTCTTGTATTAGTATGCCGATATTAGTATGTTTATTTTTACAATCGACTTGAAGAATAAGCTTGACTAAAGTTTTATTTGGAAGAATCTGAAAATTTGTTGAAATTGATTTGCTGGCAGACAAGGAAGGAACAAAAGCTTTTCAGATATCATACAGTGATAGGCTGAAGCTGGTGGCTTTGACAAAACAGATTACTTATGGGAAATTCCGAGCAGATATTGCGCCAGATGTTGGGATACTGGATGTGATTGGCAATGACAGAAGGTAATTTAGAACAACTGTACTGTGATAAATGTATGTTTGATATGCCATGGGTTGGAGTTAGACCTGTCCATTGGCGATCAACACTTTTATCTTAAGATATCCAATCTTCCTGGTTTTAAAAAGAGGCTGAATAATACTATTTGTTTGTAAATGTTTAGATCCGTCTGCTTTGTCATATATATAACACAGATGCTGTTGTAGTTATGATGCTTGCAACTTGATTTTGTTCTACCAAACAGGCCTGTAATAATTTTTTGTGAGTACTAAATTTGGCTTGCTTAGGCACCATCTAGTTATTGAATAACAGAGTAAAGCTATGCTTTACAGTAGTTTCGTATTCGCTGCATTGTGCATTAGGCAGCAAACAGCTTGTAAAACTTCATGGATTATAAAGATTGGCAGTTCAACCTCATAGTAAGCAGCCTCCTGAAATTGAGACATGTTTTATACAGATATTTTAAGCAGTCATCAGAAGTGGAAATATCAAAGCTAGATTATCCCTTCTGCCCCAGCAATTCATATAACCAATTTGTTACGAAGCCAAACTATCGGTCTTACGTCTTTTAATGGATGCATCTTCAAATAGACATGGCATGGCTTAATGTTGTTATTCATTAGACAATGTTCTTTACAAAAACTCTTTGGAAAATTGCGCTGACTTGCAGATAAGTTGACTAGGCATTGTACAGTGAATTTTACGGCATACATTTTTCGGCTTATCCGCTATTATATACGGTACATATGCCAGCAGTTCTATGCTCCATTCCCTTTTTATGCAATCCTTGTCTGTTTCAATTGTGACTGTATTGAGTGCTTATTTGGCAGATGGAAATGTAGCAACGTAAAAATCATTACAATGTTGATTTTTTTATTTGTTTTATTTTGTTTCAGTTTCCTTCTATTGAACTGCATAGTATTGCTTGAATTGTTAATTGGATTAATATTTTGATGAATTTCTAAATAATTTATTTAAGAGCTGTAGGTGTAAGTGTGATATTGGTGGATGATGCTTTTAGACAGGTGTGGCAATCATTGGGCGATATGTCACACCAGCAAGCAATGAATGAGTTTGTGAGAAATCTAATCGAATTATGCCCACAGTTCACTCCATATGTCAAAGCCCACCAAGCAGAACGCGATCAATTAGAGAAACTGAGGTCAGTTTGATATGACAGCATTTATGGTTTCCAGTATTTTATTATTATTACCATCATTATTATTATTATTATTATTATTATTATTATTATTATTATTATTATTATTATTATTATTACATAGTATTATTATTATATGGCTGTTAGTGCACATTAAGTCATTTATGAAATGAAGAATCTTAAGTGCAGGACAAGGCAGGGTGAACAACTTTGCCAAAGGTCACTATGCCCAAGGTCACTATGCAGTGGCTACAGTCAGGTTCGAACCCACTGCCCTCCAGTTGCATGACAAGAATCTTACTGCTACTTCACCACACCCCTGTCGTTTTCATTATGATCCTTGCATATTCTTATACACCTATACCCTATTTAGTTATGTGTTTTTCATATGTCAATTTCAAAATATTGATATTCATTTGTGTCGTTATTTATGGGTTTTGATTTTATTGAAATGGAAAAATTATTATGTGCTAATGTTGACCTATGGTTGTTCATCTTATCTCAGTGTCCTGTTTGACAGAGCGGAGAGTCATTGTTGTGCATTCTTTATTTTTTCAGCAACTTGCTGATTTTCTCAGCATTCTAGATCTGTGTCAGTTTTGTGAGAATTTAAAAAAATAACTGTTTTGTATTTGTGTGAAACGTTATTCAGGCATGAGGAAGTAGAACGACAGAAAGAGGAAGAGAAGCAGAATCTTCTTGACAATGAATTGAAGAAGGAAGAAGAAAAATTGCGTTCTTTGAAACTGGAGTAAGTAAGCTTTGCTACTCAATTCTTTTGGAAATGTAGAATTTTGCATTGTTTATGAAACGTTTTAAGCTTTAAGCTTTCAGAGCAGAAAATGTGCCATATCTTCCTGATGCTTTATTGTGTGAATATAGTGGAGATGTGGAGATGTTTAGGTATTATATAATTGTTGATTTTCAAGGCAACAGATCAAAGATGCACTTAACCAACAAACAGCTATTCAATTTAAACAGTACGCAAAGCAACAGGTGCCTGACAATGCTGAACAGGTTAGCGTTGGCATCCATATTATTCTCAATAAATTTTGGTGTTAGCTTTTTCGCATTTTTCAATTTTTTTTGCTTTTCAGACATTCCAACTCTTTTTAATGTTGCCAAAGAAAAAGGTATTTTAAAAAGCATCTTTTATATTAAGTGCTGGGGTTGTCCATTTTTGTGCATTAACTTCGCTAGAGCGGTAAGGCCGTGCGTGATACGCCCAAGGATTTTGATACGAAAATCAGGAAGGCCATGCATTATACGCTCACATCTAGTAGGCATTTGGAGCAGGTGAGACCACCCAGAGTTAATTGCTTTTGTGACACGCCCAAGTAAAAGCGGCAGTTTGGTTCTAGCAAATGAGGTATGCATGTGGACCATCTGGGCCCATTATTTGTGAATTCAGGCGTTCCAATAATTGCCCATATGCGCATCTTGCCCTGCGGGAAATCTGGCGAACAGCGGGAAATCAGGAGATGGGCGTGCCTGAATAGGAAGCATTGGTATTAGGAAACAATGTAACGCTCTTGGAACGGAATTCTGAAAGACACTAACGCCAAGGAGGTTAACTGAGCCCGCTGTGTCTTGCACAAAGCAACCAAAAATGGGATCATATGAAAATAATATTAAGTGCCATCTTTTTAATTGTAATGTTCAGCTTTAATGAAATTTGATTGGGCTGCTTGGGCTTCAATGCTTCTTTTATTAATGTAATCATTTTATAGAATGAGGCCCATTTTATCATAAATAAAAATGTGGTATCATAAATAAAAATCTGACCAGCAGTTGTTTAGATATTAAAATTTAACCCTTTCACCCGTGAGGCCGATATTTCAGTTTCATGACTTATTGGTTATGCAGATCTCCATGGTCAAATGGTTAAAAGCATTCAGATTTCTACACTTTCTGTAAAATATTTAGATTCTGATGTTTGATTAATTATGTCTCAATTATGATATCATGTTTTCAGTATTAGTAAATCAAAGATGTGTGAATTGCTTTATCGTTCGTTCTGATGATCTGTGCTGTTTCTGGAATTTGGTGATTTTTTATTTATTTAGTGTGATAATTTTGGAGTCTCTCGCTGATTTAGAGGTGAATTAATTTTCTGGCTGAAATATTGTTTGTAGCAAGATTTGCTAGTTGTGCAACTTCAAGAGCAACACTTTCAGCAGTACATGCAGCAGGTACATACCCAGCAAATAGTACACCAGCGCCAGCAGTACACTCAGATGCAAGCACTGGCTTCCAGCACTCAAACCGGTACGAATGCGCCTGTCGTGCCGATGACGACCTCTCTAGACGGTGACCAGCAGCAGCTAGTTCAGTTCATGACAGAAACTGATGGTAAAAAAGAGGACAGAGATCCTGAAATTGATGAATCGAGCATGACAGACCAAGGGCTTGAGTGTCAGATTTCAGCAGCTAACGACGCAGAAGAGAAACTTATTGTGGCAGAAAATGCACCAGATGACTCAGATGGCCACAGCAACATCGATGAAGACGACCATTGTAAGCCACTCTGAAGTCACTGAAATCGCTTAAATCGTGTTCATAAATAAATAAGTTGTTGTGAAATTAAGTAAGATAAATCGTTTTGAAGCTGTATATCTAATATAATTTTAGACTTCTATAGCACCGCTTCATTAAGCTTAGAAGCATCGGCCGATGACATGCCAGATCACGATCACACGAGATCCACATCAAATCCAAGATATCAGGCCGGACAACCAGATGAATTGAATTTAAGAGTTGTCTGCCTAAGTGACTTTAAGGTTTGGGTTTTGCAAAAGCTTGAAGGTTTTGCCAGGAGAGCGAGGAAAACATTGTAAACCAGAAAAAGATGGGCAGAACCAGATGTCTCATTTCCTGAAACAAAGGGCTCAAACATAGTTAATGCAAATATTTAGTAGAAGATATGCTTGAAAACAATGGCATTTTTGTGATGTTAATTTTTATGTTTTGAGGTGCTCCAATGTGTGAAATGCCACCTCTTATTCCGGCAACCATCTGGACACGTAAGGATATTCGAGAATTCAAAGAGTCAGTAAGAAAGAATCCAGAAAATGTTATAAGAGTCGGATCGTTGTCAACAGCAACGGTGAGTCAGACAGTGGCATAGCCAGGATTTTCAGAGGGGGTGTTTGGTGTTTGGTTTTGACTGTTACCAACTTTGGAAAAATCCTGACAAGCAATAAAACGTTATCACCTCTATTTTTAGCTGACAAGCAAAAAAGGTCCTCACCTCTTACTTAAACCTTTACCGTCTATAGCCAAGGGGGTTTTGACCCACAAAGACGCGTCAAAAAATAAAAAATGCATGGAAACTCATAACAAATTTTTTCTGGTGGACAAGGGGGGTTTTAACCCCTAAACCCCCCTTGGCTACACCACTGGAGTCGGACATGAGTTTCTGGTAATATCTTAGTAATTGGATTCCACCACAAGAAAGTGTTTGTATTTTGCGATGAAGATATTCTGTGACTTTGTTCTTCAATAACAAAAAATTGATTTTCAAAACTCATCTCTATTATATAAGAAATATGAGAAGTTTAAAGAACGTTTTGTTATGCTATTTATTTCTTTATCACTGGTGTTGAGTTCTGTTGATAGGTTCGCGTTCCAACTCATGAAAATGGAACGAGCGTATTTTTTGAGTTTGCCACCGACAGCTATGACCTGGGCTTCGGAATGTACTTTGAATGGACGCTGTCGCCACCAAACCAAGTCACTGTTCAGATTAGTGAATCGAGCGATGAAGAAGAATTGGAGGAGGAAGAAGGTTACCTATATTGTTATCTACCTATTCATTTTATAATGTCGGTTTTTTGCAGTCATTTCTGTTTTGTGACAGTTTAGTGAATATCTCATATATTTCAGCGGTCGGTATTTATAGACTGTATTAATTGCAATAGGCTGTTGCTAGTCTGCTGGGAAATTTACCATTGGCATTATGATTGAATTGTTCGAGTTTCTTTTGGTCTAGTGGAACCATGTCACTCGTATGTCTGAAAATGAAACTTAACTTCCAGTCTTTGCAAGGACCATACAAAGATAATAAGATTCGACGGCTGTCCAGTGTTTTATCATTTGCACTATTGAAGGTACTAATAAAGGCGACGTGGAGAAGGGAAGTCATAACAAAAAGGAGAATGGGCCGCCAACGGATGAAATCATCCAGGTGTATCGGCGCGATTGTCATGAGGAGGTCTATTGTGGCAGCCACATGTATCCCGGACGGGGCGTCTACCTGTTGAAGTTCGACAATTCCTACTCGCTCTGGAGGTCGAAAACTGTCTACTATCGTGTCTTCTACTCAAGATAACAAGTCATTGTTGACACTTGAATCTGTCCTGTTTCGACCGTCGATGCCGTAAAACCTCTACTTTTCTTGGCGGATCAAAATTCGATGCGTGAAATCTCTCTTTGTGAAAGCCTTGATCAGCATAATTCAGCAATTTTAATCGGTTCGTCTTTTAGGTGTAAACATTTCATTATGTTGTTTTAATTCTTCTCCGTCATCCTTGTTTATCTCTATTGAGATGCTATCACATATGAGTAGTGATGAAAAGATTACTGGTACATCTGAAGCATCCAGTTAATCCATTATGTTAGAATAGTGGGGCCCTTTTTTCTGTTGTGTGTCACTGTGTCCCCATTGATTCACAGTGAATTTAAGCAACGATTTTTTTAATAAAATATTACTTCTTTAGTTGTTAGTTGTTGGTATCTTGTTTTGTTCTGAATCATGTTTTTTCCAGAGATTAATTTGTTTCAGATTGTGAATTGTTTGTTTGCTGGGCTCGTTTGAATGAGAGCTTGATTAATTTCAATACAGAAAACACTGCTTTGGAAATTGTTTGGTTCTAGTCCACATGTGTCATAACACAACACATTTTAAGCATAATTGTATGGCATTTTGACCTTTGGATCTGTACTAATGGATTCAGAAACTGTATCTTTGAATCAGTGTTCATTTTCTCTTGAATTATTTGAAAAATGGAAATGGTGCATAGGTATTGTAGCGTTAACTAGGCTAACTGTTGGCCATGATTATTTTAACACTTGGCATAAAAAATTATGCATTGAGTTTAATTGTTTGCCTGGGTAGTTGTCCAATGAAATAATAATTTTATGCTACTATCCAGATATTTTTGATAATCATGCATGATAAATTTGACATGTTTTACAAATGTCGTTTGTCTATTGTCTGATGTCATGACTTGCATCCTGAAAACCACATGCTGTTTTTAACCGACCCTTGTGATCTTCATCACTCGAAGGGGACACTGATTGTTGTTTTTGTTTTTTGACAGTTGGCATTTATGGCAGCCACTTTACTGTAAATTATTAAACAGTAACATACATATTTGAGAATTATCAGATTACTGCAGACCTTACAGTAATTTTTCAAGTGAAATTCTATATAATAGACATTTAGAAATGAGATAAAATAAAAATAAAATCTGTACTTTCATACGTTTGTTAGTTTAATTGAGTTGAGTACTTCTTGCCAGTTATTGATTGTGTTTTTGCACAGTATTTTGAAAGTATCGTGTTCTGTTTGAATTGAAATGGCTGTGCCTCTTCTTTCAAGGTTCTTGTTAGATGGTGGTGGTGGTGTTGTTGTTGTTGTTGTGCATCTCCTTATTATATTTTGGCATAGTTTTCGATTTTTCAGATATCAACAAATTTGTATATGTAAACCATTATTGTGAACATTCATTTGCATTTTCTGCTATGCTGAAAGTACCGGTACATTGTGCTTATCTTCATCATGTATTGATTTTTAAGTGGTAGACTAGAATTCCAGATTACCGGTATTTGCTTTTGCGACGTTGAAGATATTTGGTGAAAATGACGCTGCTGGCATAATTTTATTTTAAATCTCTCGGGGATATTTTCTTGTTTGAATGCTACATATATTCTATGAAGTAGGGCCGCTTTGGTTTCAAAGTAGGTTTATTGCATTTGACCAAATTTTACACGAGATCTGACATCGTCATCCTATCGTGCATGGGTTTAACAGAGCAAAAGACATTTGCACAACATAAGAGGCTGTTGCACTGTTTTGGTAGATTTGCATTATCGTGGAATTTACTATAACAAACAAGGCATGTATTTTCTTGCATTATAGTTCCATTAAAATGGTCTGTTCATTATAATCAAAGATGTATTTAGATGAATGAGTTTTCAAGAAAATAACTTGACATTCTTGCTGCTTTTGACATTGTTCTGTTCAGCTTTTCTGTGGGGGTGGGGGTTGCAGTTTCTTTTTAGTTTTTAGTCTTTGAATGTCAGCATATCTGTGGTTTGACATCTATGGCGATTTCTAGGTTCGTGATTGATTCAGGAGTTTTATCCTATCCGTGTTTCATAGTAATTGTTAAACTTAATTAAATCGAGTATTTTGCTTTGAGTTCTGTGTATCTTCTTTGCGAATATTGATTGCAAGAATGCTTTCTGTTAGAATAGCAGTCAGCTGTTGCCCTATGATTTAGGCCATCATATTGAATAGCATCTGATTATTGTACTGTTAAAACTTCTTGCAGGTTTCAGTGATGTATTTAAAGTGGTGAGTTGGGATGGAGTGGTTGAATAGTATATGTCTATGATGTAACGATGTTATTTAGTCTGTTTTTCATTTTCAACAACAGAATTTTGGAAATTTTTGTGCTAGAGTAAGGAATTATTTGAGTGAACTTTTTCATGACCTTTGCAGTAACTGAAACATTTTTTGCAGTAGCATTGTACTGAATATTCACACTTAGCACAGATCATATAGAAATTCCTTCTCAAAATATTTGTTATTGGTATTATTGAGTGATACAAACATTGAATTAGGGGCCATCCATCTAGTACATATGCAAAAAAGGCAATTATTCATGCCTCTTCCCCTGTTGCGCCCGTGCATTTTTTGGACCCCTCCCTTATGCATACGTATAAATTAGCCGCTCTACCCAACCCTGGTTGAAAAGTTAATTTTTAGCCATAGTCACAAAGCATTTGTTTTAGTATTAAATTTTAGTTTTGTAACATCGTGTTTAACAACCGTGTGAACAATTCTTGTGGCCCTTTGTTGGTGAGAAAGTAACTGTATTCAAATCTAATGTTTGTGAATAACCAGTCTTCTAATTGTGTGGTTTTTTAATTGTTATGTGTGCTATATATAAATCTGCATACATACGCAATTACGCATTCATTCAAGGCCCTCACCAAACGCATCAGTATGCAAAATGTCCTAAATCCAACCCTCCCCTTCAGTGTATACGTACTATATGAATGGGCCCTTATTTTGGTTTGTGGTCCTACAACTGCCTTTCTGGTTTTTAAGGTCTTGAAACTTCTCCTAAGTGTCTTGCATTATTCAATCCACTTTTTCAGGAGTAGAAAATGCTGAACGTACATACATAGGCCTACTAGTAAACAATGTCTTTAAATCGATTTTTAAAATAAGATCAGCTGTTGAGCGATTTTACGGATTTGATTGCTCTCTGTTGTCTAATTGCATATCCATAATTTTTATTATGCAAAATGAAAGAAATCTTGTTAATCCTTCACAAAATTTTGCTTTAGAACATAGATTTTTCTATTTGTCTTGGCTAAGATTGTTACTCTTATTAATTTATTTTATGTTGTAACATTTGAAATGACTGTTATTATGATTGATGGCTGCATTTCATCAGATCTTATCTAGAAATTTTGTAACAGTCAGTTATTTGTAAACTTGCCATTGATATTTTGTTGTGAGGTCATCGAGGGAGCATTTCACAAGATTATAATTTACTTGCACTTCGTGATTCACTTCTTTCTTAATCGTGAACGTATTCTTATGAGTGATCTGGTCATGATGTCCTCTTGTTTTAATCTAGTCCCGTTTTCTGGATTGTTGTAAATTTTGAAGAAAAAAATTACTGCGTCATTGACCATTTGTTAAAGTTACAAGTGCCGTATCAGTTAGGGTCAGGTTTTCAGGGGATGAATTCAATGAGGCCAAGGAATGGCAGATATGTTCATCATCTTATTATGAGGCAGTCTGCGTTATTCTACCATTTCTTTACTGGGCACAGTTTTCGAAGGTATTCTGCAGTATTAATTAATATTGTGGCTGAAATCTTTGTTTCTCCTTTTACCGTTACCTCAAAGGAATTGCATTTAAATGTTTCGAGAAGCTACTGCACAAGTCTCCATTGATAATTATAAAAATTCACGGGAGCCACTGGGTCTGTGACATGCTAACATCTGTGTTGTAGCTTGACTATTTTGTCCTAGAGAAATACTGTAGTATTTTTAGATTGAAATCCACTTTTGTTGAATTCCCATAGCTTTGTGAACTGTCATTGTTTTACCGTGCTGTTTCGCGTTAAGATGTTGAAGCCTTGATATTTGCAGTATAACTTTTGTATTATTAATAATTCTGTTTTAATATTTATACTAAGGTATTGTTGATGTGCATAGCGGACATGTGTTCTTTCAGCTCTACATGTTTCATTCTGTGCATGAATGTGAGATCAAAGTATCACGCTGTCTTGTTTCCTGAAAATTGAGTGTCATTTCTTATAGCAAGAGGTGGATTTGTGAAATTATATCGTCTAACATCAGTTGTTGTGATTGTAATCAACTGTTATTGCAATGTTTGTGATAGATTCATTAGCAAATTCAATTTTATTTATTAGAACTTTATATGTAAAACAGTGTAACTTAAGAATAAATTTTTTGGAAATGCTTTGCAGTGTATCTTTCAGTCGATCGTTTAAAGCAGTGGACAGAAAAAATGATCCACTTATGTGCAGATGAGCTAGAGCCCTACATAGTTCAGAGGCAAAAAAATTTTTGGGGATGCAAAATAATTTAATTTAAACAAATGACTTTCTATGTCTCATTGAACTGACGATGACCTTTATTTATTTTTGATCGTTAGACTTTTTCCGGAGATAAGGGCACAATATGTCTACATCGCCCCGGGCACCGACTGTTTTTGCTCGTCATGACATTTTGAGTCGGGGAATGGGCATCCCCCGAAAAATTGCTGCTGCGTCGCCACTGTATAGATTTCCTATG
This sequence comes from Metaphire vulgaris, assembly GCA_018105865.1. Taxonomy (NCBI): domain Eukaryota; kingdom Metazoa; phylum Annelida; class Clitellata; order Crassiclitellata; family Megascolecidae; genus Metaphire; species Metaphire vulgaris. The sequence goes on from CM030841.1 coordinate 13,862,018, forward strand.
AGAAGGAATAAAGGTAAAGAACAACATTGAATTATTAAGAGAATGTCAAAATTTAACAAAGTGCAAATCCATGGTAACTAACCTAGCAATACAGTGCCTGAAGGTTTTTATCAGTATCACCAGGGTGCGATTTGTGACCTGGAGCACTGGGGGGGGGATATGTCAAGCTTGGGGGAGATGTAGTTGTTGGGGAAGTGTAGCAGTGGGGGATGTAGTGGTGGGGGAATATAGCAGTAGGGGGATACAGTTGGGCAGTGGGGGGAAAAATCCCCCTTCCCCTCTACAAATCGCGCCCTGAGTATCACACAAGCCAGCGCAGACTAACTTCTGACAGAACACAGCTTTCTTATAAAATGGGTTTCCAAATGACATAGCATACTTCTAATAGTTTCTTTCTATCGGCACACATTTTCCAAAGTTCAATTTTTGGGCATTGTAATGGCAATACAAATCCTCCTCAAGTTTAATTTGTTGCTGCAACATAGCTTCCTGAAATTTAATTTCTAGCGGCAACACAATTTTTTTTACAAAATTACATCATTAGGCCTGCATAAAAATAGTAAGCAGTGCCAATCCACCGGGCTCATACAGAATTAGTAATGTAAACAGGTGTACAAGCATACACATTTAATGCACAAAGTCATCATCAATTTACAGTTTAACTCTTGATTCAACATCAACGTCATAACATTGAAATAATTCCGTCTCAAAATAATTAATAAAGATAAATGTTTGGACAAACTGCAAAAAGGTCGGGTCACTAACATAAAATTGAATGACAGTGAATGATAAGTCTCAATTCAATCTTTCAAAATTTAAAATGTCAAAGTGTTTAAGTCAGCATACATCTTCTGCTGTTTGGTTCTAATGTTTATAATGAACACTGAATCATCAAAAATACAGATTATTGTGGTACAGTACTTGCATTTTACAAAAAAACGTTTCCCACATCTAATTTGAAAAGTCACATGACCTTGGTACATTATATAATAATAATAATAATAATAATAATAATAATAAAATACTTAATATAATAATAATATAGTAAAAAGAACAAATCAGTATCTACATTTTTTACATTCTAAAACAAACATCAAACTGCAAAATAAAGTTATTTATTTATGAAGTTTACAACAGACAGTGATTCTGATTCAAGATCATAAAATACAATAATTTCCAATTTACTGTCAAATGATGCATAGAAGCATAAATTCTGGCATAATTGTACAAATTTCATAAGTATTCAAATTTTACCCCAGATTTAAATATGCAGAACAAGTGTCAAACTTATAGAACATGTATGTGTAGTCTAGCAACCTAAATGATCACAATATTCAGTATGTAAATATTACTTGCAAGAGTTTATAATGAAAGAATAATCAAAAATTAAGTAAATGTATTGAACAAAATATGAAAGTCATATTCGATAAGAAATAAAAAGTGCCTGCAAGTTCAGGTTCAGAAGAGGTTGCAGTAATAGACGCTGCATAGGTTCAACTGAACCAGTGACAAATAACAAAGCAAATTTGTCTTACTGAATGTATCTGCTCGTCTGATTTTCGGATGTTGCTGGAATGAGCACGTTATACCTACTCTCAGTACAGGTTCCACTGGATCCAAATTCATGAACACATTATCTTTAAGCAATGTTTTATCACCTACTGAGCCTTGAATGACCCTTTCTGCCCTGAATATGTCTCCTCACTCATCTCCCGATCTTTGTCGAATGATCACCGTTCTCAGCTCCGCTCCAGCTGTCGCGTTCAACTACTTGTTCCTCCTCCGGCCAAAACTGCAAAGTTTGGCGACAGATCGGCTTCGTATGGCAATCCAATTCTACGGAATTTATCGCCTGAGAACGTTAAAAAGGCTAAATCTGTTATGGTATCCGTGAAGAACTTAAAGACGTACTTGTTTAACAACTCCTACAAGTGACGTTTGTTAAAGATCCCTAGACTTTGGCTTTTGCCATTTCCACTGAGCTATAAAAATAGTTTCAATAATAATAATAATAATAATAATAATAATAATAATAATAATAATAATAATAATAATAATAATAATAATAATAATAATGACCAATGCTGCATGACCCCTATGACAAAGATCTCACGTAACAAGGAGATCAGAAACAGCCAAAATCTATGTCAAAATGGTACCACAGTTGCATAAACTCCTTCGTTATCAGAACATATCAGAGTTCTGACTATCCTTTAAATGATCATTTAAAAGAATCTAGCGCACACAAATGTTCTGAAATTTAAACAGAGCAAAATGTTCCTTTGAAAATAACTATGCAGAAAAATAGTATAAAACCAAGTTCTTTATTGAATAATATTTTGCTTTATATGAAAATACATAACTACTGCCTAAGTACTTTTGCTGTCAATTTTGTACCACAAAATAAAATCAATAAATTCTATGCACGTCAGTTTACAAACAGCTGAACATTCAGAGAAAAAAGCTATTGATGAAAACAACGACTGAGATCAAACAAATTGACAAAACAGAACCTAAACAGTAATTAGCAGTCACTGCTTTTGTCAACTTCTACTGAAATCTCCTTAAGCTAAACATGCATGTATCAATTAAAAAGTTCAAGTCAAAAGCTGACCACAATAAACATAAGTCACTATTTCCAAATAAGAAATATAAGAAAATGGCTCAGGCTTCAATAAACAAGACAACATCCCAAATAATGTTAACCCCTTAACTGGGTGCCCCGAGTCACGCTCGTCCATTTTACATTGAGTTACAAATAGTTGCCCAGCTAAGGGGTTAATTACAATAATTGTCTTATATTTGATATTACAAAGTCCAATGAACATCAGACTGCTTAGTTACCAAAGGGTATTCACAGAATTACAGAGTGTTACGCTGCACATCAACTGCTCAGCCCCAACAATCATACGGATGTTTACGTCCCTATATTGCGCACAGTTTTTACCCAGTATCCCCTCTATATCTCCCTCTCCTCCCTCTCCCTCTCTGGAATGCTTTGACCACATTCATTCGGGCCTCACTTCTTACTTCCTCACTCTGTTCAATGTGAATGCTAATGTGTCAGTCTTTTACCATGCAACTCCAAAGCCAGGAGCACTTCTGAGTAGAAATATAAGAGACACTATACAAATGCTACAGTACGTAACATAACTGCACTGTACAATGAAATCAGAAAGTGACCTATACTAGAATACAAGTCCTAGACATTTATGAATGAGAATTTTTTAGACATGATAGAGAAGGGTGGTGATCAAGTTTCATAGCTTTGGCTTATTTTGTCTTTTTACAACAAAATAAGAAGTACAAATTCAGTCCAATGTCTTCAGAAATGTAATTTTCATATTGATAATTGTGAATATTGTGCCAAACACACAGTTAATGTTAATCACTGTCCTATTTTTGGCATTACAATTTGCAGTGTATGTATGCTTCTATGCTGTATGTATGCATGCTGTATGTATGTATGTATGTATGCATGCTGTATGCTTCTATAAGTCAAATTACCATCAATAGTAGGATTCCAAATGTAAAATATGTTACAGCTTCATCATTCCAGCTAAAGTACAAAAGTAATCAGTAAATTCTTTAAGACACTCACAGCAGTGAAAGCCACAATAATATTATAAAGTATATAAACTATATATATATATATATATATATATATATATATATATATATATATATATATGGCTTTATACTAATAGATCTATGAAAGCACGAATGACTATCAGAAATAGCAGAGAAATTTGAAGGTTCACAATAAACAACTGCAATAAAAGCATAAACAACAGCAAATCTACAACCAAAGTCATCAAATTAATGTCTCTGCAACAATAGAGCTTCAACTGCTTCAACTCTTGCATCATACAAAATGATATGACTCTGAAATCATCTATTTAAGAATCCAAGACCCAAATGACTACGACTGGAACAGCAAACAGTAAAGGTAGAAAAGATTTCAGAAAAAGTAGAATAATAATTACATTCCATCAAAAACCTGGAATAGGCTACGAAATAAGCACGACAGACATACATGTGAGCCACAGTGCTGAACTCGCGGTCACAGGCCTCTCAACTAGTCGGGCATGCAACAGTAAAGTTCGAAACATTCAGCAAAGCTGATGCTATCATGTCTGATGATGATGATGATGATGTGGTGGAAGTTTACGTTTGTAGCATAAACGAGAGATATCGAGAGAAAGAGAGAAGTCAGGCAGAAAGCTTCGGGCGCTTCCTCGGTCGCTCCGGTGGTGGACTCTGCTGACTCGCCAATGCTCGGAACGCCTCGGCAATTAAGTGAGGATGGTTGGCCACCATGTCTTTCCAACCGCTGGTTTCCATGACGTCAGTTGCATGGCTAAAACAGCAAAACACGGCACTTACATATAACATTTCATACGCCGCCATTTTAAAAAATCACTTTAAAAAGCCACAAAATCAAAAATCTTACATCATCCACTGGTTCCTCTTCTACAGAATTAGCTAAATACAAAAAAAACTTCCATGATTTAACAGCAGTATCATGACAGCTAATATCTGATTTGCCAGAGGTATGAGGGCTTTAATACCCACTAAATCAAGAATGGTTCCAGCTCGGTAAACATTTCAGTCCTTAGCTACCTGACCTCCACTGTTGGTCAAAAAATCTGGAGTGGAAGTGTCTTTTGAAAAATTGAACAATGATGTAACTAACCTGATGAGTTTTCTTTATAAGGTTTAATGAGTTATGCTACCATGTTGAGTATTGTTGTCTTTGTTGCTATCGTTAAGTCATTAATAAGAAAGAATCAACACGTAAATATCAGTACACAATGATCCAAAAATTGTCATTGCCACGATGTTTTGCTGAATCATAAGTGCACTGATATTTCCATTTTGATTCTTGCTTTTTCCAATTTGCCATTCTCAAGTGGTGTTTTTTTACACGTCTGCAATAATCTTTTAAACATTTTATTTGCAATAATCGGTTCAATTGGAGGAAACACCATCACATTTATGAACAGACATAGAGAAATTAAAAAATTACCTGTTGATGAAATCAATGCCGTGAGTTTTCAGCTGCTCGGCACTATGAAGGTCGGCCAGTGCAAGGATGTCGGACACATTGTCAATGTTGAGACTGGAGCAAAGGGCCTCCTCACACATGACCTTTAACCTTTCCAACGCATACTATAAGACCACATAAAATAAGTGCTCAAGTCAAATAGTCTGCATGAACGTAAATACCGGTAATCATATTGTGAAAATCGGTATCACAACAATTTGTCTACAGACTTTTGGTCTACGGACAGTAGGTCTACTACAATATCTGGGCTAGGGTAAGGGTTAGGGTGGGTTTAGGTTAGGGTTATTGCTAGGGTTAGAGTTAGAGGTAGGGTCATGGTTAGGGTTACCGGTAGGTTAGGGTATCGTAGTAGACCTATTGTCGGTAGTCCAAAAGTCTGTAGACAAATTTTTGTAGACGAAAAGTCTGTAGATGAATTGTCACAGAACCGTGAAAATCGACCCTCAAAATCTTGCCATAACAACATACTAACTTGCTTAACATCCAGTACAATCGATCCTCTTACCAGCTAAATGAAAAATAAGAAAACTTTTCATACACATTTCTTCAAGCGTTCTGCAGATTGCAGGTCCATTAACAGCCTCTCCATTCCATTCCGTTCTGTGCTCTTTGTTCTGCACTAATTTTGTCGTTCTTCTCCATCCCTCCATCCCAAATGCTTAGAGTGCTCTGATGTCCATCTTCCCCATCATCTATTTCTCCACTCCACAGGATACCACATTCCACGACGGTATCTTCGTTATTCTTTTATTCAGTTCTTCATTCAGTCCACAACTTGCCAGTTCCCTTCTTTTAATGAATACTTGCTTGCCCAGTTTGCCATTATTCTTTTTTTCTCAGTGTGACTTCTCACATCCTCAGTGATTGCATTTCCCAGATACTTGAACTACTTGACCGGTTCCAGTACTGCTTTCCTTCACCAATCACCATGATCTTCATCCACTTAACTTATCCCTTAGTGTTCTACATTACTGCATTACATTTTGTTCTATTGGTGTTTATTTCCATGCCAGATTCATCCAAAGCTTCAAGTGCATGGTTCATTCCATCCTGTGCTTCAACTCATCTGTCATTGCTTAATCATCAGCAGAACATGTGCTATTTATTAGTTTTCCATTGATTTTGAATCCATCTTTCATCCTTCTCTCGATCTGTCCATTGTATCTTGTACGTAGAAGATAACTAGTAATGGCAAGAGAGGGTTTCCATCTCTCTAGTTCCTCTCACTACAACTTTCTCTGCAGAGTTCTCCTCATTTATCACAATTCTAAAGGACTGACTCGTGTGCAGAAAGTGCAAGCAGTTGCTCATCTGTCAAGCCAACTTCCAGCCTATTCAAAATATCAATCATATTTTTCCAGTCTACCTGATCAAATGCTTTTTCACAACCAACAAATCAGACATACAGATTCTCTATATACCGCCCTGATGCCTGTTTCACAAATTATTCTCCGTATGCACAGCAGTAAGAAAATCTCATTTATCAGCATTACTTTGACAATGACGTGGATTCCTGCAGGCTTTATGTGCTCTCAAAATTCAAACGGTGCAGAAGCTGATCATAAAAAAATAGCGCTACATCAGCCTTCACAAAATAAATGAGACAAAGACGCAAGCGAGTGACAAATTGCAGCAGCAGTAGCTCTTATACGACTGATCAACTTGAAGTACATTCAGTTCGTCCTTATTTTATCAATTTTCTCTTAAACAATGACTCAGTCAACTAAGAGACCATGTCTTCTTAAGGAAATACTTTAATTACAAAATTAATTGCATGCCATCATTGGAGGTAAATGGCAATAATTTAAACATCCGGTCTGTCAAGATCGCATTGTTGTTGGATGCAAGTAACAACGGATTTAGAAAAAGTTTACTTAATCAGTTGAAAAATTCTTGAAGTACAACACTACCTAATACGTATTTATTTTAACAAATCCATCCTGAAACTATGAAGTTCCCGCTTATATTAATTATATTAATATTAATTATATTAATATTATTAGAAGGAACCTAAAAACACACTTATTTAACATCGCATATAAGTGACACGTGTCAAAGCACTCTTGTTTTTAGCCTAAGCTATGCTTACTGCGCTATAGAAGTTGTCTAATTAATAATAATAATAATAATAATAATAATAATAATAATAATAATAATTAAGGCACGGTGCATGCTTAATCGAACCATGAGAATGAAAAAGTCGCTAGTAAACGAAGTGCTGAATAATTAAAATGGACAGAGTTTATGTGGACAAGGCGGAGAAAAACAATTGTAATCAGCCACAAGAAGCCATTCGGTATCCACTCATAGTCCTATTCCGTAGGGAAATTTTTTAAAACAATCAAAACAGAATCTACAGACACTCGTATATCTTCGCTGCCTATGATTATACAGGTCCTGACAAAATCTAAAATTACCAAAACTAAAAAAGATTTATTAGACAATGAGAAAACTTATTAACATATTTGAGGCAGCTTTGTGGCATAATGAAGAGCAGTCTCAGATGTCAACTGGGCAGAATAAATGATAAGAACACCAAAAAGAAGAGAGAAAAAAAGAAATAAATAACTGATACTAATAGATCTACGAAAGCACGAATGACTATCAGAAGTAGCAGAGAAATCTGAAGGTTCACAATAAACAACTGCAAAACCAAAGCAAAGACTTCTGCAAAAATATATTATGCTTTCCAAACCTGTGATACTAAGTTGTTTCTGGCAGTCAAAATAAACGACCAAAAATCCATAAAAATTGCAAAAACAGAATGTTTAAAAAGAAGAAAACACTTGAGGCAGCAAACCTTGTCAGCTGCAGCTAACAGTTCATCGGCCATTTTGTTGAGATTCGGAGCCCTTCCAGTGTAGATAAAGCGTAGCATTTCAGACAGTACTTCCTGATCAACGTCAGTTATTTCTACCCTGTTCTGTACATAAATTTTTAAAAAATCCAAATATTCAGACAATATTTAAACATCAGTGAAGTTTTCAAAACATAAGTGCTACCAGACAACAGAGGAGAACATTATTAACCCCTTAACTGGGGAACTATTTGTAACTCAATGTAAAATGGACGAGCGTTACTCGGGGCACCCAGTTAAGGGGTTAATGCCAATATAAAACAGCTTAATATTTCATATGGCAGTCGTAGAAGGAGTAAGTGGCAGTTGTAGAAAGGTAATTGGCAGTCATAAAAGGGGTAAGTGGTGGTCATAGAAGAGGCAAGTGGCTGTCATAGAAGGGTAATTACCGGTAGCAGTCATAGAAGGGGTAAGTTTTGGTCAAAGAAGGGTAAGTTCTGGTCATAGAAGGGGTAAGTGGCAGCCACAACTTACTTGCATAAAAGCACAGTCATAAAGCTATTCTATGAATAAATTCTTACAATAAATACACTATTCAAACAAGTAAACACCATGTTTCGTGTTACAGAACCAGCTTATCACATAACTAACCACATACCTGTTTTCTTTCTTCCATTTCGTGCTCAAACATAGCATTAAACACTGGAGACCTTGCTATAACAACAAAGCATTCAAGCTTTTTTTAAACTAACTAAAATCCAGGTGAAGCACAAATAAAAATACTGTTGAAATGCCGAGACATTTATACTGCAAACTCAAGCAAAAAATCTGCTGCAAGCAGTGAATTACTTTTGCGGGCATAGCTTGATTCGTTTTTAACCGGTCACACAAACTGACGCACCAGCAAGCACTGCTTTGTGGACTTGGAATTGACGATCTCCGACGCACAGGGTGACGTCGCTGAACGGTGCTCGGTCGTACAGCTGGCCAAGGTCTTCACTCAAGTGACAAGACGGAACCTTCACGGGTGTTAAGCTTGACTGACCAGTGACGTTAACAGTTTCACCGACAACACTAACCTACAATAAAACAAAATATAATTCTCAGTTAGCAAACATTTGAGATAGAAACTGCCATACTCAGTCTAAGAGCAGGATGTCTTAATGCCTGAGGTGTATGAGTGAGTCCCTACATGGTCCACAACCAATGATACAGTCTGTTAATAGGATTGCTAGTTTTACGAGATCGCCTTAAGAACCTTCTTACTTGATTGCAAGCATTTTTGATCATATACATTGCTGAGTGTCATGCAACTCACTGAAATACTGGTCTAGAATATAGTGCAAGGCATAAACTGAACAAAAGCAATGAGATGGCAATGGCATTCATGAACACTGGCTTTGCCACAGTGTGATATAAATAATAATTCTCATAGAGAAGACATTAGTATCCTTCATCCTCGGCTTTTCACTTAGATTTTTATTTCAGCCTTTCCAAGTGATTTGTAGAGTGAATCAGGTTGCTATATTTTGAAGCTGTAATTCATAAGTCAGCTTAAATTGGTTAGTTGTTGTCCACAGGTTGATGATATCTGCCCTTAAAACCTTCAATACACAATCATTTTCTACAGTCCAATGAAACTGTCAAATGGAAAACAATCGACAATTGTGTGGATTGGCGCTGTTCTGTGGCGGCCATCCTCGGGTCTTGGGGTCGGATTTTCTCAATTTTTGACGGTTTCTCTAAGACTACCCCGTCACCCACTTGGTTAATTCTGTTTAAAGTGTTCGTGCAGTCTTTTTGATGAGTTACCACTCTAATCTTGACATTCTCTTACTTACTTACTTAAAACAATATAGCAATAATATGCATAGCTTAAATTTAGATTCTAATGGGTATGTACGTACATCCATAATATAACCAACAGCTGGTAGGCTGGCAAATATTTAACTAAATCATATAAAATAGAAACTCTGTTGAACTACAGGGCAGCCACTCAGGCCTCACTCTCGCTTGGTGTAAACACCATAGACCAATTTTACAATCCTTGCATCATTCATACTGTGAGTCTACAAATCTTTATTACTGGAACACGGATATTGCTTCTTTGTTTCAAGTTAGAAATGGACGTCCGATACTTCCGTTTTTATGCTTCCAGCATGTCCATTTTGTATCTGGCAATTTATCAAAATCTTCACTCCTTCACCTAATGGAATTGAGGATAAAATATCAGCTATCAACATTATTTAATTTATCTTACAAATGTCCATAATAATATTATAATGCCTATAGTTGAACTACATGACAACTACAAAGTTACAGACTCATATCATCGTCGTTAATACTCATTATCATCATCATCTTCATTGTTGTCATACTCCATGTCTCAATAAGGATCATCGGAGCCAAAGGTGGTCCTTTTTCTTTCTTTGGCCATGTGTATCACAGTTTGGATCTTAATAACTTCCAGTCCATTCAAGAATATTGTGGATCCATCTTCTCTTTTGTCTTCCTCTTTTTCCCATGCCATCCAATCTTCCCACCATCACTGTCTTTATCATTCTTTCATCCTTAATTCTGCAAATGTGTCCAAATATTGATATTTTCTGTCTTTGATCTTGTCCATAACAGTCTTTGTTCGTCTCAGGTTTTTGCATTTATATGGTGGCACTAGTTACAGTCATATATTTATCTTATTTTCATCATTTCCCTAAAACATTTCATTTAAAATGCATTCAGTTTTAATCTGTCTTGTTCCCTCATGGTCCATGTCTCACATGCAAACAGTAAGGCATCCAAAATTCACAATTTACAGTCTGTGCTGATGTTTTTACTTTTCCAGATCGTGTTCAAATTAGCAAAAGTACTGCTTGCAATTCCAATCCATCTTCGTATCTCTTTGCTGCAGTCATTATCTTCGGTTATCAAATACAATTTTTGTATCTGAACAGAAGGCCTACCGGACCCTTAAAAAACATCAATCTTGAGTTGACCATTGCTAGACCCAGTTAATCCCAGAAATATACACGACCAAGCATCTTTTAAAATGGACATTTGCACAAATCATCCAGAGAAACGTTTCTTTTTTAAATTTCTCAAAAATCACACTTATATACACTACAGTACACTACAATGTCATGTCAATATTTAAGCAGTCTCAATTTTGTAGCATGCATAAAATGAAATACAAGCTTGAATGTTCTTGCAGACACTGGTTCTGCAGGCAGATGTTACAGATAATTAAACTGTACAATAACGTATTGCACACAAAATTGCAAAGTCTTCATAGAGCTATGACAGCATGCCAGTTAAATGAATTAGAAGTAAAGAATCTGCATAGAAATGAAACAATTGGAGCCTTCATAAGCTGAAAAATAAGGTGTCCAGACAAAATCGCGGACGACAAAATCGCGGTGACAAAATCGCGGAGACAAAATCGCGGTGACAAAATCGCGGACGACAAAATAGCGCAAAATAGTGCGAAGCAAGAAACGATAGAGAGCACAACTTTTAATTTAACATGTTTAATAAAATTCATAAAACACCAAAACAATTTATATTATTTGGATGATAGGAAATACAAGTGCTGGGATTGCCGGGGCGGTTGAGGGGATTGAACCCCCCCCCCAGCTAACTTTGCAACAATCACAAACTCGCATAGCAGGTACATGCAATCTCTGCCCTCTTTTGAATTTCAGTCCGCAAACCCCCTTTTCCCTAGCTCAAATTACACAACGATACTGATTATAATTATCTTTAACAAGTTATAGCCGAGTAGTTAGTCAATAGGAAAAAACGATACTGAATATCCTTCACATAACATAGCCGAAGCAAGAAACGATAAAGAGCACAACTTTCAATTTAACATGTTTATTAAAATTAATACAACTACAAAGCTAATCAAAGAGACGTGTCTCTTCATATTAATCAATAACGTAGATTTAAATAAGGTCTCTTCATATCAATCAATCACGTCGCTCCGTTCCTATCGCACGGTTACGTCGGCGCTATTTTGTCGCGTTTTTTCCGCTATTTTGTCGTGCGCTATTTTGTCGCGGTTTTTTCGCTATTTTGTCGTGCGCTATTTTGTCGTCCGCGATTTTATCTCCGCGATTTTGTCTCCGCTATTTTGTCGTCCGCGATTTAGTTATGGTACCGAAAAATAAACCTTCTGTGACCACTGGAGTTCATAACAACATCATCCCCAAAGACATCATCTCCCTGGTGTTTTCAACTGTACCCCTTGTACGATGAATAAATAATCATGTCAATCCATGTACAGTTGTACACCTGCTGTTTGCAATAAATGCCCCACTTCTGGTATAAAACACTCAGAAGGGTGTATCATATCATATGTATGGTGTATCATAAAATTTCACTCAAGTTCCCCACCAATTCCAATCAAACTGTCTCTTAGGAACAGTAAGAGACAGCTGTTTCAAGCAATCCACTCCTCCAAACCCAGGGCATGGAGATTTTAAGAGTCCACTAAACAAAGGACTTCTTGTTGCATTACCGGGTGTCCAAGTTTAGCAATTATTCAGTCAGCAGGTGTTTCAGTTGTGCTCAAGACTCAGTTGGCATTTCACTACTCTACCCTCAGAATGTATGTAACAGCGTTGCACAGCGTGACGAATCCCAGATTATTTAATTGTTGTTTAAATAACTATTCTTTAGCTCAGTAGATGTACCGGTAGATTGGCAGAATTGCAAAATGAAGGACATTTTTAAAAAAATGATTGAAACAACTTAGCACAGCAGAAGAAAATGTATAACCAATAACCTGCTTAAGTTCAAAGCTGACAAATCAACAAATGAAACTCTATTGTACTATATATCATGTATAATTGTACAGTATATGCCTTCGGTACTTCGTTCCCAAGGGACTTGTGAAAAATTTGTCCTGAGACATATAGAAATTGCATGATTAACTCTCCTTGAGGGGCTCAAGGTGTGAGAAACATCAGCAGAAGGCAGTTGCATTGAAGCATTGTAGTATACAGAGGGCATCCTGGTTGATGGGGCTTAGGGTCTTTAAAGATATGAGCAGGAAGGTGTACCAGTAGGTGGAAGACATGGAAGGCTGGAAGCCGCCAGACTTACCGTAGATATTTGGATATTTTCCTTCCAGCAGCGGCTTCTGTTGTGAGCAAAGCAGCACATTATATATATATATATATATATATATATATATATATATATATATATATATATATATATATACACACACACACACACACGATATACACTATACAGTATACTTAAATCATGTGCTGCATTGAGTTTCATTATGATGGGTAAAAGTCCTGGTTACAGCCGGCTGATAAAATATTGAATACAGTTTGTATAGATAATTAATGTGTGCCACAATTATGTGCAGCAAACACTTAACAGTACTTAACCTAATATGCAACAAACTCTAGGGCAGGTGTACTGAAACCGCGGCCCACGGTCCACAGTTGGGACCACAAGGATGGTTCTTGTGGACCGCTGCAAGCTCCTTGAATATGTGTCTGGAAAAATTTTGAACCCAAATTTCTGTAGCTTTCAACACAGGAAACCCCTACTAAACCTCTTAAAACCCAGTTATTATTATAAATATTAACTTACTTACTGCTGTCATTACAACCATACATCGATGTATTTCCGTGTTTCGGTCTTCGTACTGTCAATGCCTTGTTACAGCTTTTGATCACACAGTAATAATCTTAATTAGTCTTTCAAATGTGCATCACAGTCTAATTCTAATATTACTTAAAATGTCTGCCACTGGGGATCTGCCCCAGACCCTGCTACAGGAACTAATGATCTTGAAAGCATTTGTCAAGTTTAGGGTTGCCAATATCCTGTCATAAAGCCTAACATTATTATTATTTGCATTTTGGTTGTTGCCGTTTTTATCTGTTGCCTTGGTGCACTTATAACAGTCAATTAAGAGGACCCGTAGTTACTTCTAGTTGCCTACTATGCCTTAGTAGGCATAGGAATAATAGGACTTCCTTGTAACTAGTGGACTCTTAGTTGACCCTCAGGAACACGAAAAACGGAATGTGGACAGGTTTCCAAAAGTGTGAGCACCTCTGTTCTGCAGGGCTCTAGCTCAAGATAATTTGGCAGCAATCAATTTTTTCATGCAAAAAATAATTAATCAGGAATAAACTAACACAGCATATCCATTAGAATCACAGATGTACCCTAGAATTAACAAGATAATGTTTAATACTGCAATAGAGCATCAAACAAAAGTGAATCAGAAGCAGAAGCATTTGGTCAGTGAACAGTACCGTACTTGTTGACGAATGTATGAATAGACAAATACAAAACTTTGTATCGAATCCAACAATATTTCATTTCATGTAAAGTAATTACAGTCTAAGTGCACATATATATATATATATATATATATATATATATATATATATATATATATATATATATATATATATACAACAAAAAACTATCACATGTCCAGACATATTATTTATCACAAGCAAGCAAATAAAATCAGCAATTAGATATCTGGTAAGCATCTCAAATTGCCAGAGGGTGGTGGTCATCCCTTTGGTTTTTCCCAAATATTTCAGAGGCCTGATGATATATTTTCAAGTACTTTCAGGCACTCGCAGAGGGTCAACCTACGCACATTTTGATGTATCTGCAATATTTTTTATGTGCCATTTTATCGAAGGAACCATAGGTACCATATCCTTAATTTTCCCTTACTAAGTGCTTTTCTTAACTACAATCAGTGTCTTCAAACTTAATCCAAACTCTCTCTCTCATAGCAGAGCATCCAAAAGGAACAGTTTTGGGCAAACTAAGAGCACTAACAGAGCTTTAAGGCCCTCGAACCAATAACTTCAATATCTAAGTGCAAAATTATGACAGGCTTGCAGGAAGGTCAAGTACAATGAAAGCAAAGAAAAACCATGATGCAAGTGCTGTAAAAGACCCTTAAGCAAACACTCAAGACATATATCATGTCCATGAGTTGCATAACTGCAATGAATAATAGAAGCCAATACCAAACAAGTGATTTGCATAATTAAGTAGTTCACAACATTTAGCAGTATATTTTATACATTACATGCTTATTGCACTATATAAATTGTCTAGCTAATAATAATAATAATAATAATAATAATAATAATAATAATAATAATAATAATAATAATAATAATAATAATAATAATAATACCAATTTTGCAGAACTTTGAATGCAGAATCTAGCAGTTTATAGCAATGTCCAATTTTCAGAGGTTGGACTGAGATAAATGAAAGGTTGTAGTCACCCCTTAGAATAATACTCTATGAAAAAGGCTGTGAGATCTACCGTAATTTATACTGCAACATTAAGTAGTGGGTCAAGATATCAAGTAATGAGAAAATATGCAAATAATTGGGTTAAAACAACTATAGTCACAATACTGTGAAGTCAATCATCAGAATTAAGTCAAAATCAAAATGCAAACAACTTCTAAGATTGAAGATGACAGTTACCGTTCATACCTCACAGAAGATGGTCAGCCTGTCGTCCGGCAGCAGGCCATTTGAGTCGTCCATGAGAAAATCTCTTCTGATAAATTTCTTGAAGCCCCAGTCTTTACCCTGAACGAACCTGTAAGCTCTTTGGCTCTCTGTATACATACAATTATACATACTGTATATATATATATATATATATATATATATATATATATATATATATATATATATATATATATATATCAGATGTCTTTGTAAAGCGCTCTTGACTATGGCCTTCGCCAGGCAGATAGCGCTATATAAATAATGTCGTTTAATAATAATAATAATAATAATAATAATAATAACTAGAAAGATGCTCGCCAACTCGCGCTCGCGCTAACCGCTCGCAGTGCAGGATAAATACTAATCCAATACCTATACCTAATACCCAATCATTGAATTCACGCTGAACAACATTTCAATGAAGTACACCGCCACCTAGCCAAGCTGTGCGCCACGTAATAATTAGGGCTATGTATGCGTTAAAATCACGCAACTGTGACCATTTGTGACGCTGTACACGTATTTTTGTATACGCGTTAAAATTGCGCAACTTCCTCGAGCTACGCTCATCAACGCATCGCGACGTTGTACACATTATGACGTTGCAATGAACAATTGAACGTACACTGGCCGTCAACGCTTCTTCGACTAAACCGTTTGGTTACCAATAGCAACGTCGTCTTCGAACATCGCCCACCAACGCATCGCGACGTAAGGACTAAACGGTCTAAACCGTCTACCAATAGTCAACCAATCAGAACGCTTGAAGGTAACAGACAGAGAGACATACAGATAAGGATCTTAATATTATAGATAATAATATATGTGTGTGTGCATATAATACACACACACACACACACACACACACATATATATATATATATATATATGAAATAAAATGACACACTGATACAACTAAGCACCACAGGAACATAAACAAAACATGTATAAGTAGAGCATTTAAAGACCTACAAGAACATGACTAGCCATACTGGTACTTAGTACCGGTACTTACATCACTGTAATGGAAGTTGGAACAATATTCAATCCTAACATTAAGGGTATTTTCTGCAAGGTCGTGTCACTATGGGTGTGGACACGGTGTTTTTTGGCTATGAAATAAATACAATTATGTCAGAATCCCAGAATAGTGTTTCCATTATATACTCAGATTTGGCTATGTAATTATTTTTTCATGCTATACACACGGACATCAAATAAATGTTTGACAGTTGTTGTTGGTAGTAATGCAGACTAGGAGCTTTGAAATTTTTAGCAATTTAATGTCTTTTAAAATTGCAAATTTGCTGGGCAATATGACATTTGCAAGAAGGCTAACCTGCATGTTGCAAGAACAATATAGAAATTAGAAAATGCACAAATTTCAAACAAATTTGCAATTTTCAAACATGTCAAACTGCTAAAAAATTTCGGGGAGAAATTAGGACACAACCATTTTTCTGACCAGGTTTGCGCCACTGCATTAAGGTATTATAAATAACTTCATTATAATAATTTTCACCAGAACTATAATCATCATTAATACATGTGTATATACCAATTTAATGCTACAGTATATTGCTATGCATTGAATGTTCTGACAACACCTTGACAAATCATCATCTGAAATCATGCAATACAATACAGGATCTCAGCTTAGGCGGGGATACAGCTAGTAATAATGCTGAAAACACAATATTGTAACACTATGTGCATGTTTGTGTTCCACTGAAATGTATCAGAAACATCAGCTGTAAGACCAAGTAAATCCTTCAAACAATACACCAGGTCTTTAAAATCATCATAGTTTTTACTGGCAAACAGCAGGGGCGTAGTGACGGGGGGGGGGTATATCGGTATATATACCCCCCAAAATCAGTCTACCTTAAAGTTTTTTATGTGATTTACCTGTGGTTATATGTGTTTTATATGGTTTATGTGGGTTATAGTTCAGATTTATACCCACCCAAAATATTTATACCCTCCCAAATCAAATTCCTGGCTATGCCCCTGGCAAACAGTGGACAAGTGTCATGAAGAAGCAGATTCACCTGGTAGCATTTGGATGCTGAGAAGACAAATTGAGGTTACATCAGGAGGACACTGATGTTGATGTATATTTAACAAGGACTGTGGCAATAGGCCAGCATCAAGTTCCATGCAATGGCTATCAAAATGCCCATAAGGTGTAGTTCAGAAGGGCATAAAATTACCAGTAACTCATTTGGTAATAGCGGCAACTGAAATTTTGATTAACATGTTCACATAGATTAAAGCAATGTCATAAAATGAACCCCAAGAGTTATTTCACCAGTGAGAGGAAAAACAAGAAATGTTACCAAAAAATTCCTCCATAAGAGCAATGCTTGTAATTTAAAGAAGTCGTCAAATTGAAAAGGTTTGCAAATATATGTGTGATATCAGTCACTGCCTTCAACACACCCAATAATGCAACACAATCCAGAAAGTAATTACCAAAATATTCACTGGAAGTTTTTATAGAGGCTGGTGATGCAATATATGACTAAACCTTGTGAAACCAATCTCCAAGAATGAAATCAAATTCCTTCTAAAAACTGTGTGGCATTTTTAAAATCTTGCATGAAAGTACATGTAAGTGTTAGCAAGGTCCAGATAATGTAGCAAGGCACAATAATTGCGGGCAGGTATAGGCACAAGAATTTCAACTGACATGCACCCATAGACACCTGAATGAGCACTAAAAGGCCTGTAACATATATTTAGTGAAGCCTGAATTATGGTAAACAAATTTATTTCAGGAGCCGCATAAAATGATCCAATTCAGCATAATGCCGCATTATTTCATGTGTTGGTCAATGTATTCTACAGAGCACTGAGAATTTTACAACGGATCACAGTATCACATAATTGCAAAATAATTATATTATTCATAGGCATGTAGCTTACCCATGGCTTTTGTCTCTTCCCGCTTTGAGTTTAATATGGAAAACTTGAATTTTGCACGTACTTCAGATTTATTGCAGGAGACAAGGAGAAGATAAAGGGATAAGTAGTCTTTGCTTTCCTCGTCCAAACCTTTTGGATTCACGCGCAAACACCTAAACGCACACACATACAAACAAATGCTGTTTCTTATTAATGCATTTTTGTCAAAGAACTGTTAAACTACTAACCAGAACAGCAGCATTCCAAGATTTAAAAAGTCAAAATAATCCACAACATGAACATAAAATGCTACTGGAGACTGCTACTGTATATCACATATTATATGAAAGTGCATGTAACAGAAGCAAAGCATACACCAAAGTGAATATACTGTATGCCAGATACATGTATATACGTATGCATATACTGCATATACATATACACACAAATAGATATATAATTTTCGTAAAATAATTATGTATATATACAAAATATTTATATACCGGTAATAGCTGTAATAAAAAGTCAAAATGCTCACTAGAGTCATATAATACCCTATTATTACCATAGAAAATTTTCTAAATTTCTTATTACACAGTCAAAATGTATTTCATCTCACAAAATAAAAGCACATCTATAGTTACTGTTCTCATGAGGTTTTATTTATCTTAATATGCTGCTTTAAGTCAGCAACAGTCTACAATTTCCCAGTCTGTAAGTTCCTAGCATGAAAATCTTGGTACTTGTTTTGATTTAACAATGTGTACAATTCTTTTGAAAAATAAGAAGAGGAAAGGTTTCAAACGGTTTTAGGACATTCTCAACCCGGCCACAACTAGGCCACATATACAGATAACAAAAAATATTTTTCACTCTTACAATTACAACAGAGTGTTTATTTCAAATATTGAGCACTGCACTGGTAACTTAATCCCACATCCACCCGGTTTCGCTCTACTTAGTACAGATCAGTTGTTATCATCAAATGCAACAGCCGTTGCACTATAATACTGTACACATAATAGTAATAATAATGTCAGGTGTTGGTCAATATTTGATCATTGTAGTCATCAACAACTGTGCTTATAAAATCCAAAACTGTTTTGCAATACCTAGAGCTTGAAGACAATCTGAGAAATACTACAGCACAACAAGCAACAGACCCATAAATTTAAACTATATATACACGTAAGGCTGAAGTAGCAGGCAGTAATTATGATGTGAAAATAATTAGAAGTTTGAATAACTTAATGCCTCTAATCAACTCTCCTCAATACTGCATCAATCTCCTCACACGACACGCACAACTGCATAAATACTGCAAAAATCTGTCAATCACACAGGATCCTCCATTGTTTCCATTGCAGAGCTTCCACCTCATCAATTCAAGTTATCATCATCTTTAGAGCAAATTACAACCCTACAAAAAGTGCATTTCACTGAAAAGCATCGACACTGCAACACAAGAGTGAATTTTTTAGCAACTTATGTCCTACAATTATTGGTCTGTCATGCTATAACAATATCTTATTATAGTTGTTTTCACTTAAAAAATAAAAATAGTCCCATACTCAAACAAGTGTGGGGTCCAGCACTGATCACAGGTTACTGTGCAAGCAGTGGCGCAGCTGGTGTACGCCATTAACCTAGAATTAAGTTGCCATTACTTTCTCCAGACCCATGTTTTACCTTAGCAGCTTAATGCTGCTACCAATTTATCCATATGCCTAAACGATGAATGGCTTGGTTGGCTTTGGCCACCCATCTACAATAAAGCCACAATATTTATGTAAATCCTTGCTATCAGCATGCCACCAAGTGATGCAGTGAACTGAAAAATCCCATCATATGCCTGGGCTGTTGATGAATCAACATTTGGCTTATAACAATGCAAGAGGCTTACACCAAACAGAAGACATCCAAAGACCACAAAGATACTGCCGCTGATGTCGGCTGCAATGTGACCTCACTGTACACCAATGCGCTGTCAGTGTGGCTTTTCTGCTTGGGTGCTGAGCAGACAGGCACAAATATAATCTCAAAAGCTCCAACCAATTATTATTTTGTGTGTGCGGTCGATGAATTGTCTGACAAGAACTATACAGCGCAATGCAAAAATTGTCATTACACTGCTAGAAACACAGTCAAGTGCACCTGCATCTATATGTCCTGATAACAAACACAAAATTATATAGACCTGAATCAACAGTGTCACATACCATGGCATTTGCAATTTGCTAAGAGAAGACATACTGCTGAAAACAGATATACCGGTTGTGTAAATCAAAAACAATACAACTCAATACAGAAGTACATAGCCACTACATAAACTACGCACACTATACATTTGACGCGCATTGTAAAGAGTGCACTAAACACAAATATATACAGTATAACAGTAGAGTATACAGTATATTATCTATATAGTATTCATTAACTATATATACCGGTATATACCAGTATATATTATTTAATAAATAAATAAGTATATGCACATATGCCACCAGACATCATTAGCCCTATACGGAATAGTTCAGTTGCTAGTGCCTCATTTCACAGTGCATAATAATTCTTCAGTTATGAGTAAGATATTCATCAGTGATTCTTCAATGCAATTCATGAGAAATCTTACTAGAATTAGGCAAAACTGAATGAAACCCCTAACTGTGGTGTAAAGTACAGAAAATAAAAGTTGATTAGTAGGACTAAACATTGCACACAAACAATAAATTTACTGGTGCCAGTAGTCATGAATTTCAAACAATTACATGATAAAAAGACATAAGATTTTAAGGATTCGTTCCAAAAATAAAGAGCCTCACAAAGTTCACAAGATATGTACCAGTAGACTAGACTTTCGGTCAATAAAAACCTCCATTTGGCTATGCATTTCGTTAAATAATGTTGGCCATTATACTACTGTATTTGGTTGAAGAGTGAAAATTGGATTGTGGCAGTGCACAGAGCTTCACTAAAAAATAGCACCCAGTCCTTGAGTCTCAGTGTCAACTGAATACAATACTTTGAGAAGTAAAATCTTTTTTCACCGTCCATAATTCTATTTTCTTGTCTATCAGATCTTGTTAGAAGTCTTTAAGTACTTACACATGCCGCCAATTTTAGATATATGCAAGATCAATAGCAAGTGCATCAGTTAAATGTAACACAAACATTATTTGCATGAAGAAACCAATAAATCCGTGTAAAACTAATCTCTAGATAGATACTGTTAAATGTAAGCCTTAAGTAATGGGTAATACAACTGTACACACTCAAACAAATGAACTACCGTAAATTGGAGCAAGAGAGAATAGAATTACAGGTGTGCTCCTTTCTAGTCCACCAATTATTATTAAATCTGCAGCATATGATAATGAATGCAAGACCTAGTTTTGTTTATCTTCCAATAACCACAACCTTTTCTGTTAAGGCTTGAAAGTAATTCAGTCAATTTATATGGCACAGCATTTCTGAGGCACTGTGAACGACTGATTCGCCAAATGTCTGAGTTTTGGTGCATAAAGTGAGCATCTGGCATCTGCAGCTTCAAGGCTGCAGTTTCTGTGACTTCAGACCAATGTGCCATGTCTGTTTAATGGATTTCTGGCAACCAATTTGTACAGCCATTCATTTGCAAACAACAGCAGGCCAACAAACGTCTCTATATGTAGAATCAACATCATCCTGTGCATGCAGAAGACCATACCAACTAAGACTCTCTAACTTCTATTGTGACAACGGTATGTTGGGGTTAGAATTTACATATCTTTACCAAATGTTGACCGATTTTCAAACTTATTGATTTATTTTGTTCCACTTCCATCCCCTACAACTTTGCCACTCACCCAATTGGGGGGGGGGGTTATCACTAAAAATTTCCGCTACGGAGCTTTGAGAATTTTGGAGGGGAGGGGTTCTATTTTAGGCTGCAGAGTTAACCCTACCCCACGTTTCTTTGTTTTGCACGAATGGTTAGAAAGAGGAGTAAAAAGGATAAACAATGGCATATACCTCGTCTTCTTAGCTCTTATATAGCCTGAGATATAGCAAATTTTAAAAAATTACAGTTTTCATTTTTGAAGAACGTTTTTCCAAAAAAATAATTCCCCAGTACAGTGATGGCATCTAAAAATGTAATCCCCGGTAAATGGATTAACAGCTACGGTATTTACCTGCACATGAGTGATATTTTACCATATCACTTTGCTACTTTGCCTCTGGAATATGACTGACTGGTGTCAACCTGCCAGGATGTACTGGTAATTCCTACATTTGTGTTGGTGAATTTCAGAACATATCTTTCATCCTAAAGTTGACGCATAACTGAAGTAGTAGGCTAAATTCTGTGAGCTTCAAAATAGAGGACCTTAAGAATTGAATTGTTGTGGCAGTCAGAAACAACAATGGATTGACAGCCACAGTCATCCTCAGTACAAATCACTCACAACCATCAGGGAGAGGAAGGCTGGCAATATCAATGAAAAGCCATCAGCATAATATGATGACAAGACTCATTGGAAAACACCACTATGTAAATCGCTTCCATCTTCAGTCATATCCAATCCATCTCCTGTGTCATCTCAGAAAACATGATACGAAGACACACATGTGCACATGGTTGACTGCAATAAATGGAAGAGTCTTGTAAGAAGTCAGTGTGGTGATCTTAATTAACCCTTTCAAATTGGGCTGCATAGTAAAAAACACTGACCCTCCATGGGTTCTTGGGCACATTTTGACTTGCAAAAACATTCAAATTTTGACAAATTTATTCATACTGCTTTACGATCTTCTTGTCTTAAATACAGGTTAAAATCTTAGAACATTTCTTTTGTAAGATCTTGCATGTGGCAAGACACAACTTTTGTGCATATGAAACAGATATTGTTATTGACACAGTGCAGGCTGTGCAGCATTCAGTTAGAAGCAAGAAGCTTGTTGAAATGATTCGAATTTCCACAGAGCAATGCTGCCTAATGATTCTACAAGACTACAGCATTTCACAAGCCAACTGTCAAAGATGAAAGTAGCCTTTAAGATAATTTAATAATTATTTGATGTCTGATTCTCTATAATATAATGCACTTAATGCTGAAAGATTATAACATAAATTCACTACAAAAAACAATTCACCAATCTGGAAAATACTCAAAATTTCTTAAATGCATACATTATTATACCTTTTATTTTTAATTCTAAAACTTATAAAAGCTTTGTGAATAATCTTCTGGTGACCTCATTCAGGAGTTACACATTCAGGAATAAATTAGAAGACTGAAATTTAAGTCATCAAAAGCTAAAACAGGAAACCTAATTTCAAAGTCCAATTATATTATTTATATTACCAGTATATTATATTGTATTATACATATCAAATATTCTTCAATTGCAGATATGTCTCATCATAGTCAAATGACAATTATTGCACATTGTGGCATATCTTTTCTTTATCATGCTTATTAAGGCAATCAGTAGCTTCTCATACACATGTATTGACATAATTTTAATTCTTTGGTATATTTAAGATCAACAGAACTATTGTTACAATCTGTTCATGCAATATTGAAACATTTCAGCTTGAGAAGGCAAATCCTGCTTCTGCTGCTCAGTGGTGGCTCCAGGATTTGGCAAGTGGGGGGGGGCGTTGGGGTGGCAACTTCTAATCATGGGGGCCAACCATTTGTTGTTAGGTATGTAGTATTAAGTATAGGGTCTGAACAGGGAGGCCACTGGGGGGAGCAGGCACTCAATAGGGGGCACGGGCTCCTCGGCCCCCCCGTGGAGCCGCCACTGCTGCAGCAGCAGCTCAGAAACACTTAGAATCGAGTGCAAGCTATAATAAAAAGCTCATTTGAAAATCGTTTTGTATTTTCAACAAGCTAGACCCAGGGTTGCTTAAAGTTTTGTGCCATCAGTTCAAAAACTGTGCTTCCATTTATTACGATTTAAACCAGATTCCATGCTGTAGAAACTGGAGATAATCATGATAATCAAAAACTAAATTAATAGTTTCACCTTAACAGGAAATTAAACTAAACAAGGCTTAGCAGAAAATCATTACCTTGCAAGGTGTTTGAGACTAGGTGGGTGGCATGGGCCTTAGTGAGGCCCTCCTGTTCTGACGTTTGAACCAGTTCCGCAAACTGTGGTCTTACACAGTGACATTCACAGGTTTGTGATTCAGCTGAACTACTAAAATAAATTTATAAGACCCATGCCAAAGAAAGAAGGAAATTAATGCTGGGTTGTGACTGTGAAGCAATTCCATGCCAACCATTTTCATCATTCTTGTCTTATATCTAACACCACCCAACGGTCCCTTTCATCACTTTGATGATGTACCCTAGAGGAGTGCACGGTAATGGCTACCGCGGTTTCACCGCGGTAATCCGCGGATTTACCGCGGTAGCGGTATTGAAATCTGTAATTTTGCCGAAATATTAATGGGGACGGAAAAGTTATGACGGTAGTACCGCGGTAGCGGAATCCAGGCTGACGGTATTACCGCGGATGCGGTTTCAAAAATGCCGTAAATACCGCGGGAATGGGGACGATTAATCTCGCAATTCAATAATCATGCGTTCGGCCGATTTTAGCATGGCTACTAACCATATAGGCCTACGCCTTTCAGTTTCGAATTAAAAGGCCATTAAATTGAACTGTTAGGCCAGGCAAGATTGGTTTTGAATCTTTTGATCACTCGACACCATTGTTAGTTCGCAGTTGGTAGAGACCATAAAGCCATTTGAGAACTTGAGGGTAATTGATAAACACACCAGGGAGAATCATCAGAGCCGGTTTCAGATTGTTGGGGGAGCCTATAGATGTACAGGACAACAAAAGATAATATAATTTAGAGGTGGGGCGGATTGCAGAGCACTTTGCACAGCTTTGTAATTTGAACGCCCAGTGCCCACTCCCAATTGCCCAGTCTCTCCCGTGCCCACCAACCACCATCACTATTTACCTTAGTGCCTCTGACTCAATCACCATCGATTCGGAGGTGGATTAAAAAACTCCACTTAGCTTAGGCCTACTATATAAATTAAACATTTTATAAAGTTACAGAAAACTGGACAAGAAAAGAGAGCCAATTCATTTTTCAACGTGTTGCTCACTGCTGGCAGAATGGCATTGGTAGTAAAACCGGGAATGTCCGTTATCTTTTGGTTAGTTTCCGGTATACACGTTGAAAAATGAATTGGCTGACGCTATGGTTATGATGTGCGCTAAAGATATCAGGTTAGTAATAGTGTCCCATTTTCATATATGATTATTGTATAGTTTAGAAGAAACTTTTGAAAAACTTTTTGAAAAGCTACTTCTCGTGTTGGGTATTAACAGGGCGCGATTTGTAGGGGGAAGGGGGATTCCTCCCCACTGCCCAACTGCATCCCCCTACTGCTGCATCTCCCCACAACTACATCCCCCGCTGCATTTCCCGAACAACTACGCCCCCAAGCTCGACAAACCCCCTCCTCCCACTGCACCAGGTCATAAAATCGCACACTGGGTACTAATAAATGAATAGTTGATATAAAACACCGCGGACGGGGACGGAGACCAAAATGCGGGTACGGGGACGGGGATGGGTTCCGAAATGCGGGGACGGGAATGGGGATGGGGACAGAGATTAGGGGATGGGGTGGGGATGGATTTTAAGTCAATGGGGACGGGGTGGGGATGGAGAAAAGCTTTGCGGGGACGGGAGGGGATGGGGACAACAGTCAGTCCCCGTGCACACCTCTAATGTACCCATATGCCAGCTCAATTGAGCCAACCTCAATTTCAGACTTACATGCATTTTCTGTGCACTTTCCGTCAATAACGTATGGCCATTACTGTCCTTCCTCTGACTCTGCCAGCGCATATCAAATAATCCATTAATTCCTGGCCCAGATCTACAAACAAAGCGATCTACAGTATCCGTTTCATGTCCTTTTATCTGCGGATGTAGTCACAGTGACTGGCATGAACTTTGTCTTCCCACTTAATGTACAACCCCATTTTCTAGTTATCATCACAGATACTTCCTGTCATTTTTAGTAAATCTGATACACCAGATGATATCTGCAGATTGAGTATCATAGGAAATCCCAGAGGAATGAATAAAGGTGGTCGTAACCATAGACGTCCCGAAGGAGTTACCGTAAATGGGTGCAATTATACCCCCTGGAAAATTGTGAAGTTATGAAAAAAGTAAAATTACCCAAAAAAGTAACCTAAGTTACAATTTGAATTCATATAAGAATTCGATAAACTTGCACTCTGTTGAAATTTTTTTCATTTCCTTTCATCACAATACCCTGTTTTGCACCCCCTGGGAAAATCTATGTGGACGCCCATGGTCATAACCCTATCCCATAAAAAGCATACATATACACATGCTGTAGAATATGGAGATGAGAGGTTTATTAGTCCTAGTCAATCAGTCTGAACTATACAAGTCAAAATTCATTATTACAGTTTAACAGATTAAAGAAATAGCAACACCGAAATTTTCCACATTTTTACAATTCTGTAGCAAGACAATATTCATATTAAAAAGCCATTTGCACAATTGTAATTCAGTCTGCATATTGTACATTAACAACAATTTGTCTTTATAAGGTAACTACAAAGATGCAAAAAAATTAAACGCCTAAAACTATATGAAACCAACGATGTCCTTAAGCAAAACAAGGTAAACAACGCCACAACATGTAAATGTCGGTTGACTATGCTAAGCATTTCCTGAATTTAAGAGAATTCGAAAAATTTTCCTGCAAAACTCACAAAATATACTCATCAGCATAATATCCTCAATTAAGACAGAGTTAAAATAATCATGGCTAGAATATCTAGATACCAAGACTGTCCATGTACTACAGAGTAACAAATTTAAGCCAGGGGTGGGCAAACTATGCATGCGGCCCACCACCAGATCCCATGCGGCCCACAAGACCATTTAGAAATATGCATACGACTGGCAGAAAGTGAAATAAAGTGAAATTATTTTATGGAAACATGGCATTTTATTTTAAAATCTTAGAAAGGGTTGGCAGTGCCTGGGGTAAAATAATAATCACACCTTCACCCCCCCACCCCAAAAAATATATTGACAAGCAAAAAGCTCATTGCAGTTATTGCATTGCTTAATTAAGGCATTGCAATCATGGATTCTGATTCTGAAAAAGTACCTAGAATTCTTCATTTTCCCCACTTGAAATTATGAACTGTTTGGCTTTTTTGTGTATGGCCCACCTAATGCAGTATTAGGTTTCATGGACCCTTGAAAGAAAAAGTTTGCCCACCTCTGATCTAAGCCAAAAAATTGCAAACGTTTTATAGTCTCTCTAGTAGTGGTGCTATTTCTGCCTTTCGCTGTCTCTGTCTCTCTTACTAGAATGGCAGCAGTGAAATGGAACATTGTTTGAATAAGATTAATACATAAAAATGAGGAGTGATGACACAGACAGACATACAAACAAATAGACAGACATCACAAGTCTTCCACATATGACAAATTGAAATTGACAAAAATAATTAATGTACAGGCTGACAAGCTCACAGAAACAACAAAAACAACATTTATTTAAATCACACTTAAAACGGTTTTTAAATAAATGTCTCAATTCAGTCCCCCAGGTTAAACTCAGTAAATTATATCATATCCTAAAAACATTACTCAACAATCATTAAAGCCCCCCCCCCACCAGACTGCAGACTTCATCACCATTTCTACTGCAATTTTCCAGATCATTAATTTTAATAGCTGGTCAGCATTCAACAGCAGGGCAGGAACCTTTTAGTTTAGCAAAAATTTAATGGCATATAATTAGCAGAACGACTGCAAGACAACTGTTCAATTGAACTTGTCTCCAGGAAACTGTGATCATAAACGCAGCCTTGATTACGTCTCTCAAATGGAACCTTTGCACAAGAGATTGATCAACTTCCCAATTACATTTTATGGCCGAATCACACATCAAATACTGTCACTGCTGCTAGTGCAGGCTCACTGCCAGTAATGCACTGCAATAAGCTCAGAACATTAAATGACAAAAAAGCATTCATGATCCATAAAACTGAAATAAAATGGAAAGCTTTTTATTTAGCAAATAGAAGAGCAATGTTGCTATATTGCCTACATTATGTGCCAGCAGTAACAGTGCCCACTCTATTCATTTGGCCTAGAAAATAGAGAATGAATGTCAGCAAATTCTATTTCCACATTTTAAAAAAAATACTGGAACATAGAAAATGCACAAGTAACAAAATGGTATTTCTCCAGCAATGCAATCCACTAGATAGCTTCAACCAAACAAAACTTAACTTGAGTGGTACGTTCAGAAAAGATAAGTGCTTTTAACATAGTGTGTCACTGGCCCTGTGAATATAGTGTCTACAATGTCTGTTACGTATTTGCTGTTTGTATTTCGCATGTTTGATTTGTTAACCCAGCTCCCACATTTCATTGAAATCTGACAAGTGTGTATTGTATGGCTCAGCACACTTTGGTTCAAAACACAAACGCCCAAGAAACAGCAGGCGATACAATTGACACACTATTCACAAAAGCTAGCACCTTAAAAGAGGCATCCTGTTATGACGGCCGTTTTCAAGAGCAATGTCATTTATCCGAACAACATATAAGGCCAGGTTCTTACGTGTTTGCAATCAAATATGCAATAATCAAAACATAGACAACACCTTTTGGTTCACATCCATTAATTCATCTTAATGATTTTCATAATTCTGAGATACTGTTATGAAGGCAACAGACAAAGACATTCTATGAAACAGTCTACCTTCTAAACAATATGATTTCCCAACTTTCATTTACCAACTGACAGCTTTGTATGCAGTCAGTCAGTCTCATTCATAGGTTCCATTTTGTATATCACAAAACCCATAAGCAAGTTGATTTTAAAATATTTTGTATTCTGTCATAGTTTTTCATTCCATAATCAAAGCTCTGTAACTTATATACTATACATGTAACTAACCCTGTCATGGAAATACCAACATCTGGTCATATAATTATAACAGCAAATTAATATTTCATTGTATTTTTCAGGATATCCACAGAAGCAATACTTTCTAATTTTCACTTCAACAAAAAATCACTGCAGTGAAAACTGTCGTGAAATATGAGGTTTAAAAGTAGACAAATAATGCTGCAAATGAGCACAGCCAGACGCAAATAATTAATTCATTTACGACCCATGATCCATAACATAACTGAATTCTATAGAAAATACTCATAGATCAATTACCAGGTTATAAATACTGTACCCATATCACTTAAAGTTAACAGAGATTGATGAGGTAATAACAGATAAAAAAAAGTACTAAAACAATGCAGAATAGCAGTAAGCAAGAGACCAAACACAAACAGTGGTCGTCATGAACGTCATGCGGCACATGCATGTTGTCAGGTTTCACATTTCTCAGCACAATAAAAAGGCAGAACAATGTCATTGAATCAGCACGAGTTACTGTGTCCGTTACAAGGAGATCTGCACAATTCAAGCCAATTCAAGCAAACAAGATGGGAAAGGAAAATGAACTGCAGTTACTGGATATCTATATGATTACATAAGTTTCCTGAATTTTAATAATAATAATAATAATAATAATAATAATAATAATAATAATAATAATAAACAACAGAGGTCGAGGAAGACCATGAAAAAGATGGGAAAAGATGGATGGTTAACATCAAAGAAGATCTGGAAACAAAGAACATGACAATTGTAGAAGGATGCAGATTAATGCAAGATAGAGCAAAGTGGAAATGTTTCATATCTAACGATTGCCACCATGCAGGCAGAGTGAAGACGATGATTTTTTTAAAAATAAAAAACAAAAATACTAATATTCACAAATTTCTAAACAATTGACTATTATTTTCAACTTACAGTCTGTACACCAATGCAAGATATGCTATCTAGAGAATTACCCTCCACCCACACATCACCCCACTGGTCGAGGATTACCCCTCAAAGGTCTAAGAAAGTTTTATTACAGCTGTGTGATCCACTGGTGGATAAAAATTTGGTACTGGAGTATTCCAATCCACAGCCACCTTCTCAAAAAACTGAATTCCACACAAAACCAATATTTATGAACTTACAAGCAAACATTATTACCGTATATAATTCATACAAAACCAAAAGCAGAACTGTACAGTCTAGAATATATTCTTACCATTTCAGTTTGTCATTTGCTCCAGCGGAAAATGATGAACTTTTGAGAACCTCACCCATCTCTTCACGACAGAAACTAAAGTTACTGATGGTCCATATGTATGAAAATTTAACAACTTTAACCTACAAAAGCAAAAACACAAAATGATCAAAATTACCAATCAAACTGCAAATGCAACTTTAAATTTCAGCAACAAAACAACCAATGGACTTGCATAATATGCACAAGCATCCATTTACACACTTGCAAAACAGCATATCATCGTCATTAACCTTGGGCTCGTCACTCGTTGGTGTATAATGCTCTCTCTACAGTTTTTTTGCCATTCTTTCCCGATCATTGCTCTGTGACTCAGATCCTCTAAACAGCTTTCACGCCATTCTTCAATATCATCACACCATTCCTTGCGTGATCTTCCTTTCTTATTGGCACCCTCCATTATTCCAAACATTAGAGCTTTGATCTTTCTTTCCTCTTTCATTCTGCATGTGTGTCCAAATACGGTAGATGAAGTTTCCTTTGTTTTACTCTTTGCAGCATGGTTTGCTCAGACTGAATTCTCATATACCTGTAGTTCTTTATTTCTTATCCCTTCTGAAAACATAAGAGATGAGATATGTTCAGATGCATACAATGCTTCTTCTCATGATAACATAACACATGTAAACATGCAGAAAATTCATAATTCCAATGAAAAAAATGACAGGAATGATAAACTGCAGCTTTATAAATGACAAATGAGAAATGTACCAGTAACAGAAATGCAGTGCTGAAAACTGTTCATTACCGTTCCTGCTAAGGGCTGTCCATTAATTATGTCAACAAAATAGTTGAGGGGGGATTTGAAAAAGTTGGCACTTGTTTACAAGGGGAAGGAGGGTCAAGATAAATTGACATCAACAATTTCATTTTTACAGTAAATTTATTAAATAAAATATTAATTGCCAAAATTCTATTTTAGCATAAAAGCCAGTCATATAAAATATTTTTATCTTGTCAGGACGGGGTTCAAAATCTTTTACATGATTTCATTAGGGGAGCTCACTGAAGGTTTTTTGACATAATTAATGGACAGCCCCTTGTAGGGGGGTTCAAAGCTTTTGACATAATTTTGGGGGAATCACTGAAAGTTTGACAGCTGTTGGCAAGGGGGATAGGGGAAGGTCAAAAATTGCCAAAAAAATTGTTGACATAATTAATGGACAGCCCCCTACTGCCAATAGCTGTTTTCAAGATTTCAACAGAAAGTAGCAGAAAATTTCATTATGGACTAAATTAATGCTTTATTAAAATTACTCTTTATTCTCTGCCTAACTACAGACTACCAAGTGCTTGGCTAACTATATGCCTCTTATTGCTTTCAGACAATTTGCCTATTAAACCAAAATGATCATTATAGATGTCACATTACCTACTTTAAATGAAATAGCCCAGTTAACAACTAACACATAATTACCACCAAAAATACATGTGCATATGCATATATGGGGTTTTAATATATAATAAGACTACCACTGACCTTAAGAAAGGAAGATACACAAAAGCACTTCTATCACTACCAAAATGTAAATTTTACAGAATTCTAAAGCCAATAGCAGTTTTCACAAAAATATCTGTGCACTGTTACTAAACGGAGACAGCAAATACCGGTATCTGCATCCATGTCTGATTACATTACACTGGCAAACACTAATTAATTACTGGTAAATGTCAGCTGCACATTACTAAATATGTTATTGCTATACTTGCAAAACTACAGCCGTCTCTACGCTATAGTTAGAAAATTTAGCATTATAACACTTCTTCACAGTTTAGAATGCTTTCAGTATCGAATACCAGAATTGTAGCAAAGCTGTTGTGTAAATTGTACAGAGAAACCGTTTTGCATCAGCAAGCCATTTCATTCCTCAAAAAAGCATCTACCAGGTAATAAAGTCTTTTTCTGGAGTTTAATGCTTTCCCAGTCTCATATTGGAAGGAGATATATATGACAAAGTCAATCTCCTTGTGAGCTCCTTTTTGACTGATAAATAGGCCTACTATAGAACAGATGGAGAAATCATTGCCTGCGTGACCTAAATGTTCCGGGATCTATTTCTTCCTTGACCTATTTGTCCGGTGACCTAAACAGCACAACCTATTTGTCCTGCTTCTGCTTTAATTTAAGAGAGATGCAAAATCCGCCTACATTGCATTTTATTTAAGAAAGTCGTCAAGCAACATCCACTGAGACATTGTGGATTTTAGAGGAAAGAATAATGAGGGAATGCTATTTGAAACATACAAGGTATCCACTATCCACAAATAAGTGTGAAAATTCCATAGGATAGCTTCCTTGCAACAGCACAGGATAGTGTCATCTGAGGGCATAAGAGAATATTGTTTAAGAAACTGGTTAGGAAGCAGTGGGGGCAACAGCAAAACAGTACACATGGCTCAGAGACAGTGCCCCCCCCGAGTATAAAGAGTCCCACTGCTCTTGGTTTAAATTACTAATTTATTACCAGGAAAATGTTCAGCAGGAGGCAATACAAGATACCGTATGTCAATATATCCCAACATACAGACCACAGCACGTGGTGTAGCGTGCACTTTGGCCGCCTATGGCTCATGGCTAATCCCCCCACCCCAAATTCATTCATATCAGATGCAGATCTAGGGTCATTGGCACCAGAGGCATAGCGTGCACTCATGCCGCCCATGTGGCCCACGTCGCCGTTTGCAAAAATTTGTAAATTTTAAATTTGCCGCCCCTCCTAAAGTTTGCCGAAGTTTGCCGCCTTCACTAAAAATCTCCCGACAAGCAAAAAAGGTAATCGCTTCTAAAATTTGTCGACCATTTGAAATTTGCCGCCCCTTCCATAGTTTGCCGCCTTCACTCAATATACAATGACGACAAGCAGAAAAAGGTCGTCCTTCCAAAATTTGCCACCCCCCAGTTGCGTGCCGCCCATAGCTAAAGCCATACTAGCCATTGGCACGCTACGCCTCTGACAGACCGATCTCTGGATTTTCAACTATAGGAACTAGGTACCATGAACATGATTTTTGACTGTGAATTTCACACTGAAGCAACCATCGACGGATGCAGATGCACTATTACCTTACAGTGGCACGCTAAAGAATTGTCAGGATTTGATATTCTGCTGAATATTGGCCTCTAGGGTGGTGTGGTAGTGAATGATAGTTTCAGAATGGATAGAAGCAGGAGGGATGAACAGTTGACAAATTGTGGTTATTTAGTGAAGATGCATGACGATGTCTAACAACAAAACGTTCGAGGACTGTGTATTTTTAAGTGTCTTAAGTGATGAGTGGGGTGGTCGGTTTTGAAGTACTGTAGGCAAAGAGTGGGGTGGGGAGAATCACATTATCAGCATGGATTGAAAGAGGAGGGATGAACAATTGACAGATTGCAGTTGCTTAGTAAGAATTAGCATTACAATAATGTAAAAATGAAATGTATGAGAATTGTGTGCATATTGGCAGATTTTTTGGCGTTTCAAGTATATAGAATGGGGTGGATGTCTTTGAAGCCTTATAAGTGAAGAGTGGGAAGGGGATAGTGATAGATTCAATATGGATAAAAAAGGATGGACAGAACTTGTCAATTACTGTGGTTTTTATCTGTGCTGGCACAGCAAAGTCATGAGCTCACTGCTCACTTACTTAAAATTGCAACATATTTCAGTCTGCTTTAGAAAAAAATTGTGCCAGAACAGAATAACTGTCCTATCTGATCAATAAGATGAAGCAGATGAAGCAGTAATAAACTATTTTAATTCTGTCAAATGCTAAGCAAGAGAGGCAGTTTTTAAAATTCAGACTTTGGCACCTCAAGGTCATAACATTACCTTGCTGTTGATTAAACAAGATAAGTACATCAAGATAAGCTATCTTACAGAAAACCTACTGGTATGCCTGATAGTAACTTAGAAGTGAGCAACTATGAACTGGAACTAATTGAAGTGTCACAAACCATGGACCTTCAACAAAAACAGATTTTTAACCTTGAATGTGGGCAGCTGTTTTCAAGTATGAACCACACCTTGAATACCTCCTAGTAACCTCGGTAGTCTGATCTGATCTTTCAACAGTTACTAGTAAGAGAAAATTGCTTTAAACATAAACACATTAAACAGTACTTGGATATAAACAATGATGAACTTCATTCAAAGTGCTTTTATTTATGCTGCAATACAAGATTTTAGAATTTATCTCAGTAGTTTCCAAACCACAGCCTGCAGGGCAACTTGTGGCCTGTCAACTCTCAGAAAGTGGCCCGCAAGGCCTCGATATTTGATATAATGTATTTTAATAATTTAAAAATGTATTGATGCTCAAAAAATGAATAATAACTAAATGAAAGTTGCAATAATGTGCAATCTACAGTATTTTAGAGTCTAGTTTTTAATAAGGTAATAAACATTTAGATCCGTTATGTATCAAACCGATTTTTCATAAGAACCCGGATCAGAAATATCTATAGTATATACCAGCGGTCTGCAAATTTTTCCTACGAAGGGCCAAATTTTGTAACAATTTTTTTCTTGTGGACCATACTTTAAAAACCTGCCAGTGGACAAAATAATATATTTAGGCTTAAAGCATTTTTATGAAATGGGAGGGTGGGGCAGATTCGAAATGCTTTAAGTGAAGGATAAAACTGGGTTTAGTAATTATGTTAGCATGGTTTGAAGCTCAGGAGAGAGGAAGGAAAAAATATGAAAATGTGGTTTTCAAAAGTGAACTGTGACAGAGGGCACAATCATTTCACAAACTGGAATGTTACAGAAAAGGACAACAATGGATTCTATGGTTCGAAGTTTGAAAGTGTCTTAAGCAAATCTCATGAAAGCAGTATATGAAGTACCAAAGTTGAACTGATGTAGGTCTGTACACAGTAAACAGAGAGATATCATTACTCCATTTTCCACCCACTTTCCCCATTTCTATAGCATTTTGTCTTGATTATAATCTTTCATTACTGTAACTTAGGTCTGAATGGGAATTTGTTCATTGCCCTCAAAGAGTAGTGATTTTTCTCACCACCGCCAGTCCCTCCACTCCAACTCTAGATCTTGCCATTGTGAATGCAATTGGACCAGTACCCTAACCATAGTCCATGCCCTAACCCAGCCCCTTACATCAATCCGACCCTTGCACATGCTAGTAGGTGATTGAAGCGATGGACAAATCAAATTTACAGACCTGTGCCTTGTATGGAATAAATATGAATAGTGACTTTTTTCAACAGAAGCATTTGTAAACAAATTCTTCTAGGAAGGATCTTGTGGACAAACCATAACAGGCTCACTGACAGATTTGGCCCACAGCCAAGATTTGTGAATTGCTGGAATAGACAACATTTGAAATTTGATAACTTTCTGGCCTGCTTAAATACAGAATAGCAGTAGATATGGAAAGCTTTGGAACTGTTGATTGACATTTCTGAAACTTCTTGACACATTAAATGTCATCCAGAAGAAATTACCACAAGAACATTCTGGCACAATAAGAATGTGTCACAAAACACAATAGTCCAATATGTTGAAATAATAACCTGTCCTTGCTGTAGCTGAACAAGGACAAGGCTGCATAAAATTTTTGAAGCTAAATAAATATCACACATTTCATTTGCTTCAGGCAGACAATAATATAAACAATCTGTTGAGAAACAAGTAAAAATAAAAAGCTATTTTCCATTTAAATCATTGTGAAATATGATACAGTATTTGGGTATGCTCATGAGATTGGCCTGGGGCCACACACATGAAAAACAGTGACATTCTCCTCAACAACTTCAGTATCTAAATCTGCTTCGAAACATCAATGCAGCCCTTAACTAGACATGGCGCCATCTTCTGCAAAGCAATTAGTTACTTTCATTGCATTACTTGCTGACGTAAAATTCATTGATCTCACGTTCTCTAATCAAAAGTTGAAAGAGACGAGGCCAGAACTAAGCTTCTGACAACCAAGGAGACTGCAACAGGGAAATAAATCTCTCAGAAAAGCAGATTAATGACCAATTATTAGCAGACAGTCTGTTATTGCTTCCTTGGAAGAGACAGCATTCTGCTTCTACAAACTTGTAAAAAATACTATAAGGCAGAAAGAATAAGAAGCATTTGGTTCTGGTCTTATCATCACCAAACACCCAAATCTCTACAGGGCCAAAAACAGCTTCCAGACTTTAGACACACACACACACACACACACACACACACACACACACACACACACACACACACACACACACACACACACACACACACACACACACACACACACATCACACATAAGGCAATAAATCACTGTGCTCTTGTTAGCAGCACTGTTTATGTCCCACATTTAGACCAACAGAGTCAAGACAGACAAGATTTGACCCAAATGAAACCAGTTTTTTTTTAAAGCATTAATTCGATACAGTTTTCTGTGCATTGGCATCATTCATTTGGTGTTTGAGTGTCTGACTGTGCTAGCCAGCCCGTCTGTCTGGCACACATTAACCATGGTCACTGTAATAGTGTAATAGTGTAATAAGTGTAATAGTGTATTATAGTGTCTACAGAAGGGGTACTCAATCCGTGACCCATGGCCCACAGTCCGGACCCCAACGATAGTTCTTGTGGACCGCAGGGGCTCTACAAATATGTGCATGAAACATTTTGAACCTGAATTGATTTCAGTGGCTTTCAACACAGGAAAAGCCCTAAAAACCACATAAATCACCTAAAATCCAGTTGTTATTATCATAAATAGCTTGCTAACTTACTATTGTCATTATAATCATACGTTGATGTATTTCCGTTTCCATCTTGGAGCTGTTCCTTCTTTATTACCTCTTTTCGTCACTCAGTAATATATCATAATTAAGGTACCCCGTACTTAAAATAGGCCTATGCTCACCGTCTATTTCTAATATTACTCAAAATTTCTGCGCCTGGCGCTCTGCCCCAGACCCTGCTAAAATCACTAATGACTTTGGAAACATTTTTCAGGGGAGCGATTACCAATATGCTGTCCCAAAGTCTAACATTTACTATTTGTATTTTGAGATTTTTCATTTTTATCTGTTGCCTTGGTGCACTTATAACAGTCTATTAAGAGGGCCCTATAGTTACTCATAGTTGCCTACTACACAAGAGTGGTAGCACAGAAGACCAGCCCATTCACGTGTTATACAGGACTAGTTGGTACAACTTCTGTAAACAAAATCTCTCTTCACAAATGTCTTTAAACTTTAACAAACTGTTTTCCAAGCACCAGGGCTGAACTAATTAGATACTCTATACAAATGATAACACACAAGCTGTGAAATTATGAACCAACTGGCTAATCTAGATAGAATAAAATTACTGATAAGCTGTTAAATCAATAAACCTAATTTCTTCCTAATGCACATCCTTACTTGCAGAAACTGAAATATATTTTAAACACAATAGCCTATTCAAGTACTGGTATTGTCCATATTGATGTACTTATACTCAGAACTAGCCAATCAAAAGAAATGGCTTCAGAAAAATCCAAATATTAATGATAAAGACAAAACACTGCTAAATGGCCGTCAACAGTGAGATATAGAATAACATTTGGGCTTTACAACAATTCTGTACAAAACAATTAAATGGATCAACTTGCACTTGTTGGAATTGCAGATAGACCGGATCAGCTTGAACTATACTTACAATGGCTATAATATACAATGGTACATGCTCTGATTGTGGTCAGCCAAGGTTATAGTCACAGTTATTTCCATAACCATCCAAGTCAATAATATAATACATCCTTGTTTGGCTGCAACTGCTCAGTTCTGCAGACACATATGGTCTACTATACAGAAATCACCATGTATTATCATTAAGCCCTAATTAATATTGTTTTGGAATATTGTAATATTGTATGTCCAATATCTTGGTGCTGTCCAAGACAGAGCTTTGATGAGCTAAAGCTAAAGCTCATCAAAGCTCAGTGAAACAGCACAGATATATATATATATATATATATATATATATATATATATATATATATATTGGGCAATACAATATATTCCAGACCTCAGAACCAATGTGTCTGGTCCCATCAATCACCCACTTAGGTTAGTCAAAACTAGAAGGAAAAAACGAGAAAAGCAAGTAAAATCAGGTGAACTACATTCATGAATTGTGGCTTCCACAAAAAGATCACATCAGTCAGGGATAAAATCCTAAACGATTTCACTCACTCTTCTTAAAAACCGCTTGGCCTTCTGAATACACGTAGTGGGTAAACAACCAGTCCAAGATCAAAATCAAAACCCACAACACTCTGATTCCATATCGTTAATTAACCTTTACCATTCTGAAAGTCACCAAATATAAGAAGTGTGCAAGTATGCATGCATGCACTGCACACCTCAATAATATTTTCATGAAACTAATAACATTTGGAACAAATTGTGAAAATCAAAGATTTTAATTTTGCACTGTCAGAATAAATGCAGCTACAGTGGCCAAAGCAGAGAATCTTTTGTTCAGACAGTAAATACGGGAGTGTACTGTAAATTTGTACTGAAATTTCTGCTCACTAGTCCTACATAATGCCTTATAATTATGACAATATTTATCTCATAATTCTGTTTACTGTTTATTTCCAACTAAAACATCATAGAACATAAATCATAAGTACAATGATCATAAATCATAAGTACAATGAACATAAATCATAAGTACAATGAACATAAATCATAAGTACAATGATCATAAATCATAAGCACAATGATCACGTAGAAAAAAGAATTGATTATATAAACTGAAAAGGTGTAGCGGTAAAGGTGTAGTGTAATTCAACTACATTGTTTGAAAAAAGCAACATTTATCTGCATAATTCAACTACAGGCCATGAGAAATACACATATACCGGTACCTTAAACTCATACTTACAAAGACAAATGCCATGGTGCTCTGAACAATGGTGGCAAATGATTTTGTTTGAGTCTGTGTCATAATTAAAGACGATGATGATGATGATGATGATGATGATGATGATGATGATGATGATGATGGTGGTGATGGTGATGAAGATGTTGATGAAGATGATGATGATGACCACAATGACATATCTACCCTATAGCAGCTCTATTTGGCAACATGTCCTGCAGGTCTGAGATCAATATAATGGTTTATTTCTTTCATTGCCTTCCTCACAATTTGCCCAAGGTCAGTTTGCTAAAAAAAAATCAGGCCAGTCTCCAGCTGCAAAACACAACTCCACTTCACCATTTAGTCCACAGCAGACTAACAACCATTGGTAATTTTGCACTGCTTCCACAATAAATGTATAACACCCAGTGGCGGCTCCACCGGGGGGCAAGGAGGGGCCGTGCCCCCTATTGAGTGCCTGGCCACCCCAGTAGCCCCCCCCACAGTTGGGACCCTATACTTAATGCTACATACATTAAACAACAAATGGTTGGCCCCCATGATTAGAAGTTGCCCCTCCCCCAACGGTCCCCCACTTGCCAAATCCTAGAGCCGCCACTGCTTCCATAGGCTCACCATTTTGTGGTATTTCGAAAACTCTAGAATAAAATTGAGATGGAATATATTGACAATCCCAGAATGATTTGATGCATTAAAGATGGGGACACAAGAAAATGTGGTTTTAATTCGTTTCAAACTCCTCTGAATTTTTGCATATCTATAGCTTGCTGTAACAATAGTCCTTCCAAACAGTGGCAGCTCCACCGGGGGGCCAAAGGGCCCGTGCCCCCCTATTGAGTGCCTGCCCCCCCCCCCCAGTGGCCCCTCCCAGTTGGGACCCTATACTTAATGCTACATACATTAAACAACAAATGGTTGGCCCCCATGATTAGAAGTTGCCACCCCAACGGCCCCCCTTGCCAAATCCTAGAGCCGCCTCTGATAACACCTGCTATGTTAAGTCATAGCATGGTAAATTACAAACTGTTTAAATTATTTTTTCATAAGAACGAATTTAAAACTATTGTTCACTTTCAAAACACCAGTCCTTTTGCCCTTATATTGAGGGAAGTATGCTTTTATATTAGCAATTAATTTTAAAAGATGCACACAGCACATAATTTCAGTTTCAAGGATGCCATTGCAATGATCCCTGAATGAGATGATTTGGCAGATTTTGATGGTCACTCTTTCTTGCCCAAAATCTGTACTCAAGCAGATGATATACATATTCCAAGCTGCCAAGCGATGTGACTAATGCAAATTCCACTGGCTGTTTTGAGAAGCTCCTAAAGACACACTTATTTAACATATCTTATAAGTGATTCCTTTGTAAAGCGCTCTTGACTTTAGCTCCAGTTATGTTACTGCGCTATATAAATTGTCGTGAATAATAATAATAATAATGATAAATATTGTCATGTAAGGCATTATATAGGACTAGTGGTGGAAATTGTGCAAATTTACTGTACACTCCCATATTTTCTGTCTGATGAACAAATGATTCTCTGCTTTGGCCAATGTAGCCTTAAGATTTTTTGTGAAAGAAAGAAAGGA
The DNA here is from genome assembly GCA_018105865.1 of Metaphire vulgaris. NCBI lineage: Eukaryota > Metazoa > Annelida > Clitellata > Crassiclitellata > Megascolecidae > Metaphire > Metaphire vulgaris. Next base: position 13,903,032 of record CM030841.1, read on the forward strand.
AAACCAATCAGATCTGATTCCATGGTGTGGTTGTCTTCTGAGTTCTGTCATTTGTTATGCATATCCCCCAATTGGGAGATGCATTTGTCAGCAATGACCTTGACTATGGAACATGTTTATTATAAGCCTTTTGAAGGCTATTTAGGACTCAAAAGCACATGCTGTGCTCTGGAAATGGTTTTTACAAGCCATACAAATTGCTCACAAGTCTAACAAATTTCTGTACCAAAGATATAAAGCCAGGAAATTAGTCTTTTCAGTCATTCAAGGTCACTAAGCTACAGAGAACCTGTGCATTGATGCACATGCTGTAAATATGACCAATCAAACGGGATACATTTGGTGAGAAGAAATGAAAATGTCACAGTGACATTAGCAAAAAAACAATTTTCAGTTATATCAGCTAGTAGTACTGTTTGTAAGAAGTCATTTGGGGGTTGGAAAAAGTCATTTCTGAGGACCATTGTACTACAGGGTCCATGATGACTTATTGGAAGTCCATTGTTTACTGGCAGTGATGGATTTGTTTGGATGTGTGTTTGGCATGACCACCCAATGGGGTTGCAAATTTGGTTTTTAACCAAGGGTGTCAGAAAATTTTAGCTTCTGAGTAGCCAAACTTACACCAGTTCCTTGAAGAAGCAAACACTTGCTTCCGGAAATGCTTCCCACGGAGGCTGCGTTTTTCCAAGTTCCAGAAAAACCAATCAATTGAAATATTGCAATTACGATGACATTTATGGTACTTTATTTGCATCTCAATGGTGCTATATTTCAATGGTGATGATGATGATGCCATAATGATATCTGGGTGAGCTTATCTAGGTTAATGGAACCATGAAGGCCACACATCTATTTTCATTACCGGTAATCCATTTATACAACATATATAAAGATCACACACACACTCACGCTGGAAAACATCGCGCAAACACACACACACACACACACACACACACAACTGCTAATAGTGTATACATACAATGAGTAGTGAGTAATTTTAAATTGATCAGTGATGACTGGCTGTCAAGGATTTCATAAAATGCAGATGTTTCCTTCTCATCCATGGCCAGGACAGGCAAGCCAGGGCCACAGAGGCTCTACCGATGACCCCACCCCCATGGCACATTAAAGGTACAACCCGATTCCATCGCCTATCACCACCATAACCACAACTCCCAATACAACATTTTTGAAGACCTTCCAGGAAAATACCAAGAACCATTCAGGGAACTAGACAACATTGGACCCCTTGATTTATGTAAAGTGCTCTTGCTTTTGGCATCAAGCTATGTTATAGCGCTATAGAAATTGTTGAGATGATGATGATGATGATGATGACGATAATAATAAAAAAATAATAATAATAATAATAATAATAATAATAATAATAATAATAATTGAACCAACCACCACAAATTGATTCTGCAATGAATTCATATTCATTCATGAATTCTCCCACCTGTCTACTCAAAGAAGGAACTAGAAACAGAGGAGCTTCAGGTATCTGCAACCAATTTTGCATCCCACCCGGTCTAACACCTCAGACCATGCAGAACTACAGTAAATGCATATCCTAGAAATGGGAAGAGCAGAAAATGCTTTTGACCAAATGTACAAAATTATCTTGCTGCCCATGAGATGGCAAAGGTGTCCCCATGAGACAGCCAAGTACTAATGAGTACCGGTAGGTTACACACAGACCCTGACATGGGTTGTAGGATCCATGTTACCGGTTGGTGCCACATGGAGGCAGAGTGTGAGAGGCTATGACTAAGTACCAGTAATTTTCCTCTTTTCACCTCCCCCTCCCCTGAAGAGGCTAGCCAGCATCTACTCAAAACTCACATCAATGTGCATCACTCTATCATTAACCAACCAACTAACCAACCAACCAAAAAAAAGAACCACATTCCAATATATATTTATTTTTATGTATGTGCATGCATGTATGTGTGTGTGCCTGTGTGTGAAAAATCTGTTCCAAGATTTTTTCAGCAATAAACATATATCATAAAATATCATCACAACAACAAAGCTGAGACACTGATCTGCAAGTACAGAATGATCAATAGTAAGTAACACATCATTCTTTGTAAGAGCTAAAGTACGGTAACAGCTGAGCCTCACCTGGGTGTAGCACCAGTTTTCAGCCATTGGGCAAAGCATGTCGATTGGTGGGGGTGTCGGGACCCTGGCCACCGCCATTGTCGTATCCACGCGGCCGTTGTCTCCGCTTGTGTCCATCTCAACTCAAATGACTTTTGCCAAGAATAGAGATCTATAGACACATGAAAATGCCTTTGTGAAAAAATGACACAGAAGAATCTCTTTAGCAGGAAACTGTAATAAAGTGATCAATGCTCTGTATCGGTATTCTGTAAGCCTTCACTGCACCACCACTGCAGAAAAAAATCCCAACGGCTTGCAGTCTACTGTAGTTCTGCTGCACCTAAATCACCAAAATGCTGATTGGCAAACAGTGTACAGCCGCAACTCATGGTTGTCATAATTAAATATGCATGTACAATGTATTGTACATGCAAACTCGAAATCTCAAAATGAACACAAGAGACAAGAAGAATGCTACACCAAATCAAATCAGTTGTTGTTGTCTTCATCATCACACTACAATCCTCATTATTAATGTTTCCATAAGAATCCAGTCCATTTGCTAAATGTTTATCTTCAGCCTTAATAAGTCATACACTGTCTTAAGAAAATAATTCCCTGGCTGACCTTAACATTTAACATTAAAGTGGTTCATGCCACTTGAAACAGTGGCTTCAGTCAAATAACCAACACACATCTATCTGCCTGCCAACTATTAAAATTACTAAAGCTAAAAACTAAAATGTAACATAATAAAGGTTATAGGTCAATCCAGAGAAAATGTTATATAGCATTCTCACCCACAAATGGAATCTGCTAAAAAATGAAGAAAGCTTACACTGTAGTCAACCGATTAAATAAAAATGTACCCACTTTACAGTGAAACTGCAACTGGAGTAGTGTTATTGCCATAATAAGATTAGTAACCGGAAATGGCCATAAGTTTAAACAAAAGTGTTATCTATTGTGTTTAGTGAGCTTTAGCTATTGGCCTTGTTATGTTTATCAGCACTGGCATGGCCGCATTCCAACTGCAATGAGTCTAAAGACCAGTGATTCTATTTAAACTTGAGTTGACGGCAATCAACATTCAATTGTACAGTAGCTTTTACTTTTTTCTGTTCACCTTGTAACCTTAATAATTTCTATTTTCTCCTACAGTTAATATTATGAACAAGTTTGAACCGAATCCAATTGCAATTTGGACGGCGATAATCTGCTGATAATTGGTGCACTTCTAATTTTAACATCATCACTGCCCGATAATTACCGGTAATTGGTGCACCACTAATTTTAACATTATCACCTTGCAATATTTAGAACTAAACACTTGTGTACATAAGAGGTCTATTAATTTAAATTTTAACATTTTCCAAATGCTTAGCAGTCTAACAATGACATTGCAATAATAACTAGGTACAATTTAATTCAAAATGACTCTCAAAATAATTTCTGAGAAGCAGGTGTTGTGTAGGTCGATAAGACAACTAACACAGCTACATGATCATATATATATATATATATATATATATATATATATATATATATATATATATATATATATATATATATATATATGATCTATATATATATGATCTATATATATATATATGATCTATATATATATATGATCTATATATATATATATATATCAATATATATATATATATATATATATATATATATATATATATATATATATATATATATATATATATATATATATATATACTTACACCAAAATAAACCAAAATAACTGCTATTGTAATCCCAGATCTAATAAAAGCAATCAGCAACCAAATAATGGTAAGAACCTATCTGTAAGCAATTCTAACACTGACATTTGAACTGGAATTAAATAGGAACAAATTAGCATAAAAAGCATGCTGAAAATCTGCTAGAAGACAAAGGATAGAAACGTTATTTGAACCATTTTCCGTATTGATGTAAGACAAGTTTTAAAGGATAATTATAGATAACTATTTTCATCCCCACCACACATGAAACAAACATCACAAGAATTTACAAAATCAATGGAATGGAAACAATCAATAAAATCAATAATAGCCAAAAATACCAGTGTTACCACAACTGTCAGATCTCGTTTTATGATATTGCAAAGGCTAAGAAAAATACAAGAGTTTCTTCCCACAACTGATTCTGCCTGTTTCGTAACATGTTTTGTGATGCCTAAAGTGGATTACCGCAACAGTCTTCTCTATGGCCTACCTGACTAAAAGTTGAATCGCCTGCAGTCAGCACAGAATGTAGCTGCAAGGTTTGTCTTTGGTTCTGGACGTGACCACATCACCCCACTAACTCGCCGGCTTCACTGGCTCAAAGTTCGAGAGAGAATCGAGTACAGACATTCTCTTCTCACGTTCAAGTCGATAAACCAGATTTCTCCAGGGTATCTTCAAGAGTATTTTGTACCAACAACATCACAAAAGTTGCAACTGTCCTTTTGGTCCGATGCTCAAAGTCTTCTGAAGATACCTCAGTGCAAAACATCACTCGGTTCCAGGTCATTTGCAGTGTCAGGGCCAAGGACATGGAACAATCTACCGATGTCTGCTAAAGCATCAGGATTGTTCTCTGTCATCCTTCAAGAAAAATCTAAAGACACATCTGTTCCGGAAATCTTATTCTCTTCTGCCTTAGATTGTTTTCCATTTTTGTTTTGTTTTATTTTAATATGATAACTGTTACTTAATTTTATTTGTAGGCCTATAGCTGGACTCTAATGTACCCTTGCTCCTTATTATTATTATATTATTATAGCAAATTTTTATTAGTTTCAATCATCATCAAACAATACAGTTACACAATTAACCGAAACATCATCGCTGATTAATTACAGTTGACATTTAAATGATTTAGAAACTAAAGGGAGAAGCAGGAGAAGAGAAACATTCTCTGTTCAAGGCCTGCTTTCCCGATGAACCAGTAAGCTTATACTAACTATGGACATGTTCCAATTGACTGAATACTCCTGACATAAATTTGGTAATATGGCACTCAAGAAATTGTCAGTTAACTCAGTTTAATAATAATAATAATAATAATAATAATAATAATAATAATAATAAAATTACATAATAATAATAATAATAATAATAATAATAATAATAATAATAATAATAATAATAATAATAATAATAATAATAATAATAATAATAATAATAATAAAGGCAGTGCACCTGCACATAGTGATCAGACATCAATCATTATCACACATGAATGCAACATCTCAGCTCAATTTCAAATCTAAAATTTCTAAAGATCATATTATCCTAAGGGTCACTTGCTAAAAGAGAAGGAATACAAAAAGAAATTAATAAGTCATGCAGGCTCTGCAAGCAATGATATGAATGACAGAATTTACTGCAATCTATATAAAATAAACAAATGAGAAATACAAGAATTAATATAACCGATTATTTCAGTACCACATCGAGATGAGCTATGACATGGCTTCTGAATTAGATGCCTCTAATCAAACCATAGAACAATTTTCTAATACTAAGAAAGCATCTAATGAATTATTGCTATAATAAATAGTTCTATATGGCCAGCCTTATTGGACATTAAGAATTCCAATAAATATGCGAAAGGTCACTCAATAGCATTATCAAAACAGAAGACAAAACAGCAAACAGATTACTCTTTTCATCTCTCTTAAATGTAATCAATTTCATTGGAGGCATTTCTCCTACTCATAAAGTTATAACTGGGCAAGAAATTCACTTTCTGAAAGGCAGAGAGCAAGTTTAGTATTGCACAACCAAGACTGAAATGGAAATGTTAAGTTTTCCAGTGATAATAAGGAAGTTCAATCATCAAAAGCAGTGAACAGCTGTGTATCATCGACATAACGATTACGATGATGAAGACGGTGATGATGACGATGATGATGGTGGTGATCATGATGACGATGATGATAATAATAATAATAATAATAATAATAATAATAATAATAATAATAATAATAATAATAATAATAACAACAACAACAACAATAACAATAATCGTAAAAACAATCGAACAAGACAAGTAACTCGCAACAACTCCTATATTTTCGTAAATATAACAGCATCTGAGAAAAACAAACAAATCAATCAAACTAATCGAAAATTAATTAATTAATTACCAGTTTCGCCCGTATCTGTGTTGGAAAACAGAAACTAAAAAGTTACAGCTTAAAGGCGGCGCTGAAGGCTCTGCTTTTGATCATACAATAATTAAACAACGAACGAATAAAATACATTCAATCGTCGAATACAGAGTCAATTCACTGAATTCACGATTCAAAAAACGCTGAAACAGGCTCCGGGAGTTGTCTCTCGTCTGACAATCCTATTCAGGCCATGCACGAGTCCGCTTAACATTAGATTCTGTTTTGTATTTACGTCTATTTGAATGTCCGAACCAAACACGTCTCTCTGTCTCTGTCTCTATCTCTCTGTCTCTCACTTTGCGACCTCGTCGTGACCCAATTTTCCGGGTTTGACCAATCACAAGAAGCAGACTATTTTTAAGAGTGACCGTCTGAACGAGGCATAGGAACGAGGTCATAAAAACGTACGGTTGGGTCACGAGCCTGAAGACTTACCTCCTCCTATCAGATTATCAAAAGTGTTATAGCAGACAATATCTGTATGACTGGAAGACGGGATAAGACTCATAAGATGTGGGAATGTCGCTCTTGAGGTGGTCAAAGTCAATCAATCAATCAATCAATCAATCGATCGATCGATCACCGCCTCCGACTTAGTCGCAAAGTGAGAGACAGAGAGACAGAGACGTGTTTGGTTCGGACATTCAAATAGACGTAAATACAAAACAGAATCTAATGTTAGGCCTCATCTAGAATACTGTGTTCAGGCATGGAATCCATTCTTGAAAAAAGATATAAAGCTATATGCATGGTCATATCGGAAATCTCCCAGTACCACCTGTATAAGCCACTATAGGCCGCCCTACCATGAACACAAGAGATTTCCCGGTTTTTGCACGAATCTCACGACCAGTCGAACGGGGGCCCGACCTCCTCTGTTCCTCTCGTGGCAACGCTACAGATCACTAGCTCCTCTAGCGGGGCCTGCGGCACAGCCCCATACTCCCAAAATGTCGATGTAGGAGCAGGACCGCCGAGAGGGGGCAGGGGGGAATGCACAGTGGCCCCCATGGCCTGGAGGGGACCCGGGCCGATGATGAATATGTGATATCAATAGTAACGACGCAAAAAAGAGGTCGCCATGTGATTTGCACAGGGGCCCGACGAGTAAAAGGGGGGGGGAGAAAAAAAGTCGTCACCCGAATTTAGGAGCGCAAATTTAAACCTTGTCCCATGGCAGGGCGCCGAATGCTCTAGCTATGCTCTTAAAAGGTGCAATGTTAAAATTACAATTTTTCGGAAGACCTTTTTCTTGAAGAATCTAACACTAGTTTTGGCCTGAATGGATGGGTCCCATTAATGGCGTATTAACGTGCAGTGGTGTCAAGTTGTCAACCCACCCCCGTATAATAGGGCCGTATTCGGGTTGGGACCTGTCGTTGGGCTTGTTCAAAACCAGAGTAGTTGAGGGGTAAGTAGCACGATAGGCTAGCTTGACACAGTGTTCGTGATTGATTGATTGATTGATGACACGACACTTGTTTGGTCAAGATTTTTTAACCTGAAAACATTTATGTGCTCTCATTCCGGAATCCTGGCTATGCCACAGAGTCTGAACCCAAGCCAATCCTGTGGTTGCGCTAATGCCCTAATGGACATCAAGAAATATATTATAAATAATAATAATAATTATGCACTTCTATAGCACCATTTCTAATACTCAAGGGTATCAATCGATGGTACTTCAAATCCATCCGCAAAAGACCAGGTCATTCCAGAGATCAGTCAGAGGGAAACAGCAAGACAGACTATGGAGGAAATGCTAGTTGGAAGAGATGTGTTTTAAGCCTAGATCTGAAAATGGAAGTTTTTTGCATCATTGCATTTTTGCATCATTAACCATTGGCATGCATCATGCATGATCACTATGTAGCAAGAGCCAAAACTAATCACACAAGTTAGAACACCGATATGAAGTATGCAATGGCTCTATAAGACAACACCAATATTATGTATATAATGCTTACATTGCATGTATTGGAAGATCTGACAACCAGACGGAGAGAGTTCCAGATTTTTGGCCCAGAAATATTATGCATACCATTTAATTAAACTAGGAGTTGAGGGAGCGTCGCGAGCCCCCCCCGAAATTTCGAGTAATATCGGAGCTAGAACGTGAGCTCTGCTGCATATTTTAAAGACTAATTGTCATTTATATTATTATCGAGTGGCCAAAGGCTGCAATACACCGTAGCCTATATCGATTCTGTTGACAATCACCCTTACCTCTCCAAAAATTTCTCATTGGTTTTTCACAAATCTCACTAGTCCCAGTTTCTCAATGAAGGTGGGGGGATGCTAATTAATGACAAGCTGAATAATAGTAAATTTTATTTTGTCAATTTTAGTTTTGCATCATTAACCATTGGCATGCATCATGCATGATCACTATGTAGCAAGAGCCAAAACTAATCACACAAGTTAGAACACCGATATGAAGTATGCAATGGCTCTATAAGACAACACCAATATTATGTATATAATGCTTACATTGCATGTATTTGTTAATAAATTCAAAGGCAATTAGGGCTGAGTTTGATGCGGCAATTTTTTGAAAAATATGTGGGACTCAAGAAGTCATAAATATGCGGAGATTTGCGCAAATTTCCCATTTATTATGTGTGTACATTTCCCATTCATGCACTGCATATTTGCAGAAGTTGTGGAGTTTTTCGGTGAAAAAGGGCTGACAAGCAAAAAAGTCAGCCAGACAAAATAGCAAAAAAGTGTTATGAAGGTGATGAAAATAGCTTCAAGTGCGGGCAAAATTGCCGCATGTTGTACAGAAATCGCATATATGGAGAAAACGGCTGAAAATGCGGCGCATCAAAAATTTTAAATATGTGACTTGCAATCGCATCAAACTCACAGCCCTTGCATATGTTTTAACATTACTTTATTACAACAGAAATATAAAATATTCACACACAAAAGATACAACTTGCATATTTTCTTATTCAAGCACAAAGCTTTAATCGGCCTGATTTAGCTAACTGCCAGGGTAGAGGTTAGTTTGATGTCCATAGTGATAATCAAATATTAAAGGGGAAAAAAGACAATTTGCAAAAGTGAATGTACACCATTTTTCTTCATTGCAGCAACTGCAGTCAACGAGTATAATAACAAAGACATGACATCTTAAAAGATATGACATCTTAAGGCAAAATATTAATTTAAGAATAAAGACATAAAATACCCAATGAAATCAACCTTCACACAGTTGAAACATAGGATGAAGAACACAACAAATGAAAGGAACACTGCAACACATAAATGATAACAGGCAGTCAAAAGACATTTGAAAGCAGTTGTCATACCTCTGCACACAGAATATTTACCATCTATATCATGGTACTATATTAAAGGCACGCATCTGTTATATCACCTATGTTTTCATACACAAAATCCAATTTACAATATTGAAAATGCTGCAATCATTTGCTACAGAAATCACCAAGATATCCTTTACAGCAAGGTTTGCATATTCCCTAGAAGAATGGACAATATCTCCACTATGCATCTCTCAAATGTTTGGTAAAAACCGTTAAAATCTACACGAACTTTCTCCTAAAGAAAAATATCAATTATCCCCCTTCCACAAGTCATGACAAACAAAAAGTGTTCATCAGTCAAATTGTTTCCCTCTCTAAAAGCCTACCTAAAAAGAGCATCATTGATCCAATTTGGATGCACTGTGTAATGTATGGCATAAGAGGCCTGTAATTCCATATACTGTATATACTTATGTACAGTAGAACCTCGTTATATCGAACTCGCTTATATCGAAATCACGTTTATATCGAAGTTTGAGTGCCGGTCCCGTAAAAACAGTGTTAATGATACACGAATCGAATATATCGAACCTCGGTTATATCGAAGTATTTATCACGGTCCCTTGAACTTCGATATAACGAGGTTATACTGTAACAGCATAAAGCACAAAATGACTTCGTCCACATTAATATTAATTATAATAATCAATGTGATGAACTTCAATTTTTCCAAACATGTGAGCTTCAATGGGGAGGTGATGCAAAAAAGGACTCATCACAAGGAATCTTTTACATTTACTGATGCATTTAAGTCTCATCCTGACACATTGCAATATTATAAAACAATCTGCTTCATAGCCATGAACTATTAGTAGCTAGATTCAATCAAATATGCAATCAGGACCCACAGCAGAACTACAGTGTATATACCTGAGATACAGTTCGATATGTCACATGCTACATTTGATTGCATGAACCTGAGTCAAGCAATCGGTGAAGCCTAGATATCGAATATCAGATGAGAAGCATTCAAATACTGGCATAAAAATATTGTGAAATACCCAGGTTAGAAACCTGCATATCATTCTCGTCAATTCATTAGCTGCATTATTCACAAGCAGAATTGATAATTTGAACACGGTAACAGACATAATCAATATAAGAAATCAAAATAAGAAAAGCACATTTTTTCTGAAAATTGTGCATATTTGTAAGGACTACAGGATATAACTAAGAATTCATGTTAGTTTTGTTGACATCTGCAGCATGCTTATTCAAATGTTACTTTACACAAACGTTTCTTCATTTATCATTATAGGAACACAGTAAAAGGCAAAAGACCAATAATAACATGCATCATGTCAACTGAGAGAAGTCAGTTTGTAATCCAACACCTTCCGTGATATTCAAATTGTAAGGTAACTTTTTAAAAATAGCAATTGAACTTCTCTAGCTAAACAGGCTGTATTTATTCATAAAATGAAACACACAGCTCAAAATTAGGTATAGGTACATTATGAAAAAATATGGCATGCTTTCAGTGTACGATCAAAGACAGAGCAACCTAAGTTTCATCTTAGAAGCTCAACTTCAACAACAGCTCCCAAAATCAGAAGTGAATGCGCAATATCAGGAGATAAACATCTTAAATAAACCTAGTACGATGCAAAAGCTCTCAATGTTCAGTACATGAAAATGTAATACAACCCTGACAACCATTAAATTCACCATTATATACAGCGATTAATTATTATCAACAAACCTAAACAATTGAGGCTAAAAGCCCATTGGACTCAGCACATCAAGAATATGAAAGAAGTCAACAACTAATAGCATAAAAATATGGCACATACTGTACATTAGGCATTTTAGTGACAAGCACAGAGCTTAAGACTACAAACATATAACCACAAAAGCATATCCTTAGAATATAATGCTGTATCAATGTCCTTGAAGCATCGTATCTTCTTAAGGTCACAACAGACGGCAATACGAATGAAATAAAATATGCATCCATCAGCTAAACCAGAAGGCACAATGGTGTACTCATCCATCACAGATAAATATTATTACCAGCATTAGGCACAATAAGTAAGTCTTGTGTCACGAATGTATCTTTTAAAAAAACTGAACAGATCACTAAACACTGAAGCTTTTCAATTCTGATATACACTAGCACTGGAACAAGCAAGAGCTAACCATATATGTTTCCACCACCTCCTCCTCCTCCTCCTCCACCACCGAACCTTACGCATCATGAATAACCTAAGTGAGAAAACTCAAGCTCTGAATGTCTTCAGCGGTTTTCTTCAAAGAGCTGAAGTAATCTTCAGAAGTCATTGTGCTCATCTCATCTTGATCGTTACTATTAAAAGCAAATGTCATTACAGAGCGCATTCAGTCAAAATGATACAAACTTAATTAAAGACAAACCTTATAAAATCAGTGCTTCCAAATACAGATCGCTTAGAACAGCAGACAGCAGTTTCATTACAATGCTTCAAAGACAGCAGATTTATGCCGTTAAGCAAATTACAAATCAATGAAAGGTTATAATTGATCAATAAATGATCAAACTAATAGGAGAGGGAAATAAAGATCATAGTACTACCTACAAACAATAAGAGCAAGCTGGAAAAATTACTTGTCCAAGTGAAACTGAATTGCCAATCATAATGATTTAATTTTATACAAATTGGTAAAGATTAAAACTGCATTTGAATAACAAATTACAATTTAAGTTTCTAATTTGAACTAAGAAATTTCACTACATCAACTTCATTATTGTCCAGCTATGAATAACTGCTTTTACAAAGGTTCCCACCTGTCTGACCTTGATGTCAATTTTATATCAATATTAGCCTCCATCTGTTGGCTAACAGAATACATGTGTTGATGTAGAATTCTTGTAGCACAGTCCTCAAAGAAAAAAAGCAGTAAAATATAAATGGAAAGAATCTAACAGAAAAGAACAAAGACTAAAACAAATAACTGGCAGAATCAACCAATACAACAACTACTACTACAACATCAACTACTTGTACTACTACTACTACTACTACTACTACTACTACTACTACTACTACTACTACTACTTCTACTACTACTACTACTACTACTACTACTACTACTGACAGTATTATACCACTGCTATTATTGCACCATTACCACCACTACTGCTACCACCACCCAAACCACCATCAGCACTACTACTACTACTACTAATAATAATAATAAAGATCATACAATTACTGATAATAATGTGAGAACAATAGACACAAGTCTCACTACTTTACCCTGCGACTCCAATGCCAGGAGCACCTCTGAGTAGAAATAGAAGAGGTGCCATACAAATGCCACATTACATTACAATCACAAATACAAAACCAGCCAACAATTTCAATAATTATATCAAATGCCTCTCCGTCACTTTTCATTACAATGTTTAACATAATTCTAAATCATACTTTCAATTTTTCTAAACTTTCCTCTTATCAATAAATAACTGCATGCATGCTAATTTATATACAGCACATAATGGAGTTTAGAGTATAAAGCCAAAAAGATACCTGAATAGATCTTGGTAATTTGGAAAGAACGGCTGAGAATTCTGGAGTATTTAGGTTGAACAATGCAACTACGACATTCTTGGCTGCCTGTAAAGAGAAAAAATATCAATATTGGAGCAACATTCTCAATGCACTAACATGAAGCGAAAGCATTAATTCAGCACTGACTTTTCACAGAACCAATTTCTTAGCAAACCCAATGGCTATGTAGATCAAACGTCAAGGCAGCTCATTACAAATCCCTGAAAGCAAATAGGGTAGGTGCAGGGTAGCCATATTTAGCAAACTGCAACTCTGAAATCGAGTTCTCAACAAGAAACAAAGGTGGTTAAACATACCAACTAATTATGTTAAACTTTTAACCAAGATGGGACAAAGAAACAGATCCAGTCCATTAGATCAAATGTTTATCGATATTCAGCTTGCAGTGAGTAAGTAAACGTATTAACCCTTTACCTGCTCATTTATTTGTAACGTAATGTAAAATGGACGAGTATTCTCAGGGCAAATGGGAAAAGGGTTACTATTATGAGACAAAGCAGGGATCACCTTGCGGATTTCCGAAGACTTTGGCTCATTTGTCCATTGGACGACACACAGCGCCACCTGCCGACAACTTTCAGAATCCTCAAACTCATGTGGCTCAGACAGCAGCATAAGCGAATGAAGGTGATCTAGTATCGCCAGTCTCACCTGTTTGGAAAGCAGACGGTAATCAAATTCTCTGTGCCGCACTGAACTTAGCAAATCAATATCCATACAATTTTCATAGAACATTGCTTAGCATAGAATACTGGCTGAATCACATTTACTGGCACAAAACCTTATCAGTCTTGATATTATATTGTAGAGAGAAGGGGCATGAAAACTCGTGGGGAAATATGGTATTCGCGATAAAATAATCAGGCTAATTCAAAATTTATACAGAACAGTTTTAGCATGTATTAGAATCGACAGAGAAGACAATGAGTGGTTCAAAATCAAAACAGGATTTAGACAAGGACGTATCCTATTGCCGATACTCTTCAATATTATATTAGCTCACATCATGAGACAGATTGAAAACATGAATGGGTTGGGAACATCTCTAAAGTCAGGAAATATAAATGATGCAGAATATGCTGATGATACATGTCCAATAGCAGAATGCCCTTCAAAGATTGTAGAATTAACAGTGGCCCTAATGATGATTATAACAGATGGCAGAAAATTTGGATTTAAAATAAACCCTAAGAAAACAAAAATAATGCCAATTACAAAGAAAGTGAGAGAATGGCCAATAGTTACACACAACGGAAAATAAATTGAAATGGTGAAGAAATTCGTTTACTTGGGAAGTGAATTGGAAGCAGACGAATAGCAATGGCAGAACCTACATTCAACAGGCTACATGCCAAAATTTTTAAAAGACGTGACATTGGGATGAAAACAAAAATAAGAATTCTCAACACTTGTGACAAATTCTACTTTTAAGCAGTACTCAATTATTCACTAATTCATTTGTTATGATAATCTTTCACAATTCTGAAGTAATTTCCTCACAGCACATTTTTCATATATACTGTAAGTACAGGCTGTCAAAAAAGCAGTATGAATTGCAGTGTTTGTTTTGATGTGAAGATCTTCTTTGCTCTTACTTATAAACCAATTTTCTCACAAACATGTCATAACTAATCAAACAAATGAAAAGTGTGCAGTCGTGAAATTTTGAAATTTCCTTAAAAATCAAAATAACATCCACAAAGCAACACGGTATTAAATATTTAACTACACTGAAAATATTAACTTAGATTTTAAAATTCAACTTATAATCCAGAAAAACTCTGACACTATTCATGCCTATTCGAGCTTCATGAATCCAGAGAACAAAGCTTGCAAACAGGTAAGCAACAACAATGAACCTACCCTTAAGTTAAATGCAAGGGACTGTTCAGCCAAGAATCTAGCGATAGACGAAAGCTGCGACTCAAAGGAAAATCCATTACTTGAAAGCAAACAACAACAATTTCTAACCAATTCACAAATCTACACAACACAATGACAAGTTTCCCATTCCACAGAAAAAAATAAAAGACGGGCCACATACACATACTATGTGAGTCTCAAAAGAATACATGAGAAAGCTAATGCATTTAATTTATAGATCTATATCATGACAAGTTAACAAAAAAATCTCAAACAGAGCACCACCTCTGCACCAACAAAAAGTCTCAGTCAACTTCCACAAACATGCAAATCTTTTGTTCATTCCTTCAGATAATGAAGTACCGGTACTTACAAAATTCATGAACTGAGACGTGCATGTAAAAATTATAAATAAATAAAGATGCACTATATTACAAGAACAAATTTACTAACCAGATGGCCTGAAGTGCCTTGTGAATTCTGGCTTGGACTGATCCTAAAAGATCAGCTGCCAACTTTATAAGTAGTCGACTTAGGCAAGCATACAACCAATCGTTCATCTCTTCTGCATGAACCTCTATAACTTCAACCAAAGTCTCCAGAAAAGTGCTGAAAACCTTTGACTTTGGTTCATGAAACATACGCGTAAAAATGTCTGTAACTCTTTTCAGTTCTGGTGAACTACAAAAGAATTTGGCTTCAATTACAAAATGAACACACCGTCATTAGACGATATCCGACATCAAATAATATATAATTTAAGATATATCAAATTTAACCATACATGAAACACCATAAGCTATGTACAATAGGAAAAGCTCGGTGGCAAAGCAACTAGCTAGCATCAGCTGTTACAGACATCAGAAAACTGTTATCTATCACAAACATCAATACTTTTATTTATCAAAACATTATTGTGCACAGAAGAGCCTGTCCTCAAGTCTAAAGTCAACCCAATCTGATTTGCCCGTGTGTCTCTGAACTCTCACAAGGAAGTGTAACATGAAATATATATCAATAACACGACAGCCAGTAACATGACAGATGCTGGTGTTAAAAATGATGACGACAACAATGATATAATGACCAAAACAATTAGGGCTGGGCCGAATAGGGGTTCTGAACTATTCGGACGAATACGAATAGTCGGGTTCACTACTTGACAAATACCAAACACAAATAGTGTATATGATATCCCTCCCACGGCAAGTCACCATATAGCGCTCAGCAACAGCGCTATCATTGCCGTGCGCTATTATTTTAACTTATAAGAAGAATCAAATAAGTATAGCGGAAATGGACAGAATTATTCTTGAAGCGCATGTGACATGAATAAAAAATTAATCACAGCGCTATTTGAAAGCTGGCAACAGAAACAAGCGTATTTGCATATACACTTGAATTTACAAAGCTGAAGAATTAGTGTTTAATTAAACAAACACAACAGACACCAGACCGTATAAAAATTTTGAACATCACGTGACCACTATTCGTATTCATTTTGACCAACACTATTCGGACGAATACAAATAGACTATCCGTTGTACTATTTGGCGCCGAAGCAAATAAGAAGCAAATATTCGGTCCAGCCCTAATAACAATAACCGACAGATTGAATTGATAAACAAATAATTGAACACACTTCAAATAACCATTGGATTTCATCAGCAACTGCAGAGAAACCAGGCCCTGCCTTCGTTCAGAGCACGATGGACTTGACATCGAGGCAATGATCTCTAAAGTATTCTTGAATAAAAATAAATTCAGGATTTAAAAATATTTTTAGAACAACAAAATCTTATCCAAACAGCTGAAGGTCAGGCAGTCACTAGAAGCTGACAAGCAAGAAAAAATTGACAATAAAGATGTGAATGCAGAAGAACAGGTGGAAATGAAGGGAGCACAGAAAAAGGAGAGATGGAGAGAGAGGGAGAGAGAGAGAGAGAGAGAGAGAGAGAGAGAGAGAGAGAGAGAGAGAGAGAGAGAGAGAGGGAGAGAGAGAGAGAGAGCATAGGGCAGCTGAAGTCATGTAGGAGCATGTATTTATAGAACACATTTACAAGTCAGAGTTGTAAATTTCCGCCAACAATGACTCCATAGCTCAAAACTGTTGCAACTCCAATTCCAACCCCATAATTCTGACATAAACATGCGCATCATTCAAAAGGACACACAAATTTATTTCTAAAACTATTGGTCACAATGAGCACATTCTAAACCGCTGCCTCGATCAAGCTTAATTTAGAAGTCCCTTGTGTGCACAGTGCACACCATCGTTGATCCATCTCCAGATATTTCATCTTGATTAACCAGATTTCAGACTTTTCTACAGCTGTCAATCCCACGAACAATGCCTTTACATTTTTTCATACCTTTATTACTCATATTCATATTCAGGTCACATGTGGCCATCCACATGTAGCAATGTCTCCTCTCCACTTTTTAATGGCATGCAACCCTTGAGCACACTACTTCACGCGCCTGCGATGCCTTCTAACGCCAGTCATAAACCAACCGATGTACAATGAATTCATAACAATATGATCTCAATCATCTCAAGCTGCAAGCAGAGTGTGCTATTGTCAGCTGATAAGGTCATAAAAGCTTCTAAGTCAGACAACTAATAATCCTAGGTACATACCAAAGCAGAATTAGAATGAACATGGGAGA
This sequence comes from Metaphire vulgaris, assembly GCA_018105865.1. NCBI lineage: Eukaryota > Metazoa > Annelida > Clitellata > Crassiclitellata > Megascolecidae > Metaphire > Metaphire vulgaris. The sequence goes on from CM030841.1 coordinate 13,920,737, forward strand.
TATCGGAGGAAATGCTCGATGTTTCACTTGCTCCTTCATCTCTTTGCAAAGACAACGTGCCTGCCTTCAAATGCAATTGCAAGAATAACTGCTTAAGATTATTAGGAATTTTGTTTTTGCCACATTTAAGGCACTCTTTTAACCACGTGCCATTAATTTTAATGCCAGAAGACAGAACCAACAATAACAGTAGTAGTTGAATAGCATTAATACATATTAGTAATTTAAGTTGGAAATTATTGTCCTGTCATTGAAAAAAGGATGACCTCACCATATTGAAATAACTTATAAGAACATTAATTTAAAACTACTCGTTTATGAGCTCATCATAAATAAAGCCACCCATTGAATAAGCAAACAAGTACAATGGCACTAAACCAGTGGTTCCAAACCCGTGGGCCGCTGCCCAAAGGTGGGCTGCGAGAGGGAGCCTTGTGGACGGACCATGCTGATGTCTCAAAGCAGGAAAAATAGAGAAACTAGTAAATAAAATAAAGCAAAAAAGGTCGTCAAGGAGTTCCCTAACTTTTTGTTTGCTTGATTCCCTACCTTTTTGTTTGCTTATAGATTGTAATTTAATTTTTTGCTGATTTCGGAAACCTAGCTATGCCACTGCTTAATTTGACAGGTAGGCCGCAAATTTTTTTTTAAATTCAAATGCGGGCCGTGCAGCAAAGGGGCCTGAGAACCACTGGTTTAGTGAAATAGTAACAGTATCACCAAATAAAGTGAATTAATGATACTTTAGAAATCATAGGCATAATTTTAAAAGAATCATCTTATTATTATTATTATTATTATTAAGAATTACCTGTTCTATAAATAAAAACTAAATCATATAAATATATAAAAATTCAATTGTACAGCACTCTGATAGTAATATGTCAGAGCATCAGCCTAATGCATTTTCAGTCAATTTCTGGTATCAAATCAGCAATTTTATATCTCTATGTACGGTAATTGTGAGTGACTGCTTTGTCAGGTTTTTATTATTACATCCCTACTCAGTAGGCAGTTAAATTTGTAGCTTCATGGATTATTATTGCTTCTAACATCCAAGAGCACAGCAAAACTTGACAATTTGTCAAAACCATATAGCAACTACTTCAATCCCATGAACCGTGAATTAACTCAGAAATAATAACCACAAAGTCTGATTTTAAAAGACTGTATAGAACTGTCAAACATAAACGGTATATCTTAAAAAATTCAATAAGCAGTTCAAAGCACCTTTCAAAACAGAACTGATTCTCTTAAATTAGAAGTGACATATTGAGGCCATTCTAGTCTTCAGGTTGATAATGATGACAATGGTACAACTGAAATCTGTTCGTTTATCCGTGGCTGAAATGCCCCGTTACTACCGGTACTTTTAAAATGTGCTCTATCTCTCTGGATGAATCCATTAAACATCCATCTCTGCACAATTCTCTTTGATCATCTTATGAGCTAATTGACTGATGTACAGCTGAAATGAGTAACAACCCATAACAGACAGCACTTCTGTTCCTGTCAATAATTACACTAAAAAAAATTAACTAGGCATTTTAAAGCAAACCATACCAGTGCATCGTCGAGCGTCTGTTCCATATCTGTACCGTTCTCAAGCAGTCTGCCAGAGAGTAGAGTAATTTTCCTTGGAGTTCCAATGGAACTGTGTCCATCTGGAAATATTCTTGGTGATAGAACTGTCAGGCTGTATCTCTCAGAGGCTAGGAAAAGAAAAAATGAACTTCATGAAAAATGTAATCTTGAAAGACTTCAGTTTCTCAACAAAACCAGAAATATGATGAACATGTGTGTGTGTGTGTGTGTGTGTGTGTGTGTGTTTATAATGCGTTATAAGGAGCGTTGTGACAACCAGATTGTTCTGTGTCGTTAATAAATTATGATGATTAGCCCTGGCTTTCTGTTGCTAGCATAATAACACTTACAGCACTCTTTATTAATATTAATACTTCTAAGCCTATGTCAACAGACAGATTAATTTTAATTTTATCTATGAGGTGTCAACACTGAGAAGCTTTTAATCGTATGAAAATATCCTAAAACCAGTATACTGGTATAAACAATCAGACCTAGTCATGCAAACACTTGGTTGCCTTGTTCACTGTTGAGACACACTCTAATGGCAACGATACATATACTTGGAAATATACCCAGTATATACCCAGAAATATAGAAATATACCCAGAATCAGCTTCATTACTCAAAGTTGAGCTTTCAGAGTGACTAGACCCGCTCTCCGGAATGGCCTGACTCCAATCATTCGGATCTCACTTCTTACTTCCTCTGTCAGTTCAATGTAAAAGCTAAAGTCTCACTTCTTTATTATGCAACTCCAAAGCTGGGACTGCCTCCGAGCAGAAATATAATAGGCGCTATACAAATATGACATCACGTGACAATCAACGGAAGCTATAACATCAACAGACAAAAAAATTTACTGGCAGATGATCTTGATGGACTTCCATCCCTGCTTGCATTCCTACTCGATTCTCTGCTATGTCCCTGGCTCCGTGGAATTCGAGACACCCTCAGATGCGATGTGGTTGGTCGTTCTGTGCCTGCTCTGGAGGACATCGGCCTTGAGGGCTGAGCCCCTCGTTCTCTGACCGCCAACCGTGTCAACTTCCCAGAAGGAGAAGTCGAACGACTTCCGGCTGAAATAAAATCCTAGCGTCAACATACAGTTCTATTTTTCTAGCATACTTCACAACAGTCTGGAACTCAGATCGTCAAAATTCTGCACTAAGTATCCGTTACAAAAGAGAGTAAGTACACTTTCAAGAGAGTACCCTTCAAGCACAGTCAAATTCATTAAGTGCAAAGTGCCTGGATTCGTTGGATAATATGCACTCATTTTTATTTAGCAACCTTGAATCGAATGGACCTATCAAATACCAGTGTGTCTGTTAAATAGGTATACTTTACTCAACTGCTGCTCAGGTGAAGCAAAGTGAATAAATGTTATATCAAAATTACTATAAAATGGAATAAATTTCACATCATATTCTTTAAAGTTTGCAATGAATGTGATATAATTTAATAGTGAAATCTTTCAAGCTATAGTTCTTCACAAACAACACAGATAAATTCCCTGATTTATGTGTGTTTTGACATTATAGATGCAAGATAAATGCTGCAGTGCTTCTAAAAAAATCAGAATGAATGTCAAGTTTAACAATGCTTACGCTGAGACACTGTCTTTGAAGGTAGCTTAGAAGGACGTCTGTCAGATAGAGTGGTACCTAAAGAAATGCGGCCACTCAACTTTGCATTGACTGGCGTTGTAGTGGAAGACCTGTGAAGACCATCAGAATTTCTGCTGACTAGGTGAGAGGGAGTGGTTTTACACCGTTGCATCTGCTGCTGTATGTTTGAAGGTGTCTTCCCACGACTGCTCATTGGCAATTTGTTTGCTTCTGAAAAAATTCATAAAGGAGCTCATAGAATCTACTAAATTTTCACAATATAATCTGAGCGAGTTATTTAGTAGAAACTTTATTGAACGAATTTATAAATATAAATTAAAATATGAATGAACTAATGAAAATTAATACTACACATATAAGCATATATTTAAAATGTATTAACAATTTAAATTTACTACAACACATATAAGCATATACTTTTAAATACTTTTATTTACTTTGCAACAATTTTCTGCTTGAAAACACAGTGCAACTGTTGAGTAATAAAACCCTTATACAAGCATCAGCAGTTCCGTGCTCCAAAAACTATATCGTAATATTAATTGAGGAAATAAATTAATTTGTGGAAATAAGAGCAAAAGTCAAATTCATAACAGAAAGTATGTGTGTGCGCTTATTTTGTGTGTGATTCACACTGTAATTCCAATAATTGTCCTAGTTACTTTCAAAACAATTATAAATCAGAAGTTAAAACTGCATAGTCACGGTTCAGTCTCTTGTGAGCCTGCCTACAGCTCAATACAGATACAATACACAATACAGATAGTGCTTTGTCATATTAAATTGTCATAATTAAAGCTTTGTCAGTTCGAATGTAGATAATGTAATCCAGATCAAGAGAGGCATTTCAAAATGATAAGAAAATGAATCATGGATAATGGTAATGGGCACTTGGTGCAAGAATATCAGTAAATTATCATATTCGGCCATAAATGATAATTGTCACAATGCAAATGATAATTGTCTCCATACACAAATGCTCAAAGATAATCACAATTGTGACAGTTGAAATAAGCAGAAGAGTTTTTCAGTTTTATGAAAATAAAATGCCTTGAGAACAAAATTTTACTTGCACCATGTACATGTATCTTTTGAAGCACTTGTTCCTTGTGTCTGATCAATGATCATTGTGATTTGATGTCAGTTATGTTTATTTTATTCTGTTGTACAGTTTTTTCTAATGCTATACATTATGATGAACTGCACAAATGCAATAACATGCGAAGAGTCATAGATTGCAGCTTCAAAATAATGCTCAACTGGCATCAATATCACTCAATAAAATTACTCCATAGGAGGTCATAACTGAATATCCAACAAATGCAAACAAAAGGCCTGTTATATCAAAATGTTGCTCAAGGGTGTAAGCATGAAGTTTAAAATGTCCAATGTGACTACAAGTCAATATTCCTCAATCACTAGAGAAATGGTCCTGTCAAGAACCACATGTCCTCATATGACCAAACTTGACCTCAAATATCGTGAGTCAATTGAAGATTCATACAAATACCATTTGGTCAACACACAGGACCATGATAACCACAACACACTTTGTGACCTAAACAGACCTCTGTTATACCCAGAATCTACTATCCATAGCCAAGCTAATTTTAATTACGTTATATTCTTAGGCATAGCTCGATATGGTGAGTATTGCCCAGCGGTTCGGGTTGCAAGCTCACCTCTACGCGGACGACACGCAAGTCTACGGGAGCTCCCCCCCTGCGGCGATCCAGCAGCTTCAACAACGCGTCACGATGTGTTTAGCTGAGATGACCAGTTGGTTGAGGTCACATCGACTGCAGCTCAATGCTGCTAAGACGGAAGTGCTCTGGATGGCTGCTGAGAGACAGAAACACTGGATACCGTCGTCTTGCATCTACATCGATGGAACGGAAGTGCAACCGGTGTCGATCGTGCGGAATTTAGGTATATATCTTGACACAAGTTGACAGTACGTTATCAATGAAGTCACATGTGGCAAATGTAGTGGCAGGGTGCTTCAAAGCCCTGCGGCTGATCAGGAGTATCCGTCGATCAGTGTCTGCCAATGGTCTTAAAACACTGGTCTCTGCACTGGTGCTGTCCAAATTAGACTACGGCAATGCAACTCTCGCTGGACTACAGAAATACCTACATAACCGTCTCCAGTCCGTCCTGAACGCTGCTGCGCGAGTGATATGCCAGGCCTCATTAGGCGATCACATTACTCCGCTGCTACGCGATCTGCACTGGTTGTCTGTGCCAGAGCGGATCCATTTCAAGCTGGCAACATTGACCTTCCGTTGCCTGAATGGAGCGGTCCAGAATACCTTGCGTCCGAACTATCACGAGTGGCTGACCACGCAAGCCGGCAAAGATTGAGATCGGCGGATCCGCTTTATTGGTGGTCGAGGATGCGCCTCGAACCGTCGGGGATCGAGCATTTCCAGCGCCGCGGCTCGGGCATGGAATTGTCTACCGCCATCAATACGGCTCTCTACGACCTTGAATACTTTTAAAGAGAGACTTAAAACATGGTTATATCGCACGAGTTATCTGTAACTTTGTAATGTGTTCACGCAGTTCGTTCGGACGAGTTACCACATAAATCAGTACGTTAATAATAATAATAATAATAATAATAGCTCGGCAACTTTTTAATAGTATTGTGCCAAAATTTCAGTTATAATTCATTCAGCGTGAAAACAACAATCTATCAGCGCGATCCTGAGTTCGTCATAGTAAAGTGGAAGGGTCAGGGACCCCCAACACCATCAATACAATGACCAGTGCAGTGTCTCAAACCACCACAGTAATTATTTTTCTAGTCTCCCACATGCCACTGAAAATTGCTATGCATGCCACATTTGGCACATGTGGTGCAGGTTGTTGTTGTTGTTTTAAGGGATCTGTGGGTCTCCTCTGCAATAGCCAAATTTCTGTTGTAAATCAGTTCAATATAATGAGATTCAACTGTAGTATAAAATTAATAGTAAATAGTGATCTAGTCTAGCTTTGGCAAAGCTTTATGATTAAGATTCAGTCAATAAAGAAGATAGATTTATATTTCTCTCTAAGTTAAAACTCTTATACTGTGAGCAAAACAAAAAAAATAAGGACAAAAAGATCAGTCAAATCATACTTCAAACACCAGTTTGAAGTGTATATATGGGTCATGCAAAAAGTCAATGGGGAAATGAATCTGACAAGCCCAGAGACCAAACACAGTGTTCTGAGGCTGTGCTTTAGGTTTGGAGCAACATCTGTGTATGGTTAAATTTTAATCTGACATTTTGAAATATTTTATTTTTTATTTTAAAAAATTAAAGGGGATAAAAAACAACATTGTTTAATTCATTGTTACATCTTCACAGCCTGCTTTCATTGCTACATCATATGATCAAACGCCCAGGACAAGCCGAGTTTCTGCCTCAGACAGTCGATAATGTAGTCACAGGCAAGGCTCTAGATCTCACTGGCTAGGCTGCAGAAGCCAAACCTACGGTGTTCTAAACAAGTTCATGCTAAAATATTTATGTGCTGCATCACATAACAGCTAATAAAACATATTATGACACAATTGAGGAGTTTTTTGAAAATAAATACATTCCACAATTAATTTTAAACAGAATATTACGCACTAAAATTGTTGTCAAGTAATTTTTATTACAGAGAAACACTGATAGTGCATTAGCAACTGGTCCGAAGACTTCCTTATGGGTCAGACACCAAACAGTTGTGCAGATTCATAAGTTAATAACTGAAAAACACTACATCAGCTGAGGATGTGAAAGTACTTTTTGCTTTAGGCATTGCCACCAATGCAGTGACTATCTCACTTAAATTACCATAAAAATCTTGCATATAGCGTTCCTATTCTCACACTCACTCCTCTGTCAAAAACAGTAGGACTATATAGAAATTGACAGACCTTGTTCATTTGCATGCAGAATCTCAGAAAAACAGAATAAATTATTATATAAAAAACTTTTACAAGTTTATCATACATTGTGTATACATACATTATATATATATATTATATATATATATATATACACACACACACACAATGTATGATAAACTTGTAAAACTTTTCTATAATTTCATAATCAGTGCTATGTAGATGGTAGTGTTGTTTTAGTTACTCATTTGGTTTTAGTTAAAGTTATAATTAGTTAATGCCAACCTAGTTTTAGTTATTATTAGTTACAGTTATTGTATATAGTTTTAGTTATAGTTACAGTTATAGTTAACTAAATATAACTTGAGAAAGTTTTAGTTACAGTTAGTCAAGTTTTAGTTATAGTTAGTTATAGTTATTGCAGAGGTCCAGTCTTTTCAAGTGAAGCTTCAGTTGTTTTCCCCGAATTTCCAGACTTTTGAAAGATCAAAGTTTTGCTCATTTTCCAAAACTGAAGACACAAACTGCTTCTTTGGAATGTGCAAAAAATACACGAGAAGTAAACTCGGCATACTCCTTGGCATGATGTGATTTCAGATGATTTTTGAGGTTGGTAGGATTTCTCCCACTCAACAGAGCAGCACAACGTTTTCGCTTCCCGTGCACTTCTATATCTACTGTGCATTCGCAACTGTTCTCGCCCACTGTATATATTGAAAAAAGTCCCAAATCACGCTAGATTTCGGCCGCCCGCCGCTTATTTCTTTAGGAACCTTTGCCACGGATCACGGTAAAAAAACTACGGTAAATCAGATAAATCACAAACTGTACGCCTCAAATTTTTAGATTTTTGAATTTCGACTTTTTGCATAGTGCCATGTTGGCAGATACTTTTTTCAAAACCCGCAGCCATTGGCCAAGAAAGCAGCCCCAAAAGCCCGCCCAAAGGTTGTTAGTACTTCAGAATTGTAAAAGTAAGGAAGTACGTAATAGCTTTAATTGAAATAATTAATTCCTTGGTTATCATTATTAGGTTTCAGTTATTATTAGTTATACAGGTTTTAGTTATCGTTGTTCGTTAGTTATTGGTCCAAGCATTTCAGTTATTATTAGTTATAGTTATTTAGAGGTGTTTTAGTTATAGCTACAGTTATCGTTAACGAAAATCTTTAGTTTCCGTTAACGATTATTTTCGTTATCGTTATCGTTAACGAGAACAACACTAGTAGATGGGCCACAAAGCAAGAATAGCAGAAGCCCATACACAATGACTTAAAATCTAAGATGGCAACCAAACCTATTCAAAACAATGCAAAATAATACTAATAAAAATTGTTCCCACACAATGAAATACTTTTAAAATTTACTTAAATCTGAAAATAATCTTCATGGATGCAAAGTGCCAAAGAAATTTTTCCTATCGATGAACTTGAAGATGATACAAAACAAAACCGTATGTACTTCTGTTAAATTCTTGATATAATTCAACTTCTACTTTTCCAACAGCACATGTGCAATGCATAAATTCCGACAAAAGTGACAATTACCTTCAAGCAATTGTCGAGACATTACATTGGAAACTTGCGTGGTACCATTAGACGCAACAGAGGTACTCCTCTGCTGTGGAGTTAGGATGCTCTGGGTTCTGCGGCCAGAAGACGGAGTAGCAGCATATCTGCCTGAACCAACGTTGTTGGTCAAATGAGAAGCGAAATTCAGAGAAGATGAGTTATCCTCAGAACTGGCCATAGAAGCTCTTTTATTACCTGAAATAAATAAATGGAAATACTTTTACCGAGAATTTGGCTGACTATGCCCACATTCAACTTACTTTAACTCCATTACTATAATGTTGCAAGTATTTAACAGAGTGGGACACAACATCGCATCTAAATTTCCTATAAGCTACAAAGACACTGATGAGCACAAAATCAGCTCAGATTCTTCATGCATGGACTACTAGTCTATGCTTCACGCCTAAACTAACTACTGCCAAGACATTTTTCCCATCTATCTGATCAACGAGGCATAACAAAAGCATTTTATTTGTTTCAACAGTTAAAACATTACAAAAAATCATAATTCAATAACAGAATATGGATCAAGAATACAAAAAGCATTACTTTAACCCAAAAGCAGTCCCATGAACTTTAAAAGCACAAATCTCTCCCTGGCCTAAACTCAGTAAATTATGCACACAAAAATTTTGCCCCATTATCAAGAAACCATTGTGCACGATCAACAACCAGTTTCTTTTAACCCCTTAACCGGCCGTGACGAGTATACTCGTCCATTTTACATTGAGTTACAAAATAAATGGCCGGTTAAGGGGTTAAGACCAAGTGCCATAAAAGACCAACATTTGTCACATACATCTCCTAAAAATTAATAAAATTAAACTTTTCATTCAAGTTTCTGGCAGTTCACTAATTTTAAAATCCTATCCTGCTTGGATCTATGCAACATCAATCATTCATAAACTTGAATAGTTTTTGAATTATTCACAAAGAAATAAAGGCTTCTCATACAACACAAGAATTTCTAGATATGTATATATCATTCAGTGCAAAATCATAGTTAAATGTCCAGCAAAACTTGATACTTTCAGCTATAGCAGCAAATTCTGCAGCCTAATACTCAATTTTTGGCTAGGAAAGCAATTTTTAATATTATTTTTAACATTTGAAAGCATTGGCTTACTGCATTTCTGGCCAGGGGAGCCCCATCCATCTTTGAAATGATAGATTTTGGAAGGCTAAATTTTCACAGGGTGTGTTGAGATGAGATGAAAAGCAAAATATGATGGTCAAGCATTTCACCTTAAGGGCTAATGATAACATGACAAAACTCGGAAACAATGCATCTTTGCAAATTTGGAATGGGCGACAATGCAGCTCATATATAAGTAAAACCAAGGAAGTCAATTACTTAGAACTGGTATCGAGCTTCGCTGTAATGGTCCTGGAGACGATGGCGTTTTGAAGAATATTGGAGAACATTCTTCATTTGAAGCCTGCCTGTTCATGATTGTGTTTTACGAAACAGCACTTTCTTCCTCACCAACTCTCCAATCTTTGCAATAATCTCTGTCCTCGGTTCTTCGTGTTCGGCTGGTCTTATATTCACGGAAAGGAGCCGACTTCAGGGCCTGAACCCCCACGTCCCGGAAAATTAATCCCAGTTTCAACCTCCTCGATCTTTGCGGCTAAACGGGTGATATTTCTCCAAAAAATGCCGAAAATCCGCTACAATCGTTGTTAAATTGACCTTTTCGGGCGCAGTTTGCCATCGTTATTGTCACTTTTTCTACTAGTAACCTTAGATTTGCGGGAGGACTGCTGAATCTTCTATCGCGGACAGTCATCGTCGACCATGGCCCGGACGCCGTCGCTGCTAGCAGGTAACGGTCGCAGAGCAAACGGAGTGAAAAGCCGGAATTTCGCGATGATCAAAGCCTTTCGACCGCTTCCATTACGATACGTGTAATCAAATCTCGCTAAAATCCAGTATTTAAGCCCGATGGTCGCCAGCGACAAATGCACGCAATCACCACCGCTGTTTCCACTCAAAGTCTTTCAAACAGGCAACAGCCGATTTGTCGATTAGTATTCTAAATGTACACACATTTATACACAGATAAAGAATCGGCGTTACGCACGCGGACACACGTCGTCCTCGGCTACGGGAACTCAGTGGCTCAGCTACTGTGAATTCAGTAGCTCAGAGCAGAAACTACCTGATTTTGTTCTAGATTAGCTGTTGCCGGTTGGGTTTGCAACTTTGCAATCAACTTTAGAAGAATTAAATCGCTTCCAGAAAATGTAATCAACCATGAAAGTGCTTCAACACTTTGTCAACTTTTTAGGTCAATAAATCATCAAACATAGGCTACCATTGCCTTACTTGTGGAACAGTGTAAGGCCGGAATTTCGCGACGATCAGAGCCTTTCGACCGCTTCCATTACGGTAAGTGTAACCAATGTATTATGAATCGGTGTGATGGAGCGAATCTCTAGTGCCCTATTCACTGACAAATCTTGTGCTCCCTCCTTCCCATGCAGAATTAATCTAGGCCGTTTCCTGGAGGAATTGCCCTTTTCAAATTGCAAATTTGAAATCCCCCGGAAATTTTGGCATAGGGTCATCCATAAATTACGTAACGCGGTTAGGGGTCCGGCCATTTGTTACGAAGTGTGACGAGGGGAGTTCCGTATATGTGACGTAACGCAAACAATTTTAGGTGATAACCTTTGACCTTTTTTGCTTGTCAGGGATTTTGGAGAGGAAAATATACAAGGATGACCTTTTTGCTTGTCAAGACCTCTCGGAAGACGAAAATGGGGGGTCGGCCCGTTGTTACGTCATATTTTAGGGGTCTGACGTTTTGTTACGTCGCGTTACGTAGAGGGGTAAAAAAGTGCCAAAATCGCATTACGTAATTTATGGACGACCCCATACTACATCAACTAACAGCAGCCCATAGCTGATATTCCCCGGCCTTGTCAGTCCCCCCTCCGGAATCCGGAGTCAAGATTAAACACTGTTCCCATGCTGACCCGGCCCGTTTTATTAGTTGTTGACCTGTACGACCAGATTTACAATGTATGTGAAGGCAGGTTGTGGTATAGACCTAGTATAAAAATGTATTCATGTGATAACACAATCTGCTCAGTGACAACGCCAGACGTTTGAGAGTGGGGGGAGTTATGGTGAGCACGTTGTTCGAGGGGGTCTGGGAGTGGGGTCCAGGGGCTAAGCCCCTGGTCAGGGGTCAGAGGGTCAGAGGGGCGAAGCCCCTCTGAAGCTGGACAACTTTTACTTTTACAACAGTGGAATTCGTTAGAATTACTATTCCGCACGCAATGAATGCAGTGAATAACTTTTAAACAATATTTTTATCTATCGGATAAAATTTCTTGCAAATAGTAACATGGACGGTCATGGCGGGTCCCAGTCCGTCTGGAGCACGACTGGTTGTTATATAGGCCTAGATATATAGAGAACGCTTGATACTTAATAGACTAGTAGAGCCGATCCTCAACCACCCCCACCCCTTAAAAATTCTCTGCAGTTTTGCATGAATCTCACGTGTAGCCCTGGTGGCAAGTGGGGGTGTTCAAACCCCTACCCCAGCCCCTCCCGTGGCCTCGCCACTGAATGCAGGGGCGCCCATCCCCCCTGACTGCTGGAAGCAGGTTCCCCCCTTCCCTGTCCTCCCTTTCCTCCCCTGCCCTTAAACGGGGATCCGGCAGGGATTTATTTACACCACATTATTATTATTATTATTATTATTATTATTATTATTATTATTATTATTATTATTATTATTATTATTATTATTATTATTATACGAAAAAGTAGCCGTATAAGACGACACTGAACATTGACAATCCCCATCCACGCAAATTCGTGGAAAAAGCCTGGGGTCCGGGTAAAACCCGGAAAAATTTTTGAAATCAATAGGTGCTCGTAGGTGAGTTTCAGTGCATTTTTGACATTAAATCGCATACTTTGGTGCACCAGGATAGGTCTCATACCAGTAACTTCTAATTCTTAATTTCTGAAAAATTCCAACAGCCACAAAGCACTATTAAATGTAAGTTGAAACTATGGAGAGATATCGCAGTAATTGCGCTGGAAAACTATTTAAAATTACCTGCAAATTATCCATTGGCAATATGACCGCATCCAAATGCAAATAAAATAAATGTTACTTTTAGTATTTATTTAAAAAATTAGATTTCTCCAACAGCCACACCTACATTATTTTACATAGATGTTAGAGGCATTAAAGCTGCAACAACTGCAAATTGGGTAACTAGACTTAAGGCAACTGACTGAAACAAGCAAATTATAATTATTAATTTATTATTAACAGTATCTAATTGCACCGTTTCACAGTTTTGAATGGATTGTAATTTGTTGATGGAGGTCTTTGGAAGGCTGCAGTAGTGGAGGGAGTTGCAGGGAGTTGCAGTAGTCTAATTTGGAATGTAAACTTCATGTGAGTCTATTAGTTTGTTATAAACGATTTATATTTCATAGGAAGTTTGCACTCTTCATCATTAGAATGACTATGTAAAAGTTACAATAATAATAACATTTTATGAATGCCTGATAATAATGAACTTGAGCTTGAATTGAGTACCGGTAATCTTATATGAAGTTACAAAATTGCACTGCAATTAAGCCAGTAATTGCGCAGTCATTGAGGGGCTTATCGAATAAATATACTACTCTAACGTGATACCAAAACTCAGGGGGGGAATTTCTTCCCCCCCCTAGGTTTTTCAGGAAGCATTTGCTTCCTTTCCCCCCTTGTGTGGGCGCCCCTGACTATGCCTACAAACTGAGCCGCGCTTAAGCAACATGAAGTCTATATAAGATGTCAAGAGACAGCGCATTTCAGATGGTCAAGAAAACAGAACATTATGATCAATTTGCACTAAGTTTATCAATTTTTAAAACAAGTCTTCATTCGGTTTTTTCTTCTCAACTTTGTTGAACCATTTAGACTTCGTGACTGCAGAAGAGGGTTCGATTGGGTTGGCGCGAACCGTTTGTCAAAATTATCAGCTATTATTAGGCGGCAGGCTTATCTTCTTAAAAAAACTTCTTTAATATGATAATATCTAGATGACAAAATCACGAAAAAGCTTTAGCAATAATATGGCAAGAAGGAGATAGCGTGCGCCGTAATTGTCTAAAGGCCTAGGGCCTATATATATATAATATTATATCTAACGATGGTCTAAATAAATTAATACTGTACTCCTTCCTTGTCAAAGTGGACTAGCCTACTGGGGTCTGCTGCGTGGTATCTTGCGGATGAATGGTCTGAAAGTCTATAAGATGACGATCCAGTGGTGTAGCCAAGAGGGTTTTGGGGGTTAACCTCTCACTTGGCTGCCGAAGAAAAAATATTTTAAATGAATTTCTATGCATTTTAATTTTTTGACGCGACTTTGGGTGGGAGTCAAACCCCCTGGCTAAAAAATGTAACGGTTTAAGAGGCGAGGACCTTTTTTACTTGCCAGGAAAAAACTAGATGTGATAACGTTTTTTTGCTTGTCAAGATTTTTCAAAAGTTGGTCACACCGTCACGGTGAAAACCAAAAACCAAAACATCCCTTCCGGAAATCCTGGCTACGCCACTGTGACGATCTATAGGCAGTAGCGGTTCCACCATGTTGACGACTGGGGGTGCATCCCCCTACGGCCTACGGGTTTCCGGACGACCTTTTTTGCTTGTCAACCTACTTTCCGGTGAGTTTTTAAAAAATGTAGTGAAAAATACTGCGAATGACCTTCTTTTAGCTTGTTGGCCTTTTTAGGCAAGTCTTATTAACATTTAGTGGGAAAACACTAACAATGACCTTGTTTCTCTCTTCTCTGTTTCTTCTTCACTTTGCATCCCCCCACCAACTTCCTATAATTTTTTCATCCACCACCAAGAATTCCTGGAAACGCCACTGTAATATATATATATATATATATATATATATATATATATATATTGTATTGTCGCAGCAGAGCTGCCCTTCTGAATTGATATGCATTAACCTGGTAAAGAGCTATTGTCTACCTATTGTATTGTATGGTATGGAAGCCACATGTCCAAACAAAAGTAATCTTAATGCTCTTGACAGACTGATTCGAGTAGTTGTGTGCAAAATTTTTAAAACATGTGAGGCAGATAATGTCGAGTATATCAGAGTCCTGACGGGTTTGGATAGTATGCATGCTATTGTAGAAAAGCGACAAGCATCCTTTGTTAATAGATATGTGAAGAAGCCACTGTGCTTTGCTCAGTGCATTACTAGAATTTGTCTGAGGGCAGAGGCTGTACTGTGTAAAGTTTGTTCTTAGTTTATTTGTTTATTATTAGGTTATTTTATTTTATTTTTATTATTAGTTAGTTTTGTTCAGTTGATTTGCGTTTTCCTTGGTTGTGTGCTATACTGGTTGTGTACTACTTTTTTATGCTGTGCTTGTCACGAAATAAAGATGAATATATATATATATATATATATATATATATATATATATATATATATATATCCCTCGCTAAGAATGAACTCTACTCGAATGTTTATAGGCAGCATCGGAACAATCAGATTTTAATTAATTTCTGTTGTGTGTGTGTGTTGTGTCATCATCATCAATCAGTCACACGTAGCCGGAGTGGCTGTTGCGATTGATCTCCACAATGTTCTATCCTGAGCAGACCGGAGTGCTTCGGTGGCTGTTAGTCCGCAGTCACCACTGACTCGTCACAGAATTGATGCATCCATCCATCGGTGGTCTTTCTCGAGG
Organism: Metaphire vulgaris; assembly: GCA_018105865.1. Taxonomy (NCBI): domain Eukaryota; kingdom Metazoa; phylum Annelida; class Clitellata; order Crassiclitellata; family Megascolecidae; genus Metaphire; species Metaphire vulgaris. Next base: position 13,936,151 of record CM030841.1, read on the forward strand.
TCGATGCTGCCAATCAAGGGCAGCTGTGGCACCATCTCAGACGGATGCAGCCAGACGGAGGCAAGTATGCTTCGATCGGCAGTCGTGCTATAGGCCTACATGTCCGAAGAAGAGACCAAAACGCCGACGACGGATTTGTGAATGCATGATAGTCTCCTGGCCAGATCATCGTGAATAAATCTCGTAATTGCGTACAAAGTCGAACCACCTATTATAACAGTCGAGATCCGACGCTCGGCATTTGTGTGGAATGCCTCAATTTTCTGCCATGCAGTCTCGATTGGTCATATAGCCCGGCCGGCCAGGTCTCGCTGCCATGGAGAAGAACCGGTACAACCAGAGAGGTGTATAGGTCCTATACATGCGGAATTTGGTTTTAAGGCTTAAATTCTCTTGCCTCCGGATTCTGTCAAGTAGATTCATGGCAGAGGAGGCAATACCTATAGCCTACGGCGAAGAGACTCCTCTCGCGAGTCAGCCATACTGTGCATGTTTGAGCCAAGATAGCAGATAATGAATCAACCTGTTTTACACGGTTTCTGAGCCAATGGAGATAGGTGTCTTGCTGTGACCAAAGCCGAGGTTCTGGGTCTTTTTTTTAGCCCACGAGATGTGAAGACCGAATTTGGAGGCCTCGGTTTCCATCCGCAATAAGATGTATCGAAGCTTCTGGTGACTTTCATCGAAAATAGCAGCATCGTCGGCGTAATTGAGATCTGTAAATATTATTATTAAGTCTACTTCTAAATTATTGCAGTTTTTGAGGTGGGGCGGGGACCGTGGGGTGGAGAAAGCTAAGATTACGAGAGGGAGAATCCTCCCGCAGAGGCGTAGCTAGGGGCAGGGGCATATGTCCTCGGCGCCGAGGTGAGGGGGCGCCAAAATTGGGTATTTGGGTAAGTCAATCAATCAATCGATCAATTTTTATTTATTTCTCAAGATTATACAGGTTAAACATAGTGAAATGCATAATAAAGAAGAAGAAACATGTGCGACGACCTTTTTTGCTTGTCAGCACCAGGGGCGTAGCGACAGGGGCTATATCGGTATATATACCCCCAAATCAGTTATAGCTATAGCAAGGAATTTGATTTGGGAGGGTATAAATATTTTGGGTGGGTATAAATCTTAACTATAAACCGCATAAGCCATATAAACCACATATAACTAATTGTAAATCACATAAAAAAAACTGTAAGATATAGACTGATTTGGGGGTATATATACCGATTTACCCCCCGTCGCTACGCCCCTGGTCAGCACTATATGAAGAGGGGCGCTGTAAGACCTGAGGGGCGCCGAGAACAATGTGACGACATTTTTTTGCTCGTCGTCGGCAGTCCTAATTAAGGGGCGCCGACGGTAGGCCTACACTTTGCCCCCGGGCGCCGGATACCCTCGCTAAGCCTCTCCCCTCCCGCCCCCATCATCCGGCCTGTAACGGTGTAGCCTATATGCAACACGGTAGACTTACGTGAAGAATCAACCGCTGCATTTCAGTTCTCAATAATATTCTTACATTATAGCTGAAGTAAGTAAGTAAGTAAGTAAAATCTCGTAAACTTATACAGCGCCCCGGAAAGCAGTACAGCAGTAGCTGCTTATTCTTATGCGCTTAATCTTTCTTGAAATAGCTATAGATAATCAACTATCAAGTAAGTAGGCCTACTAGGCATTCGTAGAAGGTGCCAAAAATTTAAAAAACCTATGCTGTTAAATTTCGGTAGTTTTAGATAAAGATGCTCAAGCAGCATCGTGCACACATGGCTCAGATTCAGTTATGTTGTTTTAACCCTACAGTATAGGCCTATAAGCGTGAATTAGCCTGTTGGCCTACAGAGCCAGAGCCTGGCTTAGACGCTTTCCTATTGCATTGCAGTTCCTGTACAGTGGCTGTAGTGACTAAACGTTGCCTATATATACTGTATATACTGTATATATATATATATGTATATATATACATGCATACATACTGTATAGCCTATATAAAATGCCTCTTGCGCCTCTGACCGCTCGAACATCGAGCTACTTATAGTGGTCGACTTACCGGTACCAGTCTCTTCAGGATGTTTGCATCTCCAGCAGTAGAAATTTAAAGCTTGCTACGCGGCGAAAAGACTGGGAAAAGCAAAATTTTAGTTAATTCACAATTTCACAGCTACGGTAAAACACATAGGCTAGGACTACTCAGGTAAGTGCTGGCCATTAGGCGACGCGATGTCTTGGATTGGAATTTAGATCATGCCTTGATTTTTGTGACGTTGTCTCCTGTAGGTCTATAGCAGCATAAATCAATATAGTTAATCGTTTTAAACAAAATGGTTCTCGCAAATCGCACCGAACTGTCGCATCACATTCCCCGATATAGTCGCCCGTGAGTGATCGTCTTTGAAGCTCGATCAGGCCCGTCTTTACGTGTTAAAAATCGGGCACAGTGCCCGGGGCCCCGCTCATCTTAGGGTCCCGCGCCGCGCGGAAACTTTTTTTTGATTGCTTGTGAACAATGAAAAACGTACGATTATCTTTTACAATTTTGCTTGTCAACATTCTAAAACGTTTGGAGATGACCATTTGACCATTTTTGCTTGTCAACATTTGATTTGATCTTCACATCTAGGGCCCCGCAGGACGCCAAGTGCCCGGCCGGGGCCTCACACAGGTATAAGACGGGCCTGCTGAAGCTAGCTGCTATAGGCCTATTTGTGATAAATGATAAATGAAATTACTATGCGACATTCGCATTCTAAAGATGAGCCAAAACTAAGCAAGCAAGCAAGTAAGTAAAATCTCGTGGATTTCTATAGCGCCTTGGAAAACAGCACAACAGTATAGCTGCTTATTCTTAGGCGCTCAGCCTCTCTTAAAATAGCCATGGGGAAGGTATACATTATAATATTTCAGCCAGGCAATATAGTCAACATCCAAAGAGAAAACTCTTCACAGCATCTGTCTCAACTTCTTCTCCAAACTTGTTGAGCTTATAACTGTAGGCCTACATCGGGATCGTTATCATTTAGATACGAGGGCTACAGAGGAAGGCATGGACCTCTCTCTCTCTCTCTCTCTCTCTCTCTCTCTCTCTCTCTCTCTCTCTCTCTCTCTCTCTCTCTCTCTCTCTCTCTCTCTCTCTCTCTCTCTCTCTCTCTCTCTCTCTCTCTCTCTCTCTCTCTCTCTCTCTCTCTCTCTCTCTGAGCCTTGACTATATATAGTCGTATATATGATCTATATAGGCCTATAGAGCCTGTAATAAACTTACATCGCAGAGCAGCGTTATAGGTCCAATGGCGGCTCCAGGCTTTGGCAAGTAGGAGGCCGTGGAGCGGAAGCTTCTAAGCATGGAGGGGGCCAAATACACTGGAAAACACGATTTTCTTAACTGAGAAGGTAATAGGTGATTCAGATGGGATATGACGCGCTGATTCCAAATCTGTAAGCGGTTTTGCTCTAGCACGTCAGGTTTAAAAGTTATCCCCATCTAATTGTTTTGCATGCGTATACTGTCAAGAGTGTCATGTAATGCATTACACTGGTTTATAAAAAACATTTTTGAAAATTGTATAAGATTTTTCAACTGTTTTATGACAATTTTGTACTGCTAAAATTGAAAATAATACTGGTTTCTTTGAATCAGGTCAGGCTTTTTTGCAAATTTGACTTTTAAAAAATCTTGCCTCATAACTAAATCGATTGTATTATGTAAAATTAGAGGGCAACCAAAAAAACATTTTGTCAGTTGTCTCAGAAAGTTATACTTCTTGCTGGGCATATCTAGAGTGCTGATTCCAAATATGGCATCAAATTTTTTTTCTATCATATCTAGTTTTTTTAGATACGGCCATATATTCTAGACCGGACGTGCATGTATAATTGCCTATATCACATGGTAACAAAAAAATTTGTGTTGCCCTGCTGCCTTAGAAGTAAGACCTGTTTCTTAGTATATTTATGGGTCATGATTCCAACTATGGCATCAGATTTCCTCTATTAGCTCTACTTTTTTAAGATACGGCCATATATCCTACAGTATATTGGAAGTGCATGATTATATATATTTGCTCTATGTAGCTTTTGATTGCTCTCACCTAAAGGTCTTTGTTAATAACATTAAAGGTTTTATATTTCCAGAAGGAATCAATTGAAATATGTGCAGTATAATAAATTATATGACTTAATTAAATAAGCATGATTCATGACAACTGTTTTGAGGTAATTGTGGACGCAGGAGCAGCAACAGACCTCCAGGACACATTTAGAAATACAATTGCATGTTAAATGCTTGAAGTGTCATTTTTTCTGATTTCTAGTGTGACAAAATAAACGACAACTAATTCACTCATTAATATAGTTGTATCTAAATATGTAATAGTTGTTGCTTAGAAGTTTTTTTGCTGTTCAAGGATAGAATTCAAATAGATTAAGGATTCTGCATTTAACGCATTTTAGTAGAACCAAAATATAAGGACGACTAAGCCGTATTTCAAAAACTAGAGCCAATGGGGTAAAACGGATAACATTCTTGGAATCAGGGCACCAAAATTACACAAGAACAGGTCTTACTTTGCAGGCAACAAACTGTGTGTTGACCATTTCATTATAATAAAATCTGCATTACATAAATAGAAAATACATGCATACTGTATATGAAAAAATCACATGTAGCGATATATAAAAAGTTGACCAGATTGAGCAAAACCAATGTTATATTTGAATTTAGGACATCAGAATTGTCCTAAATCTGTTAAGAAAACTTAGACATAAAATTTCATGTAAACCAGTGTTATGACATGTGCTTCAGTTACAGTACACTATACAATTTTTCTATTTGCCCGTAACTAAAAATTCTGACGTGATAGAAGATTTTGGTGGTTATATTTCGATTTAGCATAGCCTAATTGTATTAAATCACCACAATTCTTATCAGTTAATGAAAAAACTTTTTTTTTGTTACTCAGTGATATTTCTTGCCAGGTATGTAGCTAATAGCATAGGGTCCCAACAGGGAGCAACTGGGAGGACAGGCATTCAATACGTGGGACAGGACCCCGCAATATATCCAAAATTTGAATTTAATGCTATATATATATATATATATATATATATATATATATATATATAATATTGGCGTATATATGGCGCAGCGACCCGCTGGGGAAGTCTACAACGCTCCCCAATCCCTCTAGTGACTAGGCTATAGTCAGACCAGCACAAGTTCGCCTGTTAAGTGACCGTGCCGTCTATTCTGGAGCGCTGGATACGCCACTATACGTGAGTACCAGTAACGGTGCCAAGGGTTTAAATATAAATATAGTGGACGAGGGTACGATTCAACGGCACCGTTTTTAGCACTGTTCGAACAAGAAGAAAAACTCACGACTAAATCTTTTGGTGGCTATAAGCGACATATTATGGAGGGGCTAAACCCTCCTCCCGCACAACGCCAGACGCTGCTGTCACTCTCAGGGACTGATGACAGGCAGGTAAGTGAGGTACAGTGTTGTCACCTTGTATGACATCGCTGCATGCATTCTCCGCAGCCATAGAGGCATTTATGGCAGTTCGTGGAGCGTGGATTCGGGGGAAGAGGTGATGGTGTGAAATTGTCTTCGCATTATTAGCTGAGATAGAAATTTTTTTGTTTGGGGGGGCGGATAAATCTAAGACTTGGGGAGTCAGTAACATGCAGAGAGGGTGCGGCAGGGGCGGTGGCCCGGGCGCACGCCAGAGGGAGGCGTAGGCCTATAAATTGACCCGACGACCTTTTTTTGCTTGCCATCACTCTTTTTGCAGTAGGCCCCTTTAAAACCCCTTTAAAATTATCGTTTTGGCCCCGGGCGCACTCAAGAGGAGGCGTAAAAATTGACTCGGCGATCTTTTAGTTTGCTGGTCAAAACCAGATGATGGGGCGTCCAAGTGGACGTTGGCCCCGGGCGCACACCACTCTCTGCACGCCACTGAGGGGAGGGAGGCCATATGTGCAATCGGTCGGACAATAAAATTCTCTTAGATCTACATGTATAGGGGGCCTGGTATGTCGCGCGTTGTGGCCTTCCTCTGCTGTGCGGCGATCTGGACGTCGCAGGCGGCCGATGCGATGGACGGAAAGGGCGGAAGTCCATACGTTGGATACAGCGCGAGTTCCGGTCTCCCGGTCATCCTCTCCTCTCCTCACGGAGGCTCCGTTTATCCGGATACGATACCGGACAGAGATGCCGGTTGTTGGAACGCTACAACTCAACGATGCGTCTGGGCGCACGATTGCGGGACAAAGAATAGTTCTAAGTACGTGCATTGTCTTAATAATATAAACATTCGGCACAACAATTAATTATTGTCGAAGCATGTGTTTAGTTGTTATTCTAATGTAGGCATGGGCGTCCGCACATTAGGGCAAGGGCAAGGCACTTGACCCCTGGAAAATGCAAATACCAATATTAATTTTCACAGTGAAATTTGAAAATATTGCTAAAATATTAAAAAACATTAACAGTGACCATTATGTTTTGTCTCCTCAGTTATCGCCCATCCATGAATGTAGGCAAGTATAGTGCACGTCTACACCGAATGAATATATATATAGAATATTATATATATTATATTATATAAGTATATACCGAATGATATATATATATATATATATATATATATATATATATATATATATATATATATATATATATATTAGTACTTAGTTCCCGAAGGACTTACGAAAAAAGTGTCCGGAGACATTAAGAAATTGTGATGCTAACTCTCGTCGGGTTCGAGGTCTGGAAAAGTTCCTCGAAAAGCAGTGGGTGGCGTTGAATCGTTGCAAAAGCACCGATCGGATGAGTTAGAAGTTAGAACTGTTAATATGACAAGTCGTTCTTTTTCTTGTTTCGATTTCAGGTGCAGGGCAGTGACCGTCAACGACGATTTCACGCAGGCCATGACCGGAGAACTGCGCGCGGCGCTCTGCGCTCTCTTTCGCGGCCTCTGCCCGGCGTCCGTCTACAACCTCCTGAGCCGAACGAAGTTCGACGCCAACCGCGATCGCGACGAGGCGACGTTCGGCGTTCCGGAGGCGGTCGACGCGTTCGAAGCCTACCACGCCCTCGTAGAAAAGGAGGTCGATACGATGGGCGGCGTCGGCCTGTTTCTCGACATTCACGGTCACATGGGACCGAGGACTGATCTGGGGTTTCTCGTTAGAGGGAACGTCCTCGACGCCGGCGACCCAGTCGACCCGAATTCGACGTCGATTCGCAGCCTGGCGAACGCCGTGCGCCTTGACTTCGACCGTCTGCTGAGAGGAAGAGAAAGTTTCGGGGGAATTCTCGTGGAATACGGGTTCGACTGCGTCCCGTCGCCAAAGTACCGGGGTCCCGGGGGCGGGTGGTACTTCAACGGCGGCTACAACAGCAGGCGACACGGATCCGTCGAACGCGGGGCGTTCGACGCCGTTCAGATCGAGTCGGCGCGTTCGTTCAGAGCACCGGAAGTCAGGCCGCGCTACGTCCAGGCTCTCGCGTGCACAATAAAAAGATTCTACTGTCTCCACTACTACAAAGGGATCTCTACCTACGGGGTCAACGAGAGTAGTGCAGCTGAGGTTCAAAGGTCACCGGACGTTGGATTGGCCGACGCCTGCTCTGCGCAAGCAGACGACGCCTGTAAAACAAACGGAGCGTCGAAAGTTAATTGCACTCAGATGAGATGCGTGTTCAGCATCCATTTGGCAACAGTTATTGCGGCATGTCTCTACCTGAGTGACACACTTAAAACTCATGTCTTTATATGAGTTACAATCTTAACTCATATAAATTCTATATAAACTCATATGTCTCTCTGAATGACCACCTGTTTTGTATGTAGTATCTGTTAATTAATAATAATAATAATAATAATAATAATAATAATAATAATAATTCTTGATAATTCGACGCTCCTTGCTTCTCCCCAGTTCATAGCATAGATCTCTATTTCTTTAGAATAGGTCTTTGCATTTTCTACAGTAGTCTCATCCCTATTTTCACTAAGAAAAGTTCTCGATGCAACGGTGGCCTTTAGCATAGTCTTTAGACTGCGGTCGTTTCTTGTGGCAGACAATATAGACAATCTCTAAAAATTTATCTGACCACCAAAAATGCCGCCCCCTCCGAAAAAGTGCCGCCTGGGGCGGAACCCCCTCCGCCCCCTTAGGTCCGCCACACTGGTATAGACCGTACCTAAAACCTCACACCCACGGCATATAAGCGCAAAGATAAAGTTCCGATTTCTGTTGATAAACGCGTGCACAAAAGCTGCCATCGACGCTGCTGTATAAAGTCGACTGAAACCCGTCTCAACCAATGTTTGGCAAAGTTTTTATTCGAAGTCCGCATGAGACCTAATACTGTACTACATTATTTAGGAGGGCCGCTCATACCAACAGGTTCAGTTGAATTTTGATGGGTCAAAAGACCATCTCTTAGAATGCATTGCGCATGGGGGAGGAGGGAGTAAAGTCCGTTCTGTCTTCAAACTCTTTCTCATGGTCTCTCTCTCTTTTTCACATAGGCCTAGGCCTACATCCACTAAATCAGGTTTAGTTCGCTTCACAAACGAAGCTAATGTTATCCGTATTCAGGCCCGCCCGAAGTGGGGGTGCAGGGGGTGCAGCTGCACCCCTGGAAAAATGTAGGGGTGCACCTCCTAGAAAGATGATGGTCTGCACCCCTCTGCACCCCCTGTACCCTGAAATACAGGAGGTACAGAGGGGGTGCAGAGTGTGCAGAGGACCTTTTTTGCTTGTCAAGGATTTGAAAGAGAAAACTTTAACTTCGGGAAAATCTGCACACCCCCCTGACCAAAATTCGTTCCGACGGCCCTGTCTGTATTGACCGCTGATCTTGCTTAGACCGCTTCATGTTAATTTTTGTCAGAAAACAGAAAAATTACTTGATACGATTTATCGCTCTTTCTATGTAGTTCCTTGAGATGCTAATATCTAAATACGACGTTCAACAGAGAAGTGCTAAATGCAGGAGCCGGAAAATACTGTAATGGACGAGGCTGAACAAGGTCTAGACATTTGCGTGAACGATTAGAAAGATTCTATGAACGTCAGAGAATGATAGAGCTAGGGGGGCAGGGTTAGAGTTAGCTAACTGAGAACTGTTTTCCTATGCAGAGACAATTTTCTTCAGTTCTCTGTCGAATTTAAGGCCAGTGATCCTCTGTCTTCCATTGCGTGTTCGACTGCATTCATTGTACGCGTGCTTCGTTATGCGTGAACCCTCATGTATGTGTGTGATTGCGTGTGTTTTAGGATCGCCGCGTCTTAATACCAGGGGCGTAGCGACGGGAGGGGGGTATATCGGTATATATATATATATATATATACCTCCAAAAAAAGTTTACCTTAAAAGTTTTTATGTGATTTATGTGGTTATATGTAGTTTATATGGTTTATAGTTACGGTTTATACCCCCCAAACATTTATACCTTCCCAAATCAAATTCCTGGATACGCCCCTGCTTAATACTAGAAAGAAACAGACAAGTCACGAACGAAAAACCCAGCGTGTCATTGATGAATCTATTCTGCTGTAGCCTAGAAATCCACACTCATTCCACATCCGATCGAGAATTCATCTGTCGAGACCTGAAATGATGATGATGATGATAATAATAATAATAATAATAATAATAATAATAATAATAATAATAATAATAATAATAATAATAATAATAATAATAATAATAATAATAATAATAATAATAATGTTGAGATCAGGGGTGGGCAAACTGCGGCCTGCCACCGGATTCCATGCGGCCCGCCAGATCATTTAGGAACTATACTTACGAGCGGTAGAAAGTGAGGTAGTCTGAAATATTCTATGGAAACATGGCACTTTGTCAACGCCAGCGAACCGATTGTTAATCAATTGGCATCACACCCCTGCACGTCATAATCCTCCCGTTTCCATTCACTCGATGTGCAAACAGCGGATCCAAAATGACAATTGAATGGAGCGGGAGGAGGTTCGGTGTCTCCGTCTCCTCCCTTTTCGCTGCTGCAGCGGCTGATGATGATGACGATGACGATGATGATGATGATGATGATGATGATGGTGGTGGTGATGGTGGTATTGACGATGGTGATGATGATAGTGATGCTGATGCTGATGATGATGATACTGATGCTGGTGATGCTGAGGCTGCTGCTGCTGCTGCTGATGATGATGATGACGGTTCTTGCATCGGAGGGGGTGGCTTCGATGACGCTGGAGAGCGAATGCGATCGATGGCATTCACAGAACATCGGCGCCAAGAAGAAAAGGGGGCGATAGTTTCTCTTAGGAAGCTGAGAAGGCAGACGACACGCGAAATTAATTACCTGTGAAACAGACGGACGGACAGACAGATGGGTAGGCAGTGGCGTAGCCAGGGAGTTGGGGGTAAGCCCCTTGGCTGTTCGTAGTGAAGGGAATGGGGAGTTTTGGGAGTTAACCTCTCCCTTGGCGACCAACATTTTTTATTGCGATCACTATATGGTGTACGCGCTCATTTACCTATATACCTCTATATAAAAGCAACTGACAGTGGCGTCGCCAGGAATTTTGGGTTGGGGGAGGGGCAAGAGGGGACTGGCGTGTCAGATTCCTTATCCCACTCCCACACACCCCTCCACAAAAAAACTTTCTCACCGGATTTGCGTGAATCTGATAGGTTGTCTGGGGTCAGGTGTGGGGGGAGGGGGCAGTTGCCCCCATTTGACCCCGTGTCGACGCTAATGGCAACTGACGACCTTTTTGCTTGTCAGTATTATTTCCGTGCTGCCGTTAATCAAATCATGGAATGATGATAACGTTTTCTTTGGTTGTCAGATTTTTCCGAAGTTGGGAATCGTGGGAACCATACCCCCGTCGGAAAATCCTGGCTACGCCATTGTAGATAGGTATTATACTGTAGAGGCCGATACGTATCGACTATCGAGACAGCTGTGTTATGTATTATGGTAAGTACTGTATACGCCACGAAAATATGAAAACCTTCAACACAAGACTAACACGCTTCCATATCTTTGCTGCTAAAGCGTATTTATGCTTAACGACGCTCTAAGTTAAAGAAGTGTTTATAGATATCAACTCAACCATTTGGGAGATTCTCTGAGTTTCGACGATGGCGGAGATAGATAGATAGATAGATAGATAGATAGATAGATAGATAGATAGATAGATAGATAGATAGATAGACGGAGACAGAGACGTCCATACAGAGAGAGAGAGAGAGAGAGAGAGAGAGAGAGAGAGAGAGAGAGAGAGAGAGAGACAGAGAGACAGAGAGACAGAGAGAGAGGGAGACGGAGAGAGAATTGGCGGCGTCGGCACACAGCGACCGCCGATCGAGAGGATCTATGGACAATTCTCCGGTGACAGCACGCCTCTCTCCGCCGCTGCCTAGCTACCGACGATGCCGACCGGGTATCCGGGCGGTGGGCCGGCCCCGGCAGGACGGGATAGAATTCGCCGGGCTGGGAAAGAGGGAGCCCGAGGCAGCGGCTGCAGCAGCAGCAGCAGCAGCAGCTAACCGGCGTTTCTGGGCGATCGCCTGCATTAATCATGCATAACGGTGAGCGCTCCGCCGCCAGGAAACGGTGCCTCGCGAACGGACGAGGATGGCACTCGACGGCGGCCAAGGCAAGCCCGTGCACGACGACGGCGGCGGCGGCGGCGACGGCGACAAAAGCTGGCGCTAAAACATCTCGGCAGACGCATGCCTGCATTCTATATCGATCGAATATAGGGGAGAATTTCGGTCGCCGGAGGACACGATGGCAGGGGGAAGAGGAGGAGGAGGAAGAGGAAGAGGAGGAGGAGGAGGAAGTGGAGGAAGCGAATCGAAGACAATTGAACAAACGTCCTGATAGAATAATAGATAATGTATACGGCGTCGTTGGCTACAGCGGAACACCGAATACCACCGACGCCGCCACCGCTGCTGCTGCTGCCATTGTTGTATCATCGCGCTTTTAGATACGCGGTAACAATACAAGAGATATTATTCTGCGATACTGGATTCGACCAGCAGCAGTAGCAGCAGCAGCAGCAGCAGCAACAGCACCAGCAGCGGTAGCAGAATTAAATCGACGGGTAAAATGACAATAAGAAGAAGCTAGCACATTCGTTTCGCAGTTTCCGCTGAGGAAAGCGGGGGGATACATATATATACATACATATATACATATATATACATATATTATAGGCGCGTGAATTCGTCTCTTTTACAGGGAATACATCGAATACGTCGTCAGTCTACAAAGGATCAGAGTTTAGGCCAATTCTGTCGGATTTCTTGCACAGGAGGAAAATGACGCGACGCCCCGCTACGGTCGTTGGAATTTTCGAAGCGAAATAAAACAAAAATTAGGCCTAGTTGGATTCGTTCGGGGGTTTCTCCCTCTGCTGTCGCGTGAATCGAATTCTGTTCGCACACAAAGTAGGGGATTTGGACTTCGTATCCAGAGCAGAAGCAATCGACAGCTGGATGGAGAAAGAAAACAGAAATGAACGATCAGAAGACGTGTTAGACCAATAGGGGGAATACAGGTTGGTTACCAACTAGCATATACGTTAAATGCGACCCAGCTCCAGTGGCGGTTCCACGTTCCACGTGGGGGATGAGTGGGGATGCATCCCCCACCGGACTTTCGGACTTACTTTTTTGCTTGTGAAACCCTATTTTTGGGTAAAACTAACTGGGGATGACCTTTTCTCGCTTGTCGTCAAAGTATTAAAGGTATTATAAGTTATAACTAACCATAAAAGACTTTTAGGCCTAGTGAGCTTACTAAGCGTAATCAATAATATTGGCCCATGACTTGGGCTTTATGAAAGTTCCGATGTAGAAGTGCGATGCTTATGAATAAACTGCATTGCACTTAATTGCATAATAACAGATCCAGAGCCATAGCTAGAGTATTCGGCGCCGGGGGAAAGGTATACATTTTCGCCCCTAAAAGTCTAAAACCCGATGATTACCTTTTTTCCTATCAGACTTTTCGCGACGTTGCAGGAGTAAAGTGTGGAAAGAATGAAAGAAGTAGTGTGCAGAATGACATTTTTCCCTTTTCAAAAACTAACCATGGTTTCTGCCCCTCCCGAAAAACGCACCTGGGGCAGCTTGCCCCCGGGGCCCACCCCACGCCCCTTAGTTACGGCTCTGAGCAGATCCTTTTAATACCAGTTGATGCCTGCATTCGTTTTTTGCTTTCCCTCTGACTCCTCTAAATAAATTTTCCTATGACAAAACATGATGATGATGATGATGATTATTATTATTATTATTATTATTATTATTATTATTATTATTATTATTATTATTATTATTATTATTATTATTATTACTTACATATTATTTTCCTTATACAGTAGAACTTCGATATTATCGCGGGCTTATAACTTACCGCAAAGTACGGTATCATTCGATGCGCTACCGTACTGTATGGTATCGGATATAACCTACCTCGGATATAACGCACTACTGTACATTCTAACATTTTACAGAGCCGCTAAGTACGTTATAACGAAGTTCGACTGTAAAGCGGTAGATAAAATACAAGATTAAAACTGCAGATGCACAGGTCTTGCTTTTACTGAAGCGAACAAGCGAGTCTGATGTGTGCAAAGTCAGTTTTATCAGTTTCTATCTTTCTACGCTGAGCAGAAGGCAAGATCACAGAGTTTTTGACGCCCCTTCAAGTAGCGCCCGGAGCATCTGTACTATCCCCTTGCTCTAGGCACGCCACTGGTTATAGGGCGTTAGGCCTTCGCAATTTCGGTATTGGGGCCTTTAGAAAGATGTAGGCCTAATGGGGCCCCTGGAACAATACACTATAAATAACACGGACCTCTTTTCTGGCTGGAAAGGTCGTGGGATTTGTGCAAATCCGTTGCGTTTTTTGGACGGGAGGGGGTTGGAGATCAGGGCGTAGCCAGGAATTTGATTTGAGGGGTATAATGTGATTTGGGGGTATAAATCTGTAAAAAACGTTGAAAATCCTAAAAAACACATTTAAAATTTAAAGGTAGTCCGATCTTTTTTGGAGGGGGTATATATACCTATATACTCCCCGTCGCTACACTCCTGGTGGAGATTGGTGAATGGGTGGATAGCATTGTCGAAGAGAATACGCGAATGTGCGAATGTTATAGTCAAGGAGTTCCTTGGCGAACTTTTTTGCTAGTCGGATATCTTTTTACGTGTTTTTAATATCGGAACCCTGGCTACCCCACCAGTGTTTAATCTAGACTCCAGACTCCGGTGGGGGACTGACAAAACCGGGGGAATCAGCTATAGGGGGCTGTTGTTTGTTGATGTAGTATGCCAAAATTTCCGGTGGGAATTTGAAATTTCCGGGGGAAAAGGGCAATTTCCCTCCGGAAACGGCCTAAATTAAACCCTGGCTACGCCACTGAGCCCAGGTCATGCAATGCGCTGCACAGGCAATTGTGTTTATATTCAAGAAACTTACCGAGCTGTTTCTAACTGAACTAGCGACGATTCGGCCGAATTTGAAGAAAATGGCGATGCAAATTCATTGATATCGAATTTTACGGACACAATTTCTTTGATGATCCTGTAGCGAATTAAAATGGACCCCATGGAAAAAGAACTCCATCTCATTATTGTACGCAGACAGTGGCGTAACGTGGGGGCACTTTGTAGACAGCCACCCGGTCCTCGGGATAGGGGGGTGGTGGTCCCGAAGAGTGTTTTTTGCTCGCCAGTACTATAAAGCGTGTGACGACCTTTTTTTGCTCGTCAGCCACTGGAGGCCCCTTATCAAGGAAGCCCCCCTCCGGGTCCCCAAAAGTCACGCTACGCCACTGCACGTAGAATAATGATTCCCTGTATAAAATCTCTACTCCCCGTGCGCCCGTATGCTACCTGGATAGTAAAACAGACGAAAAGTTAAGGCGCGGGTGTAAAGTGTGCCATCGTTGGGCAAATAAAGGCAAACAAACGAGTTGTATAAAAGCACCAGGACAAGATAAAGCAATGCGTAATTATAATAATCGGTCAGACTTAGGCTCCGAAACAAAGATATGCCACGTTAGCCTAATAATAATGCCTGATAGCACGTTAGAATAATGTTGTCGGCGTTTTTGTGTTACCGACACAACAGCAGGCGAATGGGGTTGACTGCTCGCGGCGTCCATGGCATAGCAACTGCTACTGAATTTTTCACTGACAACGGTGATCCACTAGCCATGCACTTTCGACCTTGAACAAACGCGTCCGCATCTGGTATCCTGCCTTGATCAGCGATGCTTACTTCCGTTTTCGAAATCTTCAATTATTAGAAACGAGGAAGAAAAGGAAAAGCCACGAAATTAGAACTGCCCATGTGAACATTATAGTAGACATGTACAGCCTAGGAATGTAAATAATAAAGAAAAACAACGCAGTAGCTTAGGAAATTTATACGTTTACAATAATTCCTTAGGCATAAGCCTATATGTTTTTCATTAATGCTTTTTCTGCACTTGCATATAGACGTTTCTGACGGTTTTACTCCCATTGCCTGTTTAATTAGGCCTGCTGTGTTTCACTTAGGCCCTATACGTAATGTTATCTGTTGTACGTTTGCTATGTTGTGCTTTTCTGTATCATGTCTTCTGTCGTCAATAATTGCAATGTTTTAGTCAATTTTGCTTCTGCAAGTTAATGATGCTATAATTTTATATCTCGTGAAATCATTTTATCAATTTTACTCCATATCACTATAATGGCTGTCCATTAATTATGTCAACAATTTTTGGGCAAATTTTGACCCCCTCCCCCTTGTCAACAACTGTCAACTTTCAGTGACCCCCCTATAATTATGTCAAAAACTTTTGACCCCCTCCCCCACTAAGACCAGTGACGGGTCCCCTAAAAAGTTTAGGAGGTTATTATTTCTGCAGCGATGAGACCTTTTCCCTTTTTGTTCATCAAGTGTCACAATGTGGTGGTGATGGCCTTTTTCTTGCTTGTCAGGCTTTTTCCCGTTGTAATAAATAGTATTCCATGAAATTCCCTATTTTTATCATTTGTAAAAAATGGGAAATTGTTGACGTCAACTTCTGTTGACCTCCCCCTGTCAACAACTGTAAAACTTTTTCAAACCCTTCTTCCTATAATTTGCTGACGTAATTAATGGACAGCCCCAAAGGGGAGTTATAGGCTAACAATACAGAGGAAGTTAATATTCTACATATAATAACGAAGGGGAGGTCTTTATTACACGTATGAAAATGACTTGGGGACTCATATTTCAGGGGGATTAATTTAGATTTACTATACCTGTGCGAGGACGATCATCAAACCGAATAGTTTCCATTTCTTTTTATTAGCCACAATGACGACGAACCTGTCTGGAATCGAACTGGACGGCGCCCGGGGCCCGGCGTCGAAGGAGACGTCGTCGTCGCTGCCCGGTCTCGCCAAGAGGACGACGCGACTGCAGCTGCCGGGGCTCGGACCCGGCGGCGCCCAGCGATCCAGCCGGTCGCTGTTCATCTTCAGCGAAGAGAACTTCATCCGAAAATACGCTCAGATAATCATCGAGTGGGGATATCCTTTTCTCACACATATATCGAAAACCAGACGACCTGCATTTATATATTACATATACTGTAATACCTACTACAGTATAATAGATGGGACGGGAAGATAGCAGAGTGGTAACAACGTTGGACGATGGAGCAGGAGGTCGCGGGTTCATTTCCCGCAAGAGCCATAAGGTCGACTCAGCCTTACTCGATATAATGATGCTAAGGTAGTCCTGGTGCACGACTCATCTTGCGTCTTCCAGTGGAATGCGCACGAAGTCATCTGTACGCAGTGGCGGCTTCACAGAGGGCGCCCGTGCTCCCCGTTAAGTGTCTGGTCCCCAGTGGCCCCCCTATTGGGGGACCCTATACTTAATACTACTTACCTAACAACAATTGGTTGGCCCCCATATGATTAGAAGTTGCCACCCCAACGCCCCCCCCCCCCCACTTGCCAAATCCTGGAGCCGCCACTGTCTGTACGGCCAACACAGCCCACCGCTGTCTGGTCGTATACGGGAGCCGAGACTTTCCGTAGTGTAGTCATGTGGCGGAGACGCCTCGGCGGACGACGTAAGACGATCAGATATCGCGAGCTCCTCGAAGGACGGAACTAAACGGTCCGCTGGGTAAACTGGTCGGAGGGGCAACTGGTCATCGATCGGCAGCTAAACGAGAGAGAATGCTGTAGAACGGATCGACTGGGGAACGCGTCTTATCTGATCACTCTCGCATCCTAGCTCTTCTTTCTTTCTTGGTCTTTTTTTTATTCCCTCATACTCCTCTCTGTCTCTTTCCTCTGACTCCTCTCTCTCTCTTTCTCTCTCTCTCTCTCTCTTTCTCTCTCTCTCCACCTCTCTCTCTCCACCTCTCTCTCTCTAAATATATATGTATATATCTTCCTCTCTTTCTCTCTCTCTCCCCTTCTCTCTTTCCCCCCTATCTCTTTCTCCCCTCTCTCTTTATCCTCTCTCTTCCTCTTTCTCTCTTTTTCTCTCCCCACTCCTTCTCTTTTTGAGTCTGTCTAGGCCTATGTGTCTGTCTGTCTGTCTATCGGACTCTCTCTCTCTCTCTCTCTCTCTGCTACTGTACACAGCACTACAGGGCTTGGAGGAGCGTAGAAGCACCATATATAGGGGAGGAAGAAGTCTGCACGCGATGGGGCGAGGGGCGACCCTTGTGGGCGGAGAAGATCCGGGGCGGGGGCGGGGGGGGGGAGTGCGGCGGTTGCCTCGTCGTGTGTCTCCTATCTGGAGTCCGGATCGGCGGTGCGTCACTTGAAGCCGCCGCGGTAACAACATCCATCGATCGACCGTGCAGCTCATCGATCAGCCGTTCCATCAGAAGATCACATCACAACACCACCACCACCACCAGCCCAGATCACTCGATCTTCCACCAGCAGCCAAATACTGCGCACATGCACACGCAAAACACACCAAAGTACACACACACACACACACACACACACACATGCACGCACACGCACAGGCCTGATCAATCCAAAAACAATTCGCAATAAATATCGAGATCTCTCGTAATTGTAGCCACTCTTGCAGTCACTGTTTATATCCATCCCGGACATTATCCTGTAACGTTTATAGGCTTCAGTCAACCACACTGCACCGAACAAGCTGTTTCAGACACGAAAAGAATGCGCAATATATGGCTGCTGATGCTGCAGCAGCTGTCCAACGTCAAATTTCGACATAAGATTAAATTAAGCTTTGGCTAGACAACGTGCAGAGGCAGCTAACACCCCCACCCCCACCAACCCCTCAATTTGAGACCGACACCCCCCAAATTTTCCCAAATCCGAGCCTGAGATGCACCCTAACACCCTCCAACACCCCCCAATTTGAGACCGACACCCCCTAATTGATAATCCTAGAAATAATCCTGATTTAGTCTGATTTAGAGTGTTGTGTTCAAGCATGGTGTCCATTCCTGAAGAAAGGCACAGAGAGTTTAGAAAGAGTAGAGCACAGAGCAACAAAGGTGATCAAAGGGTATCCGAGTCAGACTAACCTAAGAGGAAAGGCCAAAACACTGTGGATTGACAACCTTGGAAAAAAGGAGAACGAGATGGGATTTAAATTTGAGACATACAAAATACTAGCAAACAAAGTGGAAATGCCAAGAGATATGTTTTTTTTACATTGAAACAGTATGATGGAACCAGAGGACACAACATGAAACTGTTTAAGAAACGGGTTGGGAGATGCAAACAGCACTTTTTTAGCGCAAGAGTGGTGGACAGATGTAATTACACTGGGCGAGAAGATAGTAGACCTAACAGTCACCTAATGGTTACGAGAGTGAATGATTTCAAAATAAACCTCAGTACTATAGGATACTAGATCTGGATGGGTACAACAGTAGTTCTCACACAGGGCAGATCCTACTGAATAACTTTAAACCTTGTTAAATTAAAATTATAAAATGGCTTCTACCTTTCTACACCTGTTTAGGGTATCTATTCTTTGCCCTGTAGCCTATAACCTTTACAAATGCACGCTCGATGGTATATCACTTATATGGCATAGGCTACTTTCATCGCCTTCCTCATTGTACTTTTATGGTGCCATTTTAGTAATGTTCCTGATATCAGTATGGTCGCTCTTTGATTGGAATCGTCATACCCCATTGTCAAATCCAATAAGTCAGTCCGTATATTCCGGTCTCGGTTATAGTCGATAGGCAGTGATACGGCCTGCAATAAGGCCTACAGAGATAGGCCTATATGGAGGCCTATATGGAGACCTACAACGGAAGATATCGTTTGCGATCTCTGCAGCTTTGCTTTCGACCGAATAAGGAAGACTGAGAGTATTTAATGCGAAAGCAAATAAATGAACGTCGCAGGAGATAAAACAGCGTCGTAAAGAATTATGTGTGTGTGTGCATATAGGCCTACTTGTGTTGCTATAGGATAATGTCATTCTTCGGCCAAACACTGTATGCATAGCTCCTAATGTTTGTGATTAACGTAACGTTACACGTCATTGTAATGCAACGCCGCCTTTATTGGACGAGGGGTCGTCCATAAATTACATAACGCGATTTTGGCACTTTTTAACCCCCTCCCCCTACGTAACGCGACGTAACAAAACGTCAGCCCCCCTAAAATATGACTTAACAACGGGCCGACCCCCCATTTTCGTCTTCCGAAAAGTCTTGACAAGCAAAAAAGGTAATACTTGTATTTTTCCTCTCGAAAAACCCTGACAAGCAAAAAAAGTTTAAAAGGTCAAAGGTCATTACTTAAAATGTCTTGAGTTACGTCACACATTTACTGAACCCCCCGTCGTCACACTTCGTAACAAATGGCCGAACCCCCCCCCCCCCAACCGCGTTACGTAATTTATGGACGACCCCTCAGGCGCTGATGTCATTTTATAATCGTCGATTGTTGTATTGATAGCGA
Source organism: Metaphire vulgaris (assembly GCA_018105865.1). Classification (NCBI taxonomy): domain Eukaryota; kingdom Metazoa; phylum Annelida; class Clitellata; order Crassiclitellata; family Megascolecidae; genus Metaphire; species Metaphire vulgaris. The sequence continues at coordinate 13,956,133 of CM030841.1, forward strand.
GCGTAAGACAATAATATACCCATTTAAAAGTTTATCTGTCTAAATTTTTGAAACCTATTGATATTGGGGGCGGAAGATGGCAGAGTGGGTTACGTGCTGGAGCGTCAGGCTGACGGAGCGGGTTCAAGCCCCGTTAATGCCCCCAGTGGCTTTCACACAGGCAGTAATGCCTTCTAAGCCACTTTAAATCATGCTAAGTAAGTAATAATTTAAAGAAAAGTGCACATCTTGAAATTACTTTAAGCTAATATTTCACAACTGTCTGTGTTAGTTTTCCTATACTGCCAATCGTTAAGATTTCGTTTTCTCAATCTTAAGCGCCATGACTGCGACAGCTCAGACTCTCTGTCTGCCTGCCTGCCTGTGTCTTTCTGTCTCTGTTTCTCTATCGGTCTCTGTCTGTCTGTGTCTGCCTCCATAATTAATTATGCAGCACAAACGAGAAATGGTCCGACCGGATTTTCCTGCGAACCGTCTTTAACCCGACTGTTTTTGCCGTTGACCTTTAAGAGTAACTGCCTGAGAGAGAGAGAGAGTAGCAGCGCCGTCCACGAAGGGTCGTTGGTGTTTCTCCAGGCACTGCTCAATCTAGCGGTCGGTCTATCCGTTTGACAGCGAAAGCCGGACATGCATAATACAACGCCATCAACTGCCCCGGTCACGTTCGTGGCAAAGACGGCGCACTATGAATTCCAGAAGCTCTCTGCCTGTCTGTCTATTTCTCTCTCTGGCTCTTTCTCTCTCTCTGACTCTGTCTCTGTCTCTCTATCCGTGTCTGTCTCTGTCTAGAACGTGAGTTAGTTGGAGCAGAAGAAGAAGGTTACCGATCCGGAATGCGTAACGCGTCTGGGACGAGGAGGAGAAGAACGAGGCTTAGCCGGTAGCACCACAACGGCGGTATAGCGTTTGCTCGGCCGATGGACGACCAAAAGGAACGGTCGTTAACGGTCTGGAAATTGTCGTTTTAGAGGCGTCGTCGACGCCCGTTCGACCGAAGGACTCGACGGCCAAAAACGGGATCGAGTTGACCCTTTGCGAAGCCGGTGGGAGAGAAGCGTGGAAAGGACCAATCTGGCCTAAACGATCCGCAATTCCGTGAAAATGACTCGGATTGCCGAGAGCAGATGAGCGCGCGAAGGCTACTTTAGCGAATACCGTCGTTGCTATGTGAGCCAGTATAATCAGATAGAGTGATAGACCACCGAGTATAATGATTGCTTTAAGCAGGGAATTATGTATAAGCAAGATATACAGACCTTAAAAGGTGCATTCGATTGGTCACAGTGCTATTAGAGCCTACAAGGACGGTGGATCAACACAGTTCAGGCCAGTTTAGAGTCAAGTCAAAGCAAATTGTATCACTGGTCGATCGGCGAATGCAAATAAAACTCCCGTATGTTAGTTTCTAAACTACACGAGACGCTATTAATGTTAATTTTTGTAGGAATGTGCAGTAACAATCATGGGTGTCCGCAGAAATTTTTCCAGTGGGTGCAAAACGGGGTCTTTTGACGAAAGAAATTAACAAAATTTCCAGAGGGTGCAAAACAAGGTTTTGTGACGAAATTAAGAAACAAGTAATTTTACTTTTTTCAGAACTCCATAATTTTTCCAGGAGGTGCAATTGCACCCCCTTGCACCCCCCTCCGGACCGGACGCCCATGCCATCAATCACTCAATCATTAATGAATCGGTTGAATATATTTAATCCAACGAGAAATTACACAGAGACGTAAAATCTGGAACTGTGACTGTTAGCCTATATCAGGAATTGACCTGTTCTTTTGCGAATAGGTCTTTACTTGCAGTGGCGTAGCCAGGGTTCCGAAAAAGGGGACATCGCCATTTTCAGGTTAAAAATTACTTCAAGCAAAACTGTCGTCAAGGAGCTCTTTACACTTCGATTCAATTCCAATCATTCTACCTAACTCCGTCCCCCCAAAAAAACAATATCTCAGCGGGTTTGAGGAGATCCCACGACCAGGCCCGCCGAGAGGGGCAAGGGGTAAATGCCCAGGGGTCCGGGCGAGTCCGCAAAATGTCAACACAGGGAATACTGTATATTACTGAACACGCTGAAAGGCGGTTGGCGGGGGTCGTCGAAGGCCTTACTTACTGTCAAACAAAAAAGGTCATCACCAATTTTCAAACTTTCTAGGGGCTCGTGACTACTCTGCCCAGGGGCCCGGAATTTCTCTCGGCGCCCCAGCCCACGACTTATCCCATCCAGAATATATGGGAGCCCGAGCCCCATAGCCTACCCCGTGCTCGACTGTGGCTAGGGGTGTAGCGACGGGGAGTATATCGGTATATATATACCCCCAAAATCAGTCTACCCTAAAGTTTTTTATGTGATTTACATGCGGTTATATGTGGTTTATAAGGTTTATGCGGTTTATAATTAAGATTTATACCCACCCAAAATATATATACCCTACCAAATCAAATTCCTGGCTACGCCCCTGACTGTGGCTACGCCAATGTGTACTTTAAGTTCAATGGATTGGTACCTTTAGTGCCAGAAACTGTGCTACAGACCCTAAATGCGCATAATAATTGTTACTGCATTAAGCACAAGCTCGAAATATTAACATAAGCTATTGCTTCGCAGCTGAGAACGGTCAGGTCCAGGGGTGCAAATCAAGGGGAGGACTGCGGGGGACGGCCCCCAATAATTAGTGAGGATAAAGTATCATTTGTTCCCCAATGTTTTGCGCTTCTTTGCTACTTCAACGCTCTAAAAGTGTGTGACAGCAAAAAAGGTCATCACTAGATTTTCTTGGTGGGTAGGCCTATGCCGTATACCTATAACAACTTTTCTACCCCCCCCCCAAATGCTGATGGCAGGATAATGCCAATGGCAGTGTTTAATCTAGACTCATGGACTCCGGGGGGAACTGGCAAAGCCGGGGGGAATTCTGCTAGGGGCTGCTGTTAGTTGATGTACAGTAGTATGCCAAAATTTCCGGGAGGGGGGGAGGAATTTGAAATTTCCGGAGGGGAAGGCATTTTTCCCCCCGGAAACGGCCTAGATCAGCGGTTCTCAACCTGTGGGTCGCGACCCCCACGGGGGTCGAATGACGATTTGTCAGGGGTCGCCCGAGACCATCAGAAATATGGGGTTGTCTCTTTTTTGTTATTGTACAAAATTTCCTCAGTGGTAGTTACGACGTACTAGTTGTTTTACTATAATTGTCATTCGAGGATAGACATGGAGGCAATTAAATAATAGGCTAACGATTTCGAACATTTTGATTGTGGTAGCATTATTATTTTTAGCAGTTTACATTGTGAACGAAAATAATTTAACCGTTGGGGGGTCGCCACATCATGGGGAATTTAATTAAAAGGGTCGCGGCACTATAAAGGTTGAGAACCGCTGGCCTAGATTAAACCCTGGCCAATGGTCAGGTCTGTCTATGATTGACGTGGTTTTGTACAAGCTGTTTGTCGTTGATATGTGACCTTGACTTTCGAGTTGGTTCAGGCCTTTTGAGTACATGGTTCTAATGACGATAATCGCCAACTGCATCGTTCTCGCCTTGGAGGAACATCTGCCAGAAAACGACAAAACGCCTTTAACAACCGAGCTGGTCAGTGCCTACCCATTCCGGGGCAAATGAACTTCTATGGTGTACAGTGGCGTGGACCATGCGAAGCCACGGGCGCCCATATTTTAGGGCAAGGGACAAGGGTGGCAAGTGCCCTTAGAAAATGAAAATCTATTTTAAAAACATTTTGGCTTTACACACTGATTTTAAAACTAAAATTTGAAACCTGGCTAAAATATTAATCGTTATCAGTTTGTTTTGCTCCCTTGGAAAATGCAAATCTAATTTTTAAAACTATATTTTGGCTTTATAAAGAACACACGGGGCACACCGGTAAGCTTTTTTCTTGTCCGACGACCCTAAAATCCGAAATTTCGCCCCCTTAAAAATTTCTACGGGCGCCCATGTGCAGAACTCGTGGCTCAATATATTATTTGGTGGCCTTTTCGTCTCTTGTAGGCGCCTATAAATTATTCCTCCACAATAGCGCTACAAAAATCCTTTGAAGACGGTCTCCAGACAGTCGGGTACTGGTAGTGAATTACAAGTAATTAATTTTGCAGATCCATAAGAATAATACCTCGATTTTCGAGGTTTTATTTATTCTTACCACTCGCCTTTGAGTCCCTTGGCCTCATCAGTTACGACGCTTTTATTTTCACAAAAGATTTGGGTAGTCGTCCTCCTGCCATTTCCCGAAACACAAAGGAAAAGTTTTCTACTCCAACGTATTTCTACCAGGGCGTAGCGACAGAGGAATATCTCGGTATATATATATATATATATATATATATATATATATATATATATATATATATATATATACTAGAAAGAGGCTCGCTTCGCTCGCAGTGCAGGATAATACTAATCCAATACCTATACCTAATACCCAATCATTGAATTCATGCTGAACAACATTTCAATGATCGCCACCTAGCCAAGCTCACCACGTAATAATTAGGCCTATGTACGTTAAAATCACGCAACTGTGGCCATTTGTGACGCTGTACACGTACTTTTTGTGTACGCTCAAATGTACGTTAAAATTGCTGCGAACAATTGTTACCAATAGCAACGTCGTCGCACGCCCAGCCCTCTGATGCTGCACTGACTCGACTAAACCGGTTCTACGAACAATTGTTACCAATAGCAACGTCGTCTTCGAACATCGTCCACCAACGCATCGCGACGTAAGGACTAAACGGTCTAAACCGTCTACCAATAGTCAACGCTCGCCCACCAACGCATCGCGACGTAAGGACTAAACGGTCTAAACCGTCTACCAATAGTCAACGCTCGCCCACCAACGCATCGCGACGTAAGGACTAAACGGTCTAAACCGTCTACCAATAGTCAACCAATCAGAACGCTTGAAGGTAACAGACATACAGATAACGATTTTAATATGATAGATATATATACCGATATAAAATATATATATATATATATATATATATATATATATACCCCCAAATCAGTCTACCTTAAAGTTTTTTATATGATTTACATGTGGTTATATGTGGTTTATATGGCTTATGCGGTTTATAGTTAAGATTTATACCCACCCAAAATATTTATACCTTCCCAAATCAAATTCCTGGCTACGCCCCTGATTTCTACGAATCCATGGTTGTGCAGCGCTTCAACCCGATTGCATTTCTAGGAACCTTTTCTATCTCAAACTCGGACGATAGCTGAAATGCAATTATTGTTACTGTCTCCGGACTCTTTTCGTCGCGATTCCCTCGGGAGCTATAAATACCGATGGCATTAAATAAATAAAATATATCGGCCTATACGCCCTATAGGTAGTATAGGAAGGAGAAATCATATTATTAGCTATAGCCGGTTCGACTCTATTAGACACTACACTGTAGAGCAAGGCACACGAATGACGGGGAGGAAGCATTACATTTCTAGGCCATATTCCTGTAGGCCTCCATGTCAGTGGCAGTTCCAAGAATTCTTGGTGTGGAGATGCAATGAATTTGTAGGAAGTTGGTGGGAGAGTTTAAGCAGATGCGTTTGTTCAGAATTTCTTTAAGAAAAGAACTCTTTAGGCCTAGGCTTATGAATGAGGAATATGGAACACAGTGTCCACTTCCCAACTGAATTCTTGGACCTCTTTGTTCAGACCTATCAGTGGCGGCTCCAGGATTTGACAAGTGGGGGGGGGGGCTTGGGGTGACAACTTCTAAGCATGGGGACCAACCATTGTATAGGGTCTCAACAGAGAGCCCACTGAAGGGCCAGGCATTCAATAGGGGCACGGACCCCTCGGACCCTCAAGTGGAGCTGCCACTGCATGAGACCTACCATTGACTGATGCCAAGAGCGTTACTATTATAAATGGCGCTGTAGAAGTTGATCGGTTAGTCTGTAAGAACGCGTAAATGTTATTACCGTCACTGGTGTTTGCAGGAGAAGACAGAAGTCTATTTTCTAGCGATATTTTGCGTCGAGGCGACGTTTAAGATCGTCGCACTCGGCTTCGTTTTGCATCGCGGCTCTTATCTACGCAACGCCTGGAATATGATGGACTTCGTGGTCGTCGTAACGGGGTTAGTGTGGCTCAAGTTAATAATAATAATAATAATAATAATAATAATAATAATAATAATAATAATAATAATAATATAAACAGCAGCAACAACAACAATAATAATAATACCGGTAATAATAATAATAATTGAAATTAATTATAAATAATAATATAAATAATAATAATAATAATAATAATAATTTTTTAAAATGAAGAAGAAGAAGAAGAGAAGAAGAAGAAGAAGATGATGATGCTGATGATGCTGATGCTGATGATGATGAAGATAAATGATGATGATGATGATGATGATGATGATGATGATGATGATGATGATGATGATGATGATGATGATGATGATGATGATGACGATGATATCGATGATGATGACGATGAAGATAAGAATGAATGGAATATTTTACATTCTAAGTGTGCAGAGACAGTTTCTTAAATGAAAATGTTTGCATTGATGCTCAGAAGCCACTCCCTGCATATCTCTCAAGGCAATAGTCTGCAGTTAGGAATTGGAGACAAATTGATTTGCTACTGGGCCTTACTTCTGCATATTGCATAAGGCTCTGACTCGGAATTCTCTTTTGCAGATAAACAAATCATTAAATCATCTTTTGCATTTCTTTTGGTCCTGAGGGTTGTGGTCTAACGGTTGTTACATCTAGGTTCATCACGCAATTTGCCAGTGTATCAGGAGGATCAATTGGCTTCGACCTTCGAACCCTGAGGGCAGTACGTGTGCTTCGACCGCTGAAACTGGTTTCCGGTGTTCCTAGTAAGTGTCTCATTACAAAAAGGTTGTCACATTTATAAATCAATAGACCTGAGTTCCAAGTTTCGTGCATGTGTTTTGACAGTATTTTGATCATAGACAGCCAAGTTTTGTCTCAATTCACAACATATTGAGGTTGGAGCTAGTTTAATGCACTGTAAAGGCAATGATTAGCTAGAGATGTACAAATGTCTGTAGTATGCTATACCTCCTCTGGTCCCATTCCCTATGGTAGCCTCTTAAAAAGTGGGGTCGGTAGGCTTGAACCTACAGGCCTTATAAAAGTTTATGCCTATGTAGTATATGTCAAATTTAACGTCTTGTATGTAAGTAATTTTGGATGTCTGCAACACATAAACAGTTTTATGTTTGTACCATTTCATTATTTGATAACTATAGGTAGTGCTGCTTCTTTGTTTGCAGAATGGTAGATATACTATGCATAAAATTACATATGCATCTAAGTTGTTAAATATGCTACATTTCCAATTGTCTTTGAGCTACTAAAATGAGGACTATACAAACAGCATAGTGTATGACTGCAAAATTTCTTTGGAGTGATGGGTTGATGCCACTAGAACAGCCACTGTAGGCAAATTGGGCAGCTGCCTTCATATCCATCCAAGATTGAGCATGGGTTTAACACAAGCACTAAGACAGAGGTAGGTGGGGGATTGCAGTTGCAATAATGTTAAGCCACTGCTTTGGTCAATGAACTTCTGCAGAGGCACAATTCTTCATCTTGTTTTTTTGGGCTCGCTGTGTGCTGATGATTATTTCATGAGCTGAATCCATTTGGAGAATAATGTGTGTCATCAATTTCCGCAGATCTTCAGCGCTTTTTTGTTTTAGTGGTTGACTGTTTTTATGTCTGTCATTTGCATTTTGAATATGTTCTATACGTTTTATGTTAATATGACTACCGGTAGTGTATGTGAAGTGAAGGAGGGAAGAATGGAGGAGATGGATGGAGGAGGAGCAAGGAGGGAAGGAGTAGGGTGGGAGGGATGAATAACATTTGCATAGTAAGTAGGGGATACGAACTTAAATATTATAAACAAGATTAAACATTATAAATCTTATTGAATATAATAGTTAAAATCTGTCTTGTTTTCTCTATTTTAGCTTTATTATTCTCCTTTCCTGTTTTTGCCAATTATTATACTAAATAAAGATGGAGACTAATAACAATGAAGAGAGCTGGTACAAAACATTCACAGAAATTCATTGCAGTGACATTATTCTATGACTACATTTGGAAGAATATGTGCCCTAGAGAGTAATTTTCCTAAGACCCAAGAACTACAAAATCCCTTGGGACGTTGTCCTTTGAGAATACTGCAAAGTAAACGATTCAATGCCTATTCTTAAGTAGCATTTGTCTTTGGCAGAATTTCATTAGCTGTCTGCAGCAGGGGTCTGCTACTACATTTTAAACTATCGAGTTCATTTATTATTTCTGTATTGTAATTATGTTTGTGGAAGTGTTTTCTATTGGCACTGACATTATCATTTTTTGCACAACTAAATTTCAGTAACGATTTACACACCATTCATTTTACTGTGCACTTTATTAAGTTAATGTTTAGCATATTCATCCATTTTGTCAGTCACATAATTTTTCTGAGTTATTTAGTAGACCATCAGCTTCTTTATGTTGTTTCCTGTGGCTGGTCTGCCTCTCTGCATATACATACTGCAAACAGATTGATGATCGTAGACCATGTGTAGACATACAGTTATTGGATTTATGAGACCTTTATTATGTAATCTGAGCTAATCTCTTAATTGCACCTGGTCCTCAGGGGGAGATGATGTTGTTATAGCTGCGGCTCAGCATTGCTCTGGAGATGGAAGACCAACTGGAATTCATAATTTGTCATTGTTATTGTATCAAAGAAGCTGAAGTTTCTGGGCATCGGAAGTGTTTTATTTCTAGAACTTCCATAAGTTTTGCAGAAGTCATTTGGCTTTGAAAATCAATGTCACAGATATTTAAGTGCTGCTGAAATTTGTCTTTTTTAATCTTAGAAAAACTGCTAAGGGGCCGTCCATAAATTACGTCACGCGGTTGGGGGAGGGGGTCCGGCCATTTGTGACGAGGGGGTGTTCCGTAAATGTGACGTCACACAAAAAATTTAGGTCATGACCTTTGACCCTTTTTTGCTTGTCTGACCTTTTTTTGCTTGTCAGGGATTTTGGAGAGGAAAAAATACAATTATGACCTATTTTTTGCTTGTCAGGGTTTTTCGAGAAAAAAAATACAAGGATGGCATTTTTTGCTTGTCAAGACTTTTCGGAAGACAAAAATAGGGGGGTCGGCCCGTTGTGACGTCATATTTTAGGGGGTCCGACGTTTTGTGACGTCGCGTTACGTAGGGGAGGGGGTAAAAAAAGTGCCAAATTCACATGCCGTAATTTATGGACGACCTCTAAGCATAATCTCAGATGGTTTACACTGCTGCTTATATTGTGTCTGAATCCAGAAAGTACTCTGAGGTGACTGGTGTATTTATTGCAGTCGAACATCTTTTGAATATCACACTGAGTCAAAATATAGGCTGATAATTTTTGTAAAGTTAGTGGTGAAATCTTCTATTTTAAAATTCGAGACAATAGTTTTGACATCAGAATTTATTCTTGTTTTATGCAGAGAAAGGCAGGTTTGCTTAGTATGGCACATAAAATAAATCTGCAGTTTATATATAAAAATGTTGCACAGTCATGGAGGTTTGTCAGATGGACAATCAGCCAGCCAGTGATTATTGTTCCTTTTTAATCTAATCTAATCTAATCTTAAACTTCTATAGCACCACTTCATAATGCACAGGAGCATCAACCGATGGCACACCAGATCCAAATAATTAAAGATCCAGGTCAAATCCAGGGTATCCGGCCAGGCAAACGGGTGACAGTCTATGGTGGATAGGCTAGGTCAAAAAGATGGGTTTTTAATCTTTTTCTAAAAATCTGTAATGAATTTGCAGTGCAGACATGTTGAGGCAATGAGTTCCAGAGTTTGGGGGCAGCCACTGAAAAGGCACGAGAACCAAGAACTGTCTGCGTATGGCAGTGATGTGACCAAGGCAGTCCAGTACAAGGCCAAGACCAAGGCCAAGACACTAACCATCAAGACCAAGGCCAAGACCAAGACTCTGAGCCTCAAGGCCAAGGCCAAGGCCGAGGCAGTGACCTACAAGACCGAGGCCAAGGCCAAGACATTACACTCAAGGCCAAGGCCAAGGCTTCGATCCATTTTAACTATCGGCAGAGTAGCACTCGTAATGTAATATAAATAATGAAATAAGTACACTACAGCAGCACTGACGATTGTTACACTATTGTACACACTATTGTAACATGTGAAAAAGCTAACACCACAGCCTAATAATAAACTAGTCAATCTTGTTGTTTTGTAAATGTGTAATAATGGAGTGAACATTTTAGTTATTATGATATGCATTCTGCAATCAGCTTTTGGTTTTTCAGTTACTTAATTGCAGCTATAATAATAAAGATGTTGTCATTATTTAAACAAAAACTGCTCATTTCACTCATTTGCCATTGCAGTGCAAGAACATCAACGTAGCGTTTCAAGCAGCTCATTCCCAAGCCTGGCTCGATGCGGTCTCATTACAAATCCTCCTTGTGAAAATACTCTTTCAATGGGGGTCGAAGTTGCAGGCACACAAAGAAGCTAGAAAACAGTGGCCTCAAGCTAATGAAATTTCTCTCAGCAAAAATGTTGTAGTCAGAATCTGGATCAAACGAATCACTTTTGATTGTACACATGTTGTATTGACAAACTATAGCTGCCATCAGTGCCTTGTGATGTGACCAAGGCACTTGCTTCCAAGACCAAGGCCAAGTCCAAGGCACTAACCCACGAGGCCAAGACCAAGACCAAGACATTAGACCTCAAGACCAAGGCCAAGGCCAAGGCTTCTAAATCCGGCCTCGAGGCAGCCTCGAGGCCAAGACCAAGACCAAGGCTTCACATCACTGGCGTATGGTTAATTTAGCGCAGGAATTTTTATGTATATTTTCTTAAATTTACAGGTCTTCAGGTTGTCTTGAAGTCAATCTTGAAGGCGATGGCTCCTCTGCTTCAGATCGCGCTTCTCGTTCTCTTTGCCATCATTATTTTTGCCATCATTGGCCTTGAATTTTTCTGTGGTGCTTTCCATACTGCCTGCCGCATCAAACAATCGACTGGTAGGAGTCTTTTCGCAAGCGATTCATGCACTCATTGTGGTATACAGAAGTGAGTATGTGTAGAGTTGCACATATTCCTTTAAGATGCCAATATTCAGAGAGTGGCTTCTTGTATTGAGACTGTTTGACATTAAAAGCAGTTGACCTTAGTTGAATATGAATAGTAGTGAATATGGATGTTGACTTGGAATAGTTGATTTCATTACATCGTGACATGGAGTTCAATTAGAACTGTTGCAATCTATGTATATTCTGTTCAGAAATTGAAATTCTTGAATACTTTACCTCATCTCTCCAAACTGAGTTCAAACAACTTAAACAGTCTGGTTGTATACTGCAAAGTGGTGTTGTTTATTACTTTGACTATTTTAAATTGGTTCTCATTATTGTCATTACTCAGTTGCAGTCTTCAGTTCTGATCACATGCATACTGAAACAGTAAAGACTTCTTAGCTGTATGGCATTATGGCTTGTTGAACGTAAATCTATTTCTTGTTTGCTATATATTTACTTGTAGATCAGATTTACATAGAAGATGGCCAAGAGAGCCCAACTCCGTGTATTTTACCACCAGGAAATTTTTTTTCACGGGGTGGATATCCGTGTCCGCCGGATAAAGCAAAATGTGAGAAGGATATTTGGCTAGGACCAAAGTTTGGGATCATCAGTTTTGACAACATTGGTTTTGCAATGTTAACAGTATTTCAGTGCATCACAATGGAAGGATGGACGACAGTTTTGTATTATGTAAGGTGCCTCTTGTTTTCTCGTCAATTTTAAACAGTTGTTGGTGTGTGCTTTAATTTTTGGATTTTCATTAAGTAAAAAAATATGATGAAAATCATGCTAAGAATGTTGTTCAACTAGTGCAGTCAATGGTGATCAAGACTTATATTCCATGTTTCTGTTCATTGGTCATTCTGCCACACAGCTATTAGGACATTACAACCTCTGTCTCTGTGGGTGGGATGGTCTCTAGGGCCCTTGCACACAAAATCGGTCATCAACACTTTTTCACACTTGCACTTGTTATGAGGACCCGGAATTCTGATCTGAAAAAGACCAACAAGCAACAAAAAGGTCATCAACTTTTTCACACACTTGTTGTCAGGTCAGGGACCCATGACCAGTGTTTTATGCAGGCCAGTTAGGAGGGGAGATTCCCCTCAAAACCTCAAAATTCCCCCCCCCCCAAAAAAAAATCAAAGCACTTACACAAATTTTGCATTGAACTGTGTCTTTTCCCCTCCAACCAAGTCGATTTTCCCCTCAAAAGCCTCAATTTCCCCCCAAAGGCCTGGAGTCTGGATAAAACACTACCCGTGACTATTTTTTGCACAGGGGCCCGGAAATTCTCTCGGCGGCCCTGCCTACAGTGTGCATACAAATCTTAAACGTCTACTTACATAACAGTTATTCGATTTGACTTATTGCTGTAAATTATTATGCTGCTTTTTCAGTAATGGGATAATCAGATTAACAGATCATTTGACGCATTTTGTAGACCAATGATGCACTTGGAAGCACATTTCCATGGATGTACTACATACCACTTATCATTCTTGGTTCTTTTTTCATGCTCAATCTAGTTCTTGGTGTTCTTAGTGGGTAAGCTTTTGAAAATGTTGATAAATTTCATGGAACTATTTAGAAGGCTAAGCATAATCAAATTCTTCTTATTTGTTTACTTGTTTCTGCAGTTATTGTTAGCATCCTATTTAGTATGTCATTTAACTAGATTTATTAAAGTTTAAAACATCTGTTTGCATTTCATATATATATTATATATATTATATATATATTATATATATATATATATATATATATTATTATATATATATTTTATATATATATATATTATATATTGTATGCTATAACAGTCTGTTCTGTGCACAACCAAGGGCTTCAGACACTAGCAATCCACGTCCCTGTGGATTTGGTGAAGCCAAGTAATTGGTGGCCTGCCTCATGGACAATTCCATCCTGTAATGCTTATGTCTTTCTCGGAGTCGTTTTGCTAGATGAAGTGTTTGCTTTATGCATTTTTGAAAACTCTGAGAAATGCTGCTGATTGTTCATGCAGTGAGTTTGCAAAGGAAAGAGAGCGGGTAGAAAATCGAAATGCCTTTAGGAAATTGCGTCAGCAGCAGCAGGTTGAAAGAGAACTGGACGGATACTTGGAGTGGATCTGTAAAGCTGGCAAGTAATTTTCTTGCTAGTATTTTCTCATGTCTGTTCACTCCTGAAATCTAACTTCTGTAATAATAACATTTACGATATTTGATCTTTGAATTATGTCAATTGAGTAGACATAGCTGGAGATGTGGTAGGATTCTTGCAGGTTCATATCTTCCACAGTCACCACTAGTAACTACCTTTGGCAAGTTGTTCACCCCCAGTTTTCAGAGAAATCCAGTGGGAAACCGCCTCAGTCGTCACTTCCCCAGGTGAAAAAAATCCAATAGGACTTAGGACCAAAAACTTATCATTGAGTGCAAAAACTTATCATTGTACTGTTTTAATATATTCATTTATTAGCCATATTACCATATTAGAGTTAGTGACTTTTTGTTGACAGAGGAGGTTATATTGAATGAAGAAAGAACAACAGATGAAGAGAAGATGAAAATAATTGAAGGTATGTTTACAAAATAGCCTTCGACCATCAGCAATGAGGATGGACGACCATACCATACCATACCATATACCATATCACAAATAGATATTTGAAATTGCAGTTTCTTTGTTAGAGATTTCTGTATGAAATTTTATATGGAGAAGATCTGAATTAGTTAAAAATGTGTGATGTCAATTGATTTTGAATTATACTATTAAGCATATTAAGTTGGTTTTAGTGAATCCAAGGACTTGGATAGATGTGATAGCAAAGTTGTAAAGTTGTCATTTTCACTCTGGTGATTTGATTTTGAATTTATTCTAAGCCAGTTACCGGTATTTTAAATTCTGTTGTGCTTTCTTTGCTCGTCATTCAGTATGTTCTGCCATTTGTTTCACTATCTGTTCTTTGTTGTAAGGCATTTTGACGACCATGCATTTGAGTACTTAATAACTGTGACAATATGAGGGTTCATTGATCGCTTTTGAACCTATTCATTCCCACTTAGTAGTTAAGTTATTGGAAAGTGAACTCCAAACTTTCTGCTGAACAACGTTGGACACGAAGGGGCTTTTCATTATGCACTTTTAATTGCATTTGTGCTAAGCCATTATTAGTTTCATCTCTAGATTGAGCATTTTAGTGATGATAATATTAGTGAATCAGTGAAGGGCAGGTGATTTTGGTTGTAGTTTTGTCTTATTTTTATAAACTGTTTAATTTTTTTTATTTATGTAAATTGGATATTGTTGTCATAATGTTAATATGAGAGAGATATATAATTATTCATGGTCAGGTGATTTTAAAAATACTGTGTAATCTACTGTAATCTCCCTCTGACTGATCTCTGGAATGACCTGGATCTTTTGTGGATTGATTTTGAAGTACCATCGATTGATACCTTGGGTATTAGAACTGGTGCTATAGAAGTGCATAATTATTATTATTATTACTGTGTCTTTTCAGCACGTCGTAAAATGGCATCCAATAAGATGAAGCAAATAAGAAAGACTGGCAGTTATAAAGAAGCAGAAGAACTTAACAACGAAGACAATGAAGAACTCTTTGCCGATATCGGTTTGTTTGATTTTGCATCATTTATAAAATAGATGCTCATTTAATTCTGTTTGCCTCTTATAATCATGTAAGTTACAGTTTTGACGCATTTCCAGTTTTTGACTTAAATAACTGTTTAAGTCACTAAATCCTTCTAGTATCATACCTTGTAAATTTCTTTGTAAATTTTCTTTTGAGGGTTAACCCCTTCAATACTTTTATTTAATTTATTTAATTTAATTTATTTTGTTTTTTCTCATCTGTTTCACTGCCCTTGCTATTTCTTCTATTGTAATATCATCGTCTTCTTCACATAACTCATCCTCTATTTTACATCTATCCTCTGATTGAGCTATTTCAATAAAAGTTTCTTCTAGTTTGTTAGGGTTTACTTGGTTTAGTAGCTCATCAAAATGTTGTGTAATACCAGTACTAATATGTGGATGTGAATCTTGGACCATAAAAAAGATTTGGAGAAAAAAATAATAACAGAAACTAAATGGCTCAGAAGAATACTAAGGATTGCATACAAAGAACGTATAACAAATGAAAAACAACGGGAACGACAGTGGTTCTCACACAGGGCAGTCCCTACTGAACCACTTTAAGCCTTGTTATATTATTATATTAAGTTAGAGAAAGAACACTGCAACCGAGCATCATGGAAGTCATCAGAAAGAGAAGAATGAAATGGACCGGACACGTACTCAGAATAGATGAAATAAGAAACCCGAAACGAATTTTCAACTACAAACCAGAGGGGAGAAGATCTAAAGGAAGACCGAAAAGATGATGGGTGGACGGATTGGAAGAGGATCTGCACATGGCAGGACTGAATCTCAACGGAAAAACTGACCGAAGACACCGAATGACTTTGGAAGAAATAGCAAAGGACAGAGAACTCTGGAGAGATGTCATGGGGAAGTCCATAGCTGGACACAGCTGGAGGACGATGACCTGACCTGACCCTTCGCTACCAATGTTGCTATTGATCATCATGCTGCTATGACTTATGGCATATGGTAGTAAAAGGGTTAAATTAGAAGTTGAATTATCAAGGAATCTGTACCGAGGTTTGGCTTTTTGATGCACTTGTGCTCAAGGGAAGTACTGCTGGAGTCATCATCATCATCATCATCATCATCATAGCCATCATCACCATCATCATCATATCATCATCATCATCACTTGCTGGAGTAGCGTCTGGAAATTGCTCTTGACTTCCCCCAATGTACTGGGCAATGCCCCATTCAGACTTAATTTTCCCACCAGTTTTGATTTTGTCCCTTTTTCACAGCAAATTTTGGACCTCAACTATTAAAAATATTAACTTCAGGTTGAACTGTTACTACTGATACTATTTTGATTGCATTGTTTATTAGCAAGCTTTCTCTTGTTATAAATGCTGACGTGATCATTGCCCATTAGCCAGTAGAGAGTCATTCACTCTGAATCCTAGTAGCTTCATATTTATTAAAGTAACTTATGATGATGCAACAGTAACTGAACGGTTTTTGCCAAAGATTTTTCCAGTCTAGACAGTCACCAAAAGATTGTTTTCAGCATGTAACCGGTCGCTTTCATGAAAGTATCTTAGAATTCTGTTTTTACCGATTTATTCTCTAAATCTGTTGACTTTATCTGCTTTTGCCGGTAAGTGAAAGCAAGCACGCGTAGAACATGTGCATTTTGTGCTGCTTTAATGTTACAGGAGAAAATCCTTTTGGCAAAAGTCGGCAGAAAAATTCTCCAAGTCACTTTGCAGGCATTTGGAGATTAGAGAAGCAGATCAAGTAAATGATTTTTACACAAATAAATATAGTCACTTTATTTAGACAAAATATAGTCACTTTATTTAGACAAGTACCGGTAAATGGTTTTATACAAATAAATATAGTCACTATTTAGATACTCATACTTCTGTCTATACAGTACAACAGTCACTTGTAGCATCTTTACTTGTGCTTGCAGATTAAATTGATCTTGAAGATTCTTTGGTTTTCTATACTTGATTATAAGAGATTATGAATGGTTTTAACACCACATAATCATTTGTTTTGGTACAGAAACATCAATTCTTTGAATATCTGCATTATCACACATTCCACATGCATGTTTTCCCAATCTAACATGCCCTTCTGGGCTGTTGATTCTGTTCATTCTCATGTTCCACATGTTGCAGATTAAAGAAATGAAGATGTGATTCCATGTC
Source organism: Metaphire vulgaris (assembly GCA_018105865.1). Taxonomy (NCBI): domain Eukaryota; kingdom Metazoa; phylum Annelida; class Clitellata; order Crassiclitellata; family Megascolecidae; genus Metaphire; species Metaphire vulgaris. The sequence goes on from CM030841.1 coordinate 13,973,107, forward strand.
AGTATTTTTGGAATTTTTCCTGTATTGTATCTTTAACATATACACAAATAATTAATGATTTTGCACAGTTGCTTTGAGAGTCAAAAGCTTTTCTTTTGCTATTTTAGATTCAAAGTTCGTCACATAGTGAAATCGCAGGGATTCTACTGGCTTATCATTGTTTTAGTCTTTCTTAACACTGTTTTTGTTGCAATTGAGCATTATGGGCAGGAAAAGTACCTCAATGACTTCCTTTGTAAGTTTGGGATATATATATATATATATATATATATATATATATATATATATATATATATATATATATATATATATATATATATATATATATATGAGTAAGAATCAATTAAGCAAAGTAACTTTGCCTGTTTTACTATAAACGTTAAAAGGGTGAAGTACGTATTACCGGTACTAAAAGTTAAAAATAGTAAAGACATAGTAAAGACATACTCTTTGAGCTCTGCTTGGCGTCTGTTGAACAACTATGCTACAGAGAAATAATTTCTATATTGCGTTGCACTGTAACTAACTAACTAACTAAAGAACTTCTTTAGCACCATTTTAGTAATGCACCTGACATCAATCGATGTTTGCTCGGCAGTAGTTTCGTAAATCCCATGATTAGAGAAAATAAATCAGTTCAGTTTTTTTGGTTCAGGACATGGATAATGGGACATGGATAATGGGACATGGATAATTGGACATGGATAATAATGGGTGATAGTGGGCATGTAAGTTTTGAGGCATAACCTAAAGAATGGTTGAAATGTTGATCATTCTTACTTATTCGTTGGATGGATTCAAGTTTTTTTGTATATGTTCTGGACCCTCTCTCTGGAATGCGTTGACCCAATCCATTCGGGCATCGCTTCTTACTCCATTGCTCGGTTCAATGCGGTAAGCTATAAAGTCTCACTACCGGGAGGCCTATTTTACCTCGTGACTCCAAAGCCGGGAACGCCTCTGAGTAGAAATATAAGAGGTGCTATATGGATGCTACATTACATTACATTTTTAATTGAATGGCAATGTTATTATATATATATATATATATATATATATATATATATATATATATATAATAGTTTATACTTCTGATCCAGTTGTGTTTATTTTCAGATTATACAGAATTTGTGTTTCTCGGTCTGTTTATCTTTGAGATGCTGTTTAAAATGTATGGTCTTGGTGTTCATCTGTATTTCAAATCTTCATTCAACATCTTCGACTGTGTGGTCAGTTGGAAGTTTGTTACTATAAAATTATTTGAAATCTGCTGAGACACATGTGAGACTTACCTTAGTTGTAGTTGAAGTCAATTATTATAGACTGTGACCTGTCAGGTCCAGGAGATACATGTGCATCTTCAAACAGTGGAAGCTCTTCCTAAGGTTGTATGGATGTGTAACCTCTAAAAATTTCTATTTCATACTTGAAAATTAAGAAGTTAAACAGCAGCATGTCACTGGTTTTTGATAGACCTTTATTTTCATAATTGCTTTCATTCTAGCTCTGTTGACTAGATAGAATATATATATATATATGTGAATATTTTTAGCAGCTGGGCAAGGTCAATTTCAAAGGTCAGTCAGGATGGGAGTATTTTTAGAATATATTTATAGAGTATGTTGAGTCAGAGTCAGAGTATGAAGCACATATTGTGGGAATGATTGATTTTTTTCCTCTAAGCTAATGAGGATGCCTAAATTCCTGTTTTGAATATGCTTTGTTCAGGTGATTGCAGGTAGCCTTTTTGAAGTTGTCTGGGCTTTCTATTATGTTGATAGCTCTTTCGGTATTAGCATTCTGCGAGCCATGAGACTTCTGCGAATTTTCAAAGTTACTCGGTAACTGAATTTAGCTGAATACCTTCTTGTTTTCTTTTTTGCTTATACATTTTTACTACTATGCAGCAATTGGAAAAGAGCGGCTTTGGAAATAAACTCTAAATATTTTGTATACAGTAAAAATTCAGTTGATTAACATTAGCTGGACTGACATTCGCTTCATTGAATAAAAGAGAATTTAAGACATCAGTAAACCAAGTAATCAGTTTACATTTGATTTAGTTTAGGTTACCTTCTACTCTGTCATGTGGTGATGGTGTATTTTAGATATTGGTCGTCACTTCGTAACCTTGTCATCTCTCTTCTCAGCAGCATGCGGTCGATTGTCTCTCTGCTTTTCTTGTTGTTTCTCTTCATACTTATTTTTGCTCTCCTTGGGATGCAGTTGTTTGGAGGAGAGTACGTGAGAGCACGCTGTCGCCGACTAAAACCAACTAAAGAACTTCTATAGCGCAATTTTATTAATGCACTTGACATCAATGGGACCTACTTAGTGTTGCATGACTGATTCCAAGTTAATCATGTATGGGTGATCAAGTCCTGGTGCCGGTGGGCAACAAAGACCATTCATTGCTTAGGCATGGACACCCTGGTAGCAGCATTAATAAACAGATACATGGAAGAGAATAATAACCTAAGATAAGGGTGCTATCTAATGCACTTAATGAAATCTTAAGTATATTGTATAGATTATAGCCATTATACCATTTTGATTTAGCCATATTCTCATAGATTCTTTCAGTGATTATTATTGGAACGTTAATATTTACTTAGATGTAACGTATTAAAATTTCTCTCTGAACAGTTATTTACTTGCTTCTGGACTAAGAATGCAGCAATATCGTTCTTTCATGACTCCATAATGATGGTTGCAGTTTTTCCAAGTTAATTCAAATGATTCAATCATTGTGTAAATCAACTTAAGCTCTTTATTGATCACATTTATTGTTTATGATGTTGTTATTCTGGATATTCCATCTGTGAATGTAAATTAACTATATTATTCAAGAGACATTACCATGTACTGTTAGTTCAGTTCTATTGCTTATCTTCATTTATATCATGAAATTGAGGTTAAATGAATTTTTTAAATCGCAGAGGAAATCTATGGATTTCTAGGCAGAATATAACGTTGTGATTTCAGATGGAACTTTCCAGAAGGTCGTCCTCCGTGCAATTTTGACACTTTTACGGTAGCGCTTCTCACTGTCTTTCAGGTACGTTTGTTGTTTTATTTTATTTTTCTAGATTTGATCCTATGCTGAGTACATTGGGTGTTTAGCAATAAATGATGCCATTCCATTTGGTGCCGCTGGACTTTCTGTAGGGTTGCGCACTACATTGGGGGGTTGTATTATTTTGTAAGTCTGTTAAACAAATTTTGTGGGATAGATGGTCAGCCAAAAAGTGGAGTTGGTTGCGATTGCAGCTAAACAGAAATCAGGGAAACATCCCGGTGTATTTGATAGTATGCTCTATTCCTATGCACTTCGATTCTGTACAGCATGATTCTGTTTGAATTTCTGGATGGACATAATTTAAGTAATAAATTTATTGCTAATGTAGGATACAGTCCAGACTTCTTATTGTTGCATTATTAGCATCTGACTCTACTTGTGGAGAAGTAGGAAAATGGAACATTGGCAATGGCACTATGTTAACCATGCCATCAATCACCAATATATACATTTATTTATTTATGCCCTCTGTATTTAATTCTTGAGGGTCTTACAGAAAGTGACAGGCGAAATTATATGTAGTTTATTGTTGTACATGAGTTGGCAGTTTGTCAAGACATGACACACATAAACTTAAATTGATATGATGAAGTTAATTGACTGGGGAATTTAACATGACTTTTCATGGCTATGAATTGACTTGTTTTATCGTGTTAATTGTATGTGTTGTCATGGTGGTTGAAACTTGAACCAAGTTGGCGAAGAAAGACACATGCTAATGAATGTGACGATTTCTTAACTTAATGCTAACTGTTTGGTCAGATTTTGACTGGAGAGGATTGGAACGAAGTGATGTTCTACGCAATCGAGTCTCAAGGCGGAGTTAGAAACAAGGGAATGCTCTATTCACTCTATTTTATCATTCTTGTGCTCTTTGGCAACTGTATCCTTTACCTGGTCGATGTAGCATCATTAGTGTCGGTTGCAATTTCAAGCTTTCCTTGACACTTTCCACTTGTGTTTTGAACAGTTGTAGCAGGTCTACTTTTAATTTCACGCGTTTTTGCATATTCAATTGTACACTGTTGGTGGATTGCCGAAGAAATTTTGTGTTTACTGTGAAGCCTATTTTGTTTTCTTTGACAATGGCTTTCCAAGACACACTGTTAAATGTATTCTTGGCAATCGCTGTTGATAACCTAGCAAATGCTCAGGAGTTGACTGCTGCAGAAGAAGAACAAGACGAGCAAGTGAGTTCTACCACAAACACAGGATTTGAAAAAAGAGAACATTATGATTGTTATGATTACTTTAATTAAGTAATTAAATTTTGTTTGATATAACAACTTGGATGTATTTTGGCAAATATAACCTCTTTGGTATCCTTGCCCACTTTGCTTAGGATTTCATGTTTTTCACATTTTCCATGACAATTTGTTTTGAACTTAATTTTGATGATAGCTTTAAAGTTGGCAAAGTTATTTAAATATGAAGGCAGATGTGGATATTATGAGTGGAGTGTAGGGTCTATTGCTTTCTCGATTTGCTTTTCCATATTTCTTTGGTGCAGTTAATGCTGAATTCATGCATGGTAAATGCACAATGGAACGACCACAGCTATGCTCAGTAAATTCATTGTTGTCATGTCAAAATCATTGAAAGTGATCACTGATCACCAGGCCAATGAGTGGAACATGGCTTAGATCCGTGGTCCTATCAACTGAGTCTGCTTTAATAAACCACTCTGGCAGGACCATTGACCTATGTGACATCCATAAAAATGCCTTTAAAATGAATACTATGATATAAATGGTTTTTAATTGTTACGGTTCAAACATTTTAAAACAGTCATTAAACTTGTATTGACTGCAAAAAATTAACGTTTGCATTGATTTCTACGGAGTGAGTGACCAAGCTTAGATAAAAGGCAGTCACTCAGTGGTTCTCACACAGGGCAGTCCCTACTGAACCACTTTAAACCTTGTTATATTATATTATTATTCATTTAATTTCAGAGGCGGCAAGAGGAGCAGGCAAATCCACCAGGCGGTATCGACACACCATGCGTCAACATCTGTCCTCCATCTCCCAAAAACAACCAAGACCTTAAAACGGGACATTTTAATGTGTAAGTGAGCACATGTAAGGATGACTTTGAAATATCAACTACTTGTACAATGTACATCAGATGTAATTTTCAGCCTTTTAGATGACATCTGTTAGTATTTTCGGCGAAGTTGAACATATGCATTTTAGCTTGACTCTTCAAGGGCTGAATTTTTCAACGCTCTGTAATTTTAGACATCGACAAAAGTTGACACCAGCCCCGAAAGAGTTAAGTAACAATGTAGCTCTTTTAGAGCCAGTGACATTTCCGCTTAGTAAGTCGCAGAAGTGAGCTGACTATTGTGCATCGTGGTCATTGTCTTTGACGTTCTAGTGGGCTAGACAATGCAAAATGAGACCAGCAATGACCTGGCCATGATAGGTGGCAAATGCTTGGACCTGACAGGATCAGTTCTTAGAGCCAGTACTTTTGAATGCCTTGATTTTTGTACTTTAAATCCTGGTTACATTCAAAAATCATCTGTAACTTTTATGAGCGAGTAACTCTTTTTTATTAATTTTATTAATCAGCTATATGTAATCTATACCCTAATCCTATGTTTAAACCAGGGGTACTTAATTTTTTTTGAAGCCGGGCCACATTCCGTCTGCCATAGAGGCTGCTTATTCCTAGGCATTTAATCTACCATTGAACTAGTTAGTAGTTAGAGCCGAAGTTAAGTGGTCAGCCAGGCAAGGTCAATTCCAGAGATCAGTCAAGAGTGGGAGTGGGGAAGCAGCAAGGCAGACTATGGAAAAAGAAACAGAAAGAGATGCTATTGAACTCTAGATATGATTGTGCTAAAGATTTTATTGCTGGACAGAAGTCGTCCTTAAAGGGTGTTACACTTTTTAAAAATATACCAATTCTAGAACTTTTGTGTTATATGTATAACACTGTAGCATCCTGCTTATTGTGAGTATTTATTTATTTTTGGTTTGTTTAGAATTGTATTTATTGAATTTATTATGATCATTTATTTGATTTGATTGGAGACTTCATTTTGTAGTTAATTTTCATTTCATTATCTGTGTTTGTTAGTCGATTCTGTTAGTCAATATTGATTCCAGGGTTATTGCCAAGTGTAAGAGGTGATTCAAATTTCAATAACTTTGTCATTAAGCATAAGGAAATTCTTACTTTTATTAATTATGTACTATATTTCCTGAAGGCAAACTGACATTTTATTTTGACCTGAAAATCACCTTATACTTTGGCTGCTAGACCCCAGTTCAACCTAATTGATCTGTTTTGGTTTTTTTAGTGTTTTGAGTTTCCATGTGGTTGTTTTCGTTTGCATGGAGCGTGGCATCTGCTGCTTTCCGCTTTTGATTGCAGACTTTATATCAGAATTCTTCTAATTTTTCCTCGAGTCTTTCTAAGACACGTGTTTGATTGACAGCATCTCTTTCAGTGACAGTGCTTCCAAGAACAACATCAAGAATGCTCCAAACAAGTCGGCTGATGCTAAGCTGGAAATCAGTCAGCTGAGCGGCGACACCGACTGCGACGAAAACGAAGGTAGAAAAATGCTTTTTGGTTTCCAGGTTTAAGCTTTAGATGAGTGCATGGAGATGGGCTTGTCTTGTTCCTATCTATTAAATGGATGTGTGCATGTAAAGGCAGTTTGCATGTTCTATGCAAGTCACTTTTAATACTGGATTAAAGTATCAGTGTCATGACACATCTTTTGGCATCTCTGTATGTATTACAATGCTTTTGAATTTTCGGCATAGCTTTAGTATTGCAGAACAGTAAGTCTTGGATTGCAACATTTGTTTGCGGTATTTTTCTATCTTAAAAATACAATATATTTAATAGATTTTAAAATAAATTTCATTCCTCATGACTCCAATGTCTAATATCACACCTCTCCCACAGAGTTCTTCTCTTCAATAAGCATCAATAAGCAGTGGCGGCTCCAAGATTTGGCAAGTAGGGGGCGTTGGGGTGGTAACTTCTAATCATGGGGGCCAAGCATTTATTGTTAGGTATGTAGTATTAAGTATAGGGTCCCAACAGGGTGGCCACTGGGGGGCCGGACACTCAATAGGGGGGGGGCACGGGCTCCCCGGGCCCCCCTGCGGAGCCGTCACTGATCATAAGTTGATTGATTATATTTTAGAAATTTCCGTTTTGACGAGATATATGTTATTGTGACAAAGAATTGATTGAATTCGTTTGTAACTTTTCACTGGAATTTTTTTAATGCAGAGAGCAAAGAGGAAGGTGATGATAATGCATTTGGAGGACCGAAGCCAATGCTACCATACAGCTCAATGTTCATCTTTGGATCAACAAATCCGTAATTTATCTTCTAAGTTGCTGCTGCATTTTGTTGTACATGTATTAATATGTGTCAGTTTAAAGTTGTCACGTAACGTTTGTGATTGCATTGCTAATGCCTGTAAGAAATTTTAGAATTTCATGGTAAAAAGATCTCAAAGTCTTAAAAATTATGATTAAATAATATCTAATTAATAAAAACTGGGTTTGTTTCAGGTGGTTTAGTAGGATATCTTTTCTGCATTAAAAACCACTGTCACCCGTACAGACCTCTATTCCAGCTTCTGCTAGCACAGAGAGTGTACATATTTACATATTTACAGCGCTATAGAAATTTCGTGTTTACTTACTTACTTACTTACTTACATTGCTGCGAATGTTTTTCTTTTTGCAGAATTCGTCGTTTTTGCCATTTTGTTGTCAGTCTTCGTTACTTTGATCTCTTCATTATGATCGTCATCTGTGCCAGCAGCATTGCCCTCGCTGCCGAAGATCCTGTTTCTTCTAATTCTTTCCGCAACGATGTTCTCGACTATTTTGACATCGTCTTCACCAGCGTATTCACTGTTGAGATGACTCTGAAAGTCAGTTGGCAAGAGCTACGCTTATATTAGCATGTGACATGATTTTTTTGGTCTCAACTATTTTGGAATTCAACTATTATTTTAACTATTATTCAACTATTATTTTAAAATAATTTTGAAGGTAATTCACTTAAATAAAACGCTGCCTGAAAACTGGGTTAAAACTATATGGACAGTATATTTTCATCTTAGTTAAATCGGTATTCTGCACATTTTATAGTTGATCTTACAGCAATTGTTTTGCATTTATCCTCTTCTGATGTCAAGTTTAGTGTATGCAAAGTAGTGGTGCATGTAGCAAAGTGCCATATGTAGATGGTGTTGTTGCCTTCGACTGCAACAGCTAGTGCTATAAAATTGAGTTTGAGGTGCTATTAAATATTTCATCATCATGACTATTCTATCGTTTATCTATACTTTGGAGATAGTTATTTTATGACTAATCAATCAGTAAACTTACACCTGTATATGGCACCACAATTGTAATGACTAGGACATCAACCAGTAGCAAACATGACTAAAGAGTCAGATGACCTTGATTAATGTGATGGCTTAGGCCTAATATGTTCCCAAGGATATCATTGATTGACTTTCTTTATTGATGTAGGTTATAAATCAAGGGATAATTTTTCATCCCGGTTCTTATTGTCGAGATCTTTGGAACATTTTGGACGCTACCGTTGTGATCTGTGCTCTTGTGGCCTTTTCATTTTCGTAAGTTTATAGTTTCAACTTTTGATGCTCGACGATTTAGAAGTCGAAGGTTACGATAAAAAACATTTTCTACGAAAAAATGACAACTTCTGAATCATCTTTTGTAATTGTAATATTTAGGGGCAGTGTGCTCAATTATATTATTAGGCATAAACTTGAAATATTTGTGAGCCAAGCAATTAGTAAGTATTGCGATCTATTCGAATTTTCGAGGAAGTCAGTATATCAGTAGCAGCTGATTTTGTTGTGATGAAAGAATTCAAGAATTTTTGAAGCCAATTGTGAAGCATTTTATTAAATTTTTACTAGAATGAAGATACTTTGTTTGTTTAGCGGTGGCTCAGCTGGAAAAAACCTTAACACAATTAAGTCACTTCGAGTTCTGAGAGTCTTAAGGCCTCTGAAGACAATCAATAGGGTTCCAAAATTGAAGGTCTGTTTCAGTACTTACGTTGGAACAAATATCTGCTGATTTTGAATTCTCAGATAACTCTCCTTTTTCTATCTGAGTGATGTTTCAGTGTCAATGATGATGATGATGATGATGATGACGATGAAGTGAAGATTTCTGATTATTAATACCGGTACGAATAAAGCATTTTCAGAAGGTGTTACAATTTTCATGACTGATGGGACTACATACAATCATATTTAGCAACTTAATTTTTTTGTGTGAGACTATATTTAGGTAGGTAAGGCAACGTGGGCCTGTCCGAGAACCGAAGGATTAGTGCCTTCAGTTTTACACCACAACGGCTAAATGAGGGCGGATTGCCAGCCTTTCCCTCGCCGCCTTTCCTTCCACCGAGTTAATACCCGAGGTACTCATTCACAGCTGAGTCGACTGGGTGTGCTTGGGACCTAAACAACTAGAAAGTTTCTGCCGCAGCCGGGAGTTGAACCACAGACCTCAAGATTGGCAGACCAGTGCGCTAACCACTGTTCCACCACGCACCACCTCTCAGTGAGACTGTCTGCTTTCTTTTAAATGCAGGCCGTGTTTGACTGTGTTGTCAATTCGCTGAAGAACGTCTTCAACATAATGATCGTCTACATGCTATTTCAGTTCATCTTTGCCGTCATAGCAGTTCAGTTGTTCAAGGGACGATTTTTCTTCTGTAACGATGACTCGAAACACACAAAGGCCGAATGCAAGTATGAACTTAAGTTGTTCATATACAATCGTCTACTACAGTCTTGCACAGTTTAACAAAGCATCATCGGTATTATCTTTCTTTGACATTTCAGTATTAAGTATCTACTGTACTTCTTTGAAATAAAAATCAATGCATTGGCATTCAAATAAAACACTGTGAAACTTGATATAAGTCAATAGACTTAATTATAATTATGCATCAGCTCTGATGCCATGATCAATCATAATGCTTCTCGATTTAAACTAAGTTCATAAAAAATCAAAGACTAACAAAGTAAAGTAAAGTAAAGTGAAGTTGATGATGAGTTATCATTGTAAAAAGCTTCATTGCTGGAGAGGTCGTTGTTTCTTTTCAGATTCAGAAGTTTAACCGACTGTGGTAATCCAAGTAGTTGATTTTACAAATGATATTTTTTGTTTTAAGGGGAGACTTCTTTCAATACAAACTTCAGAACAACGTCTACATTCCTGTTCTAACTCCGAGAGAATGGAATAAACGAGATTTCAATTATGACAACGTTGCCAGTGCCATGCTCACACTATTTGCCGTTCAGACTGGAGAAGGATGGCCAGCGTAATCATGATTTATTATCTTGTTTCAGTAATCATCATCATCATCACCATCATCATCACCACCACCATCATCATCATCATCATCACCACCACAATCATCATCACCACCACCACCATCATCGTCATCATCATCATTTTGTCATTGTTGAAGGGAAGTACCATTTATGGGTAGGTTATCAATGTTTGCCATCTTTTATGCCGGCAATGGTTGCATAATTCAGTAACTAAATAGGTAAATATTATTAAGGTATTTATGAATGCAGGGATTGATTGATTTAAATACTTACACATTTGACATGTTGTCAGAATGTTCTTCTAAGGCCTTGATACTAGTGACTGCTTGTGCTTTGCATTTCAGTGTCTTGCGACATTCCATAGATGCCACGAAAGAAGATTTTGGACCGCAGCCTGGCTTTCGGATGGAAATGGCGATATTTTATATAGTCTACTTTATTGTCTTTCCGTTCTTCTTTATTAACATATTTGTTGCCTTGATCATCATTACCTTTCAAGAGCAAGGTGAAAACGAATTGGTCGACCAAGAACTGGACAAGAACCAGGTACAGAATTTAAAGTTTCATTCAAAATTGATGCAAAAACGTTCTGAAAATTCAGATTACTTATTTTTTCTGCCCATTGAGTCTGTCCTTATTTAAAGTTAGGATGAAATTTGTTTGAGTATTAGTTACCTTGGTGTTGATAGTGTTTAGACCAGTGGTTGTCAAGTTTTTGGTACAGAAACTGGAAAAATACTAGAAGACATGGCACTGCTAGTCGCAGTAGTGTGAATTGTAGATTGTCTCTTAAAACAGTTTTGGCAAAAGTTACATTATTTTTGTGAAGTACGGCATGAAGTCTGCACAGAATCTGTGTCATTTGAGTGCTCTTTTGAATGGCATTTCATTTGAATTAAATACAGTAGAGCCTCATTATAACATACTTAGCGGGTCTGTAAAACAGTGCATTATATCCTAGGTACGTCATATTCACAACCATATTTGGAATGCTCTTGATGCCAGTATGCGTGGCTTAGCAACTCCTAATTCTATGGCCATCTTTTTGAAACGACTTAAAACTTATCTCTTTGTCAATGTGCAGTAATTTGCTGTGGGAGCGCTTCTGAGTGATTCTTCAGAAGAGGTGCTATACAAATATTTTGTTACATTACATTACATCCATCCAAGGCAGCGCATCAAATAGTACATTTTTGAACATATTATAACTGAGTGTACACCTGTATGTTATAGATGAGTCCATTATAACGAAATTCTACTGTATTAATGGAGTGTGCAGAACTGTAAGGAATTTGACACTGAAGAAACTTTCTTAATTTCATTCATACATACATACATACATACATACACATACATAAATACATACATACATACGTACATACATACATACATACATACATACATGCATACGTACGTACATGCATACATACGTACAGGCATACATGCATTCAGATTAAGTGTCTCTCGAATGTGTTACTTAATCAAGTCTTTCTTTACATGTCGGGTATGTCATTTAAAACTGCACGTTACTCAAATGAACATTGCAATCACTAAATTGAATTGCCTCATCCTGTGAGCCACATGGAAAGTGCTCATGGACAACTATATGAGTGATACAGCATGGGTTTTAAACTCCAGTTCTGGTCTGTTTATTTAAATGACCCCTAAATTTGAAAATTAAATTTAGAGAAAAGAGAATGTAATTGTGACAATGACAATTGATTAGATTGATTTGATGATAATTTGCAGCAGATTTGAAATTAGCGCTACTGTGCAGGCACTACCAATCTCTAATCTAACCTTAAACTTCTATAGTGCCACTCCATAATTCACAGAAGCATCAGCCAGTGTCGCTCCAAATCAAAGACAATCAAGATTCAGGTCAGATTTAAGGCATCTGGCCAGACATACAGGTGCCAGTCTATGGTGGACGAACCCCTACATATTGCTTTGTACAACATGGATTACTTTTTTTTGCCAGTTTTGTTTCTACGACTGCAGTGCAGGTTACTAAATGGTTTTTGCTCTATGCCTTGAATTTTGACTGTTCTCATTTATGCTTTAACAGAAGCAGTGCATTGACTTTTCCATCAATGCACATCCAGTTTCTCGATACATGCCTAGAAACAGGGGCTCGATCAAGTACTACATCTGGCGGATTGTTGTCTCTCCTCCGTTCGAATACGGCATCATGACTCTGATTGCTCTGAATACGATTCTTCTGATGATGAAGGTATTTATGGTTAGGTTTCACTTGGAAACCTCTATTTTTTGCTGCATTGAGATATTCCTCAGGATATATTAAGTTGGTAGTCAAATAGAATGTCAGCTATGGGCAGAAACTGTGAATGTGTGGATGGATCATTGAAACTAATGATATTATTCATGACATGCAACTGGTGTGGCATTTGAAATGTATACTTCATATTCATATTTGGATTGTGACTTCAGTAAAAGAATTGTCCATTCTTCAGATATTTTGTTGTTAGTTGATACTACTACTATTACTGCTACTACTACTACTACTACTACTACTACTACTACTACTACTACTACTACTAATAATAATAATAATAATAATAATAATAATAATGTGATTTAAAGTGGTTTAGGAGGCTAAGTTTTGCCTGTGTGAAAACCACTGAAGCAACTCTCCGCATTCAATAACCTAGTTTGCTGAGATGGCCTTTGAATCCGTTTACTGTTTCAACTGTCACTCCAACCTCGTCCAAACTGTCCCATTTGTCCACAGCCCTTACAATAATAAATTTTTATTTCTTGGACCCATCCTCTGTAGGACTTGCATATGTTGTTGACTTTATAGCTTTGAGTGTTCTAAACTTTCTTTCAGACAAATTAGCTTGTGCCTGAACTAAATCCTCATTCTGTGACAACAGATTGAAAGTAATTCTAAATCTGAAGATTTCAGGCTTTTTGGTGCTTGGAACCATTTGATTTCAAGCCCAACATATTTTTGGACTTCGCTTTTGTTGTTTCTCTTTTGAATAAACACTTTGTCAGACTTGTCACTGACTCTAGATGGCGCTATGCGTGCATTCTGAGGCCTGCAGAGCATAATTTATGAAAACTGGCCGAATTAGGAGCCAATTAATATTTCAGAGGATATTTGTTCAATCTCTAACGTTGGGATTGTTTGCTAAGTTTTCAGTTCTGCATTATTAAAATTACAGACTTGTGTTTCCTGTGATTTTAAGCTGTTTAGCTTTTGTTGTTGATCTTGCTGATTTAACAGTATTATCCTTATCCTCCAGAAACTGACTTCCATGGGCAGTTCACGAATATCATGACGTATCTGAATATGGTCTTCACGGTTCTGTTCTCAGTTGAAGCCGTACTAAAGATCATTGCACTTGGTCCAAGGGTAAGCCGTATTGCACTGCAAACCCATGGACAGAGTTAAAGTATTAGCCTACAATCAAACACATTTTGTGTCATTCCTTGTAATATGACATTCCAGTTGCTGCAGTGGGATTTTTTAAAATTATCTCCTCTCAGTGGCGGCTCTAGGATTTGGCAAGTGGGGGGGGGTCGTTGGGGTGGCAACTTCTAATCATGGGGGCCAACCATTTGTTTAATGTTTGTGGCATTAAGTATAGGGTCCCAACAGAGGGGCCACTGGGGGGCCAGGCACTCAATAGGGGCACGGGCCCTGCTGCCCCCCTGTGGAGCCGCCACTGTCTCCTCTATGAATACCGGGTATGCTATTTTATTCAACTCTTCATGTCAATGTCTTTTACATTGCACCATCCAATGGGTTTCTTGAATATGAGTGTTTAGTGTGTAGTTTAAAACTGCCCTATGTTTTAGCAGTTTTAGTTATTGACAATACCGCTGAATTGCTGCACATTGCAAAAGTTTTCCTATCTTACTTCTTTGTTTTAGAACTACTTTAAAGATCCTTGGAATATATTTGACTTCATAACAGTTGTTGGAAGCAGCACGGAAGTTTTCATAAGTCACGTCATTCAAAATGTCAATGAGGTATCATGATAAATCAATTAAAGTAATCTTTGAAGCATGATTTGAAATTCAACAGTGCTTTGATTAATTATAAATTATAAATTATATCCGCATATCTTTATTACAAAAATGAACACAGGTTTGCAATTCTTATATTACCCTTAAATTTGTGTATTGACTGGCATCTATTGTAGAAACTTTGTAGAGTTTCTGTCTTGACTGCGGTTTAACCCCTTAACTGGGGATCCCGGATATATCCGTCCATTTTACATTGAGTTACAGTTAAATACATGGTTAAGGGATTAATGTAGTTGTGTGGTACACACACCTCTCTTTTGCTTCACATTGCTGGTGAAGGACAAGACAAGCCAAATAATCAAGATAAAAAAGTGATATTCTGGTATTTTTGCTTCTAAGAACGATGGTTGCTATAACCTTTTTTGTTGATTCGTTGCCATTCTTTTGTGACCTTTTGCTTCCAGGACATGAAAGCGAAGCTCTATGTCTCTGTTGCTTTGTAACCAACTGAGCCTGAGAAATGATTTTAGATTTTTCTTCATGAGCTGATTAATAAGTTGACATCTGCATTCAGTCTGCTGGCAGAAACACATACACCATATATAATGTTTTGCTAGATTTTTGCTTCCTGTTGCTGTAGCACAATATTTTCATATTCATAGCCCATAGATTGCTCTCCCGCCGTTTCGGACTGATCTTCTGGCTTGACCTGGCTCTAATGCTATTTGGATTTGGTGTGCCATCGGCTGATGTCCTGGGCATTGTGATAGTGGCGCTATAGAAGTTGATTGATTGATGATTCTACATTTATGCAATATTGCAAAAATTCATTTACAGTTTTTTTATTTTAAAATTTGATGCATAGTTTACCATTGTACTGTTCTGCTGTAATTACTTTGCGTGCTATAACTTCTTCCAGTTTTTTATCAACATCGGCTTTCTCCGTCTGTTCAGAGCTGCTCGTCTTATTAAGTTGCTACGTCAAGGCTATACGATTAGAATCCTCCTCTGGACGTTTGTGCAATCATTTAAGGTGATCTTGATATATACTTTAACTAAATATTTTAAAACATTTTTATTTTGAAGCAACATTGAGAAACTAATGATGTCATAATGAAACTGTATGTGTGCATGTGTGTGTGTCCTACAAAGTTAGGATTTCATTTTGAATTCAGTGCTAAGTTTTTAATTGTACAAAAATATCACTAATTCTCTTTTATTTACTAATATTTCTTTTCCTTTTAAAATTTTCTACTTCCAGTATTTCCCATTTAAAAATTTGTTCTCTTCTTGACTTTTTACTTCCTATGTTTTTTATGTGTAATTTTGGCTTTTGTAGGCTTTGCCTTACGTAATTCTTCTGATCGCAATGCTTTTTTCATTTATGCCATTATTGGTATGCAGGTGAGCAACTGAAATTTCCTTTATATTTGTGCTAATTAATTATTACATATGGGCTTGATTCTGTTTTAGTATTTTTCAGGAGGAATTTGTACCGTTGAATGAACTATCATGTACATTCAGCCAATATGTACAGTAAATAAAATGAAGCATACCCAATGAACTAATGAGGCAGTAAAAGATTAATTAAAATTAAAGCTAAAATGTGAAAACAAGGACGTTTCACCACACATTCCTCAATTTTAAAGTCAATTGTATCAATAATCAGTTGAAGGCGCATTTGTTTACCAGCTTGTTTTTGTAAAGTGCTCTTGACTTTACCTAGTTTGTCATGTTTACTGCACTTAAGAAATTGTCTTGCATAATAATAAAACATGTTTATAATAACGTTAATAATAATTTATCATTTTGTCTTGTGGTGTCACACAGATATTTGGGAACACTATTTGTCCAGCTCAAAGAGCCAAATAATATCTGAACAACCATTGCAAGCATTAATTTGAACTGCATTTGCCTCTCTTTGTAAACGTCTTTGAGTTTGCTTGTTTTTTATGCTTTTTTATATCCAAATAGTGTAATTGTTTGATTTTACCATTCCTTAGCATCAGTTTGGTGGCAGTGTGTGTGTGTGTGTGTGTGTGTGTTTGTATACGTATTAGAACTAGCAGATATTTTTTTTGATTGTGGAGGCACAGTAAACCTTTCATATATACCTTTTAAACCTTATTACGGGTATCTATTAACATATTTCGCAACTTTATCCAACGTCATTTGCTGTCTTTATAAACAACTGCTAACACTGCTTTGCTTGTCTGGTGTGCATCTTTGAAGTTTATAAATATTGTATTTTTTATATTTAAACTTTGAAAATATGTAGCTAACAAATTATATTTTATACGGTATAAAGTTAAAATATGCTTTTGAAATATTAAATTGGTTATCTGATAGGTAAATTGGTAGGCTGAGAAGTTGTATCTGCTGAATTAGTTATATTCGTTTCAGTTGAGAATCTCTTGTACAAATATTTTTATACTGTGCATAGCCTCAACTGCATGTTTATGGTAGACGTTTGTTATACATTTATACGTATTTCATGTGGTTGTACACAGATATTTGGGAACATAAGTTATATTCCAGGCGCCGAAATAAATCGACACAACCATTTCAGGACATTTCTTGATGCAGTTCTGTTATTGTTCAGGTGAAGTATATTCATTGTTTTCTTGTTCTTTTATGCTTTACAATAGTATTGCAAATAGTGTCAGGCTAGTTAGCATTCTGCATGCAAACTCGTATTAGGTCTTTTTGTTCAAATTATATAATTATAGTAACTGTTTGGCTGCTATGTCATGTTGACAAGTGATTTCTGACTAAGGTTCCAAAAATATTTTTTTACAACAAAGCCCTGTATATGCCAATTATGCATTGTATGTTTTATTTAGTGTGTATATTAACTCTCTCTCTCTCTCTCTCTCTCTCACAGCCAACCAATCTCTAAGGCAACAGATATATATATATATATTTTAATATATATATATATATATATATATAACACTGTGTGCTTATGCATGTATATGCAATGGTAGCAGGATAAAATTTGCTGAATAGCTGTTTCAAGAGATGTTTGTTGTTAGTATGAACATGGTTGTGGGTTGTAGCATTGATGGTTTTATAAAAATGCTTTGTGCTGGCACTATTTTGTGGAATGTAATGAGGCTGGGAATATTTTTATTAAGGGAAATATTTTTGTGTCATCATTGCAAAGTTCAAATTGACTCCATTATGGGAAACTTAAAATTTTTAAATGTTGATTCTGCCTATAAATAAGTCATTAGATTGGTTTACCAGCACGATTGCTTTGCTTATGCGATTGCTTGTATTGTGCTGTCCAGATGTGCAACAGGGGAGAGCTGGCAACAGATCATGTTGTCTTGTATGAGTGGAAAACCTTGTGAACAGGATTCTTCTGCTGTCGGCAACATGAGCGGACGAGAATGCGGTTCAGAGATGAATGGTGCTGGAAGCATGAATGGCAGAGAGTGTGACTTCGAATCCACAAACGACAAAAGTTGTGGAAGCAACATTGCTATTCCGTATTTTGTTTCTTTCATCTTCTTCTGTTCGTTTCTTGTGAGTAATTCTTAATTTACCATCCTCTCTCTCTTTTGCATTATGATTTGCACTTACAGTGTGAATTGAAAGCAATGTTTTTGTCATTACTGGAGAACCTGTAGCTTAAAGAATTTTGTAGTCCTGAAATGCATTTTTCTATTCTTCTGTCAATCTATGTCATATTTTCCTTTCTGAGTGAAATTTTATGTGCATTATATATAGCAGTATGTGTTGTTGCTATTTAAATAGAACTTGATGAGTAACAACTGCGTAACTCCCCGACTGGAAACAGTCTTTGCAATTCATTTAATCTGCTGCCCTATTAATTAAGCAAAAATTAGATTATTAACACACTGTATACTGAATGATGTGGGCATATCAAATATGAGACTTTTTCATTGAAATGCTTGTAAACTGTGTAGATGCTCAATCTGTTTGTCGCTGTCATCATGGATAACTTTGACTATCTGACGAGAGATTCATCGATTCTTGGTCCTCATCATCTCGATGAATACATTCGCGTTTGGGCCGATTATGACCCAGGAGCCTCGTAAGAACTGACTTAACGCTGAAACTTTATCGTCACCATAAACAAAGATAATATTATTACCGTGTTGTGAGGCTTTAATTTTTGCATTGCAGCTTTTTCCAGTGCCAGTCTTTTCTTTAAATCTTGTGCAAGTCTTTGCTATCATCCTGAAAACTGGACCAAGAGCTGTAAAGGAGTCGGTTTGAGCTTCTCTCCTATTCCATCTCATTAGTTTCTGATAGGATATCAAATATATCAAATATGTAATGTAATATATAATGTATATCATTTTTTTTAAAATGTTGGCTTCCAGTCTGACCTCTTTGCTTGTACCTTCTATCACTATATTTATTAGGTCTTGCAAGTCTGATTTGATATACATGTATACAGTTGATATATTCATGATACAATATTAAACTATTAAATGTACACATGTATGACTGATGTGTTATTTATTGTATTACAGAAGCAGAATACAATACACTGATATGTACAACATGTTAAGGAACATGGAACCCCCTGTAGGATTTGGAAAGAAATGTCCTTACCGTTTGGCATACAGGGTAAGTTTTCTTGAGATCTAGTGCAAATTTTCCGATATGAATGCATTTCCTGACATGCAGAGGGCGACCTTCAAGTCCTCTTTGTCATTTGCCCAGTAATGTTTGATATTTGCATGTTCAATAAATGAATGCATGTGTGTGTGTGTGTGTGTGTGTGTGCATCATATTCCAAAATGTGGTGTTTTGTATTTTTGAATGCTTTATTTGGCAATATATATCGTCTCGTGAGAACAGTGACTCTGAGAGTTTTAGAGGAGTGGCTAAAGTTGAATTTCTTTAAAAAAACATGTGGATGCCCCCATCTGATGGATGCCTGGAGCCACTGTCCCATTGCTGTCAACCCCCTCTGTGTGCTACTGGCAGCATTTACCGGTACATAAAAGTTATGTTGGATTTACTCTTAATGCGAGGCTCAAAGATAAACGTCTCTGCATCACCACTCCATTTTCACTAGAATTAACGCAATTATGTACACAAGTGAGACGTTGTGACATTGTTAAAACACAGTTGTAGGCCTATATATTGATATTGTAAAGTTTTAAAAGAAAACTAAAAAACGTACTAATGTTTTGCCTTGCCATATTTAATTGTGCTGTTCATTGTGGTTGTTATTTATTGTTTGTGCAGAAACTAATTCGAATGAACATGCCAGTCAATCCGGATGGCACCGTTCACTTTACAACTACATTATTTGCTCTGATCAGGGAGTCTCTGTTGATCAGGATGGGTCCAGGCAAGTTGCTTTGCTAATGGCATTCGGTTCTCTTTATTTTAACAGAGAATAAACAGTTTCATAGATTTCAGGGTTTTAATACCAACCTGGAAATTATTTTATTAGCCGAAGACATGGAGAAGAACGACGAGGCTTTGCGTGAGACGATTGTGAAACTATGGCCCGTTGAATCAAAGAAGATGCTTAACCTTTTGGTTCCTCCAAACGAAGGTTTCACGTCCTTTACTCTTATTAACGTGTTAAATCTTTATCGTACTGACTGTCTGAATTAAATATTACAAGTACATTGGAATGTAATGTAGTGTAGCATTTGCATAGCACCTCTTATATTTTTCTATTGTGAGGAATGCATTGCTTATCATGACCGGATAATGAATTCTTTCATTCCTATCCTAATGGGATGCCAAAGAAGTGTGTCTGTATAAAGTCAATGTCATAATTATTATGTCTCGAATATTATTGTTATTGTTGTTTTCATTATTTTTATTACATTATTATTTATCGTTGTTGACTTATATTGAATGGTTGAAAAAAATTGTAATTATTTTTGTGAGATCGCACAATCTCTGTGTGTTTGTGTTAATGACCATCTCTGTCTTTATGCGCTAGATTTTTGATTATGTTGCACTTCACAACTGGCCACTTTCTGCAGAGTTTCACTAAGCATTGATGTACTTTTTGTGCCATCTTGACAGAGTTAACGCATCACAGGATGACTGTTGGTAAAATTTATGCTGGCTTATTGATTGCTGAGAACTGGAAAGCATTCAAAGCAAACAAATCAAATGGTGGAGGAAGACGGGTGAGCTATAATAATGGTGAGCTATAATAATAATAATAATAATAATAATAATAATAATAAATAAATAACATCTTCACCTTCATCTTCATCATCATCGTCATAACAATAATAATAATAATAATAATAATAATAATAATAATAATAATATTAATTATTATTATTATTATTATTATAACAACAACAACAAAGTTCAAAGTGGTTCACGAGGGTTTGCCCTGTGTGAGACCTACCATTGGCTTCCAAGACAATATAAATTCACCTAGTTTATTTTATTTATGATAAAAATTATTATAATCAAATGTCTCTATATATTAAGTTCAATTTAAGTATGCTAGTAGTCTGACTTGTTACACTAATATGAAGGGTTTTCGAGAAGAATATTGAATATTGAACCTTAACCAGTATCAGTTAGTCAGCTATTTATCTGCAGGGCTAAAGTCTTTAACACAGCAGCTATTTTTAAATATATTCCTGCTTTTTTCCTTTTCTAGGATAAAACCATGGACCGAGATGAAGTGAGTAGCCTGTTCTGCAGTCTTTTTAATTACAAAATGAAAATTAGTTAATTTTAATTAATGAAAACTGACTCATAATTTTGAGAAACTATAATCTTAAGCACACATGGCATTTTACTTTGGTTAACCCCTTAACTGGGCAACTATTTGTAACTCAATGTAAAATGGACGAGCGTTACTCGGGGCACCCAGTTAAGGGGTTAAGGACCAGCAGCAACCTCGTCGATCCATTCTGGATTTTGCATACACTTCATCAAGTCGATGAATTATTGACTTCCTGCATAATTTTCTGTTTTAAACATAGTGTCTCTTTATTCCAAGCATTTTCAATTTTTTTCTTCTTTTATCTAGGTTATCTGTGGTCACTTAACCCCTTAACTGGGCAACTATTTGTAACTCAATGTAAAATGGACGAGCGTTACTCGGGGCGCCCAGTTAACGGGTTAATTTAAATCTTTTCACAACCAGTTATAGACTCATCTGCAAATGTGCTGATTTTCTTGAAAATGCAACTTAATCAAATAAACTTTAAGCAGTGGAGTGCAGAGAATGGTGGGTGCCCGGGACCAAGTCAATAAAAAGGAATGTTTGACAGGCCAAAAAAATCGCCAAGTCAATTTGACGCCCCCATCTGGTTGGCGCCCGGGACGACTGCCCACCAGTCCCCCCTCTGCACGCTACTGACCTTAAGAAAACAATTTCTTTTATTTGGCTATATATTAAGCATGACGATTATTGAAGGGATTAACTTTTCAGAAGCCTACCATCTTCCGGCGACTAATGAGCACAATGAAGACATCGCTGGACCGATCTCAGGAGACTCTGCGATCAGAGCATTCAGACAGTGAAGGAGGAGGAGGATTCAAGCCCTGCCTAGATGTTCCTTCTGCTGAAATGGGATTTGCAACCTGTGGGTCAGTTTTCATTCGTTAACCCCTTACCTGGGGATCCCGGATATATCCGTCCATTTTACATTGAGTTACAGTTAAATACACGGTTAAGGGGTTAAAGTTGACAAACTTTCATTTTATTATAATTATTAAGACAGTCAGTCTGCAAAACTGATTGACATGTCGGTGTATTTACCTAGAAACATAATTTGTGATATATATACAGTATATTAGCTGATGGTGACTTTGATTTTTATATTAATAATTAATAATGTATTTAATTGGATTTTATCTTGTTGTTACTGCATCTTCAGGATCTGTATAGTTTTTGATTCTTGAACTTCTGATCAGAATTAAACATTTTTGTGTATTGTAATATCAGTCTCAGGGCCGTACAAAGTGGGGGTGCAGCTGCATCCCCTGGAAAAAAGTATGGGGTGCAGCACACCCCCTGGAAGACAAGGCTGGGGGTGCAGATATGCACCTCTTGGAATTTTCCACTCAAAAATATATAGGAAATGACCCTTTTTTGCTTGTCAACTAGAAAATATATAGGAAATTACCTTTTTATGGCTTGTCCACCGAAAAATGTGACAACCAAACACCTCGCCTCGGAAAATCTGCACCCCCTGCAAAAAATTTGTTCCAACGTGCCTGATCAGTCTAGCAAAATTTAACCGAGCTGATGACTGCTTTGTCTTAAATAATATTTGGACGAAATGTTTTGAATTAATTTTTAGCAAAACGCATGTCACAGCAAATTCTCCGGTGAATCGTCCTAATCAGAGTGAAAAACAGCATGTTAATGAAATGTATGAGACTGAGAGACAGACTTTGAACCAGGTTAACACAGAATTCAGTCATTACTTTGCTTGCACAGTGCATCATTGCAGTATTTTCTTTAGATTTTATTCTTTGTGTTTACAGTTTCAGCAGATAATAATAATAATAATAATAATAATAATAATAATAATAATAATAATAATAATAATAATAATAATAATGTGACTTCAAATGCCCTTCGGAAGTTGACTATTGCCTGGCTGATCTCATACCTTTCCTATGGGTATTTTAAGAGAGGCTGAGCACCTAAGAATAAGCAGCTACTGTTGTGCTGCTTTCCAAGGCGCTATAGAAATCCGCGAGATTTTACTTACTTACTTACTTTATGAGACATTAGCCTCTGCATGCATGATTCTATCATTGGTTGCAGGGACTGGAAGGGGAGTGTGGTTATTTAGTTGAGTGCAAAGATAAGATGCCAAAATGAAGATTATGCTAATTCAGGTACCTGGTTGGTACCCAAAAAAATATTTGAACGGGCACCTGGCCAACTTTAAAAAAAATTGACAGACCTACCTGTGACATGTCATGCTTTGAACTCAGTACATTGCATTGCGTTATTTTTTTAGAGACTCGCACTGAGGGCAGATATTTCAAATGTTGACTCCTGTAAGTTTGCAGTGGGTCAGTCGGCGAGTTTGGACAAAATGCTGTCATTGAGTGACCAGTCAACGAAGCTTCTTCGAACATCAGCCGAGGTTTGATTCTTGATGCCAACATTCAACATCTGAACAACTAACTATATGCTTGACGAACTTATATGCCATTCACGGTATTCACGTCAATTGATCACTAAAATCTCTGTACTAGAATCTCTATCACCAATAATTGTTAACGGTAATAATGCACTTGACATCAGTTGATGACCAGTATCTGTTGAAGTGTCAGCAGAGCCATAGCTAGGGGGGCAGAGGGCAAGCCACCCCGGTCGCCGACCGGTGGGGGGCGCATTTTGGATGAGAAAAAATAAATAAAAGATAGCTGTGCGGAATAAGGATTAATATAGAGAAAAAAGTCTTTTGTGACGACTAACATGACGACTATAAAAAAGGTCATCACCGAAATTCAGAAATTTATGGGCGCAAAATATAAATCTTGTCCCGGGCGCTGAAAATCCTAGCTACAGCTCTGAGTGTCAGTAAGGTCTCAGTAAGTTTTTCGTAATGTGCTCATATTTGGCACAGAAAATTGGTTTTAGATGCATGGTCAGTTTAAGTTTAAATCAGTTACTTATTCTTTTTTACATTATGCAGGAGAGCAATCGGAATGTTAATATTCCTCGATCTCCTCTTGGATTGCTGCCGTCTCAGACAGTTACGAACAATCTCTCGTCGGCAACTCTACCGAAAAACACAAATCTCCAAGGCACAGAGACAGTTCGGGTTGTGGACATGATAAACTCTTCGATGTTTACAAAATCTATTGGTTCGTTATTTTCTACAATAAACAAATCTGTCAGCAGTGCCTTCAGTAGTCTGATGTCTACCCAGGAAAGTGGCATTCAACCTGTGCCGGTCGACAGCGCCCAGCCTCCTCCAACTGCTACTGCCGCTCGCATTGGCCCAGTGCCGACAACTTCACAGATGCAACCATCGAGTCTTCAGCCAACCATCACATCAGTAACTGCTGTTGCCAGTGCAGCAGCACCAACATCGATGAATGCAAGCGCAGCTGCTGTTACTACCTTCCCAAGAAGCGTTGAACATGACAACCTCAATCAAATGGTAGATGTGCCTCAAAGAGGTACGTTTTCCGCGAATTTTCTTATTTTCCAAGGTTTGTGGACTAATTCTTCAAATAAATGAAAAGCATTACTTGAATTTCTCTTGCACCCATAATATAGTCCATATCAGATATTGTGGCAAACAGATATTTTTGTAAGACAATGCAGTATATTTAAAGAATGAAGTCAGATGAGGATGAGTATCAACTGTTGTCTTGTGGAGGAAGGTAATATAAGTCTTCTGGTATCTAATACAGACCTGCCTCAAATTGATTTCAGGAATTTATGACAGTGGCCCTTTACCCGAAAGAATTCCCGGACTGCATCCAACATCCACTGGTCATCATCCAAGAATGCCAGTCATCTATGGGATGACTCCGTCTGCACTACGGCCTCCAACATGCGCAATGCCTTCAACTGTAAGCATCTCTTACAGAGACGAAGCCAACCGTGAATTTCAACCTAACAATACGTCTCTGGAAACACGTTCTCGAAGCCCTTCGCCAAACCCGACACCAACGCCCGGCCCAGTGTACGAATACTACGGCACGGCCAACTTGACAGATCGATCACGAAGCCCTAGTCCTTCATCCACTGCACATACAGAAAGCACAAGTAGGAATGTTGCCATCGCAAGACAGCCCGTCACCATGCCAAAGAAGCCGTCGGCCCTAAACCTGTCTCCTTTCTATGTTGGGGGTAACATGCCCCACGTTCTACCTTCACCGACTGTACCTCAGCCGCATAAAAGCCCGGGCAGCATTAATTTCCCCAAACTCAGTGCTTCTCCATCGCATGGACCGTACGAATGGGACGATATTCTGTACGGGGCGTCTAACGTGCCCAGATCAGCCAGCAGCGAACAGCTTTATCAAGCATTCCGAAGTAATATGCTGAAATCAAATCATCCCGACCGAGCTCAGTATTCAAACCAGCCAATGCAACCAGCTGGACATCAGAACTACGAGGTTCTCAAGCAGATGGCTCTCAAGAACTGGGCTCAGAGCCATAAAAGACCAGAATTACCGATTCATCCGTCAAATTACGGTTACGGCGGAACAGTGGACGGTAGTAGCAGTAACACTTTGCCACGCAGTTACCGATATGACCAACCACTACCGGCCGGTCAACGGAGTCATGGTGCCAATTTGGCTCCAGTAAATCAAACGTCAGTCAAACATAGAAAACACAGCGATTCAGAGGACGAAGACTGGTGCTAGTCGACTTTGTACAGGTTTCTTTCATCTAAGCTGTTGCAGTTTTGCTTTCCACTGTTTTTCTTTTCTCGATTCTTGCACGTTAATTGAATACATTATTGTTTTTAACGACGCACTGTATATTTATAAATCAATTTTCGTGTAATTTTGCTGCTATAGTCTGTAGGTCATGCAAACCTTGCCAGGTACACGCCTGCCTTGAATTGTGGCTGGAAAGTTTGTTCGAAGCTTAAGGGGCTGTCCATAAACTATGTCAACAATTTAGTGGGAGGGGTTTGAAAAAGTTTTACAGTTGTTGACAGGAGGGGGTCAAGAGAAGTTGATGTCAACAATTTCACTTTTTACAAATAATCAAAAAATTGGAAATTTCATGGAATACTACTTATTACAATGGAAAAAAGCATGGCAAAAAAGGTCATCACCACCACATTTTGACACTCGATGAGCACAACAGGGAAAAAGGTCATCACCGAAAAGAATAATAACCTTGTTATTGGGATCTGTCATTGATCTTGGGGGGTCAACAGTTTTTGACGTAATTATAGGGGGGGTAACTGAAAGTTGACAGTTGTTGACAAGGGGAGGGGTCAAAAATTGCCCAACAATTGTTGACATAATTAATGGACAGCCCCTAACTGAGATTATACTAAACATCAAACTAGTTTGAATTTTTCTTACTGAAGTGTAGCTGTTATGCATTTGCATGGATTAGCTTGACTTTAGTACTTTGCTCGATCCGAACTTTAAAAAACTGCCTTACCAGTGATTGGTGGATGTCTGTTTGCAAGTAATGGCACCTATTGATACGGCGTGTATTAATAACTCCCATTCCTTTTATCATATTTGATGCAGCTGGGGCATTACACACAGATGCATAATCCTTAATGGTCCTCAGTAAACAGTTAACCAACTTTGACATCAATGACCCAACCATATAACTGAACACTAGTGACTTTAGGTGGTGTGCTTGCACTGATCAGATGGCTTATGGACGTTTGCGTGGCTCGGCAACCCATGATCAGGTCACACTTACTCTGCTAGCAATTACTCTTGAACTGACAATTGGTATAGATGACAATACATTTTTTAACACTTTCGTAACACCGTTGTTCGCATCAGTCGAGTGGTAAATGCAAGTAAACACGTGGAATAGGTTCACTGCAAGACTAAATTTTCTGTTTAATTACAAAGTTATGCTTATGTCAACGTCAACACAAAGAGTAGCGATGTCGTTGCACGTATGGCTGAAAACTCAAGCCAGTCAGAGGCTAACAACTTCAGCAATTCAGACTATTTTATGATTCCCCTTTAAGTTATTTACATTGGGATTGTATTATAACAATTGCTTCCTTCATTTCATGACAATGTTTCCAAAATCAGTAGTTGAGAGTGTACGTTAAATAGTGCCCGTTCACACGAGTATCTTCGTAAAACGGGACAAAAAACGTGCTGTAACAGATGACAAATACCGGTAGTTTTATTCTCCAATTGACTTTCGATTATATCTGTGCAGTGCTGTCTTTTGCCATGCAAATAACATAGTAATTGCATCCACTTTTGGATTACCTCCTCCATCCGTGTAGATATCGTAAAAGGAGGTTTCCTAAACTAACATAGAGCAAGATATCTATATACTAAAGATCTTGTTTTATTATATATAAATAAAATGAATTTTCTTCAGTAGGCCTGTGTCATTTTGTGCATTCATTTATTCAGCTATTGCTTGAATTCTTTGTATTGAATCTTATACTATGCAGAGTTGTGTATATTTACAGGATGGCAGATCCAGGGCAAATGTGTGCAAAAATAACTACCTATTCAGTTTTCTAATATTTACTATGTCACCAATTACATTCTTGTACATTAAGGGTTTCACTTTGATAGGCTGGCAATCCATTATATTTTAGTGACAAATCATAATTTTTATTTAGAAACAGATGTAAAGCTCTTAAAATCTCTTTACAAAATAATGTTATGATATACAAACATATATATCCCAAGCATATATAATTTAGACTATTTGATGCTGCAATTGTGTAGATTTCTCTAACTATACTGTAAATAAAAGCATGATTTTTAACAAAAAATCATAAAAATGTTAACTGCTTAAAATGTTGAGGTAGCCTTTTAACATAAATATCTAATTATGCTTGTAGAAAAATCTTTTAGTTTTTAGTATATCATTATAAGTTATGTTGATTTGTACAACATAAACCAGAACCAGTATGTAGGCCTACATTTTTACATTTTGGGCTTTAATCCATTGTTAAGTTTAATTAAACATTTCATTAATAACTTAATTTTTCTATTATTGCAAACTAAGCTTTAAATCAAGTTTATGGTAATGCTAACGCTGATATTCCAGAGAATTTTACTTATTTGTTTGAAGCTCTCTAAGTTCAAGCACCTGTTTACATGAAGAGCAATTTCAGAGATGCTTGTAAACCTCTATCCATGTATGTGTGTGAGCAGGGTCGTTTCATCGTGTGTGTGTGTGTGAGTAGGGTCATTTCATCTTAAGTATTTTCTATTGAGTGCTTTCTATATGTCTTCTATGCAAAGTTGTATCTTGAAACAGTCAGTAGAAAGTAAACTTGATTAAAATATTGATCAGTTCACTACAATGATTTTCAGCATCCAGTGAAGCATAAGGTTAACTTTGATGCCAGACTTGTAGAACTTTTTGCGCTTCTTTATTATCACGAGTCGTCAAATAATAAATGCTCTTTATTGACTTTATAGGTGTTTTTGTTGAGGTTCAAGCAACATCAAAAACAGTACTTACATCTTACTGCTATAATTAATGATGCAAAATTAAAATGTAATATTATGTACTGTACTTTCCTGCTGTAACCAGTTTCATGATGTCTTGTGTCATTTCTTTTAAAACATTATGGTATAACCTATTGTTACATAATGGCATCCCTAGCTGTTCTTTCATATTTGCTCAGATGCTGTAGTTTTAAAATGTTGTCTGCCATTGACTTTATGAAGAAATCTATTCTATTGAATTTCTTGATTCAATGTGAAAGATTAGATAATCATCTGTCAAATGAAACCATCACCTGAGCTATACTCTGACATGACAACTAAATTATTCATGCATCTTAAATTTACTATCAATACTTTTACAGGAGGGCTAAATACAATTGGTAAAAAAGTGCAAGCCAGCCCACATTTTAAAATTTGACGAAAACACTGTTTCATTTCCAATTAAGTTGTCTAATTTACAAATTTAGAATGACCAGTAATAAAGATCATCACCATCATAACATTATGACTTTGATCTTACTACAAATGATGACATACATTTTCGTTTAAACAGTTACCTTCATTAGACCGCATAGCATTAAATAATGTTAAATTATCAAAGAGAAAAGCAAAAATTTGTATTAAGATCAATTGACATGTCATAAGTTTGAAAGTCAAACACTGTAGAGTGTCTACAATAAATCCTGTTTCATGGCCTCTTCTGCTAAGTATGTTAGAACTCGTATGGCATGGTCAGCCGAATAAATCTACAAATATAAATTCAAATAACATATATTAAAACTAAGCAAAAGGTAGTTAGTTATTTTTAGACCAACATGACAATTTCAAAATTTTATGATGCTTGTATGGTTTTTTTTACTTTACTTTACACACACACACACACACACACACACGTACATATACACTGCACAATCCACTTGCTTGCAATGCCTTGGAGGGGGAAGGGAGTTGAAGGTCAAATTGCAGAAAGGCATAGAATAAACAAACATGGTCCACATTTATACCCTTGTCAATTATGCATTAACCCCTTTACCGTTCATTAAACTGAAACTCAATGTAAAATGAAGGGATATATTCGGGGTCCCCGGTTAAGGGGTTAAGAGATGTTGAGGTGGCAGTTCTTTAAATTGCCATGGGTGACCAGTATAGGTTAGAGCCTGACACATAACTACCAATGCCATTGGGGTAGCTGACATCAGTTTCCACAAAAACCATGACATTGGACCATCATTGATGTTGCAGAAAAACAAAAATTACAACTAAGCAAATCGCAGCTTAAACGAATACACTAAACATTTAAGTCTCTATGGTGAAAAAATGGCCCCAGAAGCTTGTCTTGCAGTTAAGCAGATAGTTGGTAAACAAATTGCAGTCCGGTGGAGCACATAAACACAAACACATAATTGTGAACTAAATGTCATGCCATGGGCGCAAACTCCACTATGTCCCTCAAGTCCTGACACGGGTAACTTTGAGGTCATGTCCTTATGGCCGTGGACATGTGTTTTGGCAATATAATTATACAATTTCTTTTTAAACATCATATTCAAGCTCTTTGATTTTAAGCAGCTACAATCAGCAGTCTATTTACTTAATATTGTTATAAATTACTAGTTGATTTACTTGTTTTTCTCAATTAATTTAACGAATAAGAAATGTAATATAATACTCATACAAATATTTAGTTTTAGTTTTTTTAGTATATGCCTAAATAAAATCAGATGCTGTAATTTGCATTATTATGTTTTGGGCTATTCTGCCCCTGTGCACTTTTTTGCTGAGGCGTCCAGTCACGGAATATTTAGGACATGACCAACTTTCGGGCCAGGTTTGCGCCCCTGTGTCATGCAAACCTGCTAGTACACTTCTGACAACATAGTTATAAGATAAGCCAGTCACCTTACCTTTAGTCGTCCATCGTTGCTGACATGCACAACAGCAGTTCCAACAGAGTACAAATGTAGGGCCTAAAATCATCAAAATTTCTGGTCAAATTAAACTTTAAACATGGAGTTTCCCTTTTTTGAATTAGGATATATATATAACCCTCTGCTACCAATGCCTCCGGATACCTCCCTATAGTTTCAGCCACCCTTCTGATCCACTCGGTATGAAGGTTTCCTGAACCAAAACCAAGTTACAGAACCTGAGATGTGGATCACAGTTCCCCCTCAACCATGGTTGACAGGGAGTGAGTTGAGTCAGTAGATGGTTTCATATACCTTGGTAGCGTTCAGTCCTCCAATGGACACTGTCATCAAGAGCTGGCCAGACGTATCACCCTAGCCTCTACAGCCATGTTCTCCCTGCATAATATCTGGCAGGGCAGGCATTTCTCTCTGGCCATCAAATTCCACATTTGTTTGCATATTGCATGGATAACCTTTATGGCCTCGTAGAAACTAGGTGACAAAAAGAATCACTTGGCCAATTCAGAATGTTTTGGCTAATATCCTATTACTTGAAAATCTTTGATGTCCTCATGATTAATATAGCCATAAGCAAACACCATAATTTGCATGACAGTGAATAACAAAAACTCGTGCATATAGGTAAATCAATAGCATAGTCATGCATCCACATGATTGTACACCAAGAGGCGCTAATTATTTGCACAAAAAGTGCAACTTAACCAGGTACATTTCGCAGTATCGTGAAAACTTGCTCACTTGTAGACGGACTCCAAAATGGTGATAGAAATGCTCGTCCATTGCAGAAACAAAAGATACGACTTGCTCAGAAGTACACAAGTCATCTTGGTTGCTAGTGCCATGTATGCTAAAACATTACAGAAAAAATATTCAAAAGCATTTCAAAGAATGTTTTTCTCAGTATAGAAACAAAAGTAAATATGAAGGAATCCAAGAACCACAGAAAACTTGCATTGCTGAGCGCTACAGAAATCCACAAGATTTTACTTTACTTACTTACTTTACTTTCTCGGTAAAAAGACCTTATGCTGAAACAAACTGGGAGTGAAACTACACATGGAAGAACATCTAGATGAACAAGATAGACCTAGAAGAGGTAAAAGAACAACTCAGTAAAATACCAGCACTAACAGACTAATAGCAAAAACAACTCAAATCAACAAATTAAATATTTTAAATATATTATAACAAGGGTGCTCCAGTCTTAAAATATTACTTAACATGAAATGAAGCATGAAAGAACTTGTTGAATAAAATTATGAAAATTACAGAGGAGGAAACATTCAACAAATCTAAACACCTTTGCCAGATACGCTGACAGTCATCGGCATTAACGGAGAATGTCAGAGTTGAAAGGCCTCGCACTTCTTCTGGCATTTTGAATAGAAATTCAACTGGTTTTGAACGCTGACCTGAAAACCACAAGTGCTTTCGTTGCAAAGACATCAAATATATCAGTGACATCACTTAGGTATGAAAAGTTTCCAATCACGATCATATGCCTTTTGGAGGTCCACGTGAGGGATGGCCAACCTTTTGCTACAAGCGGGCCATTATACATTTCGACGAGCTTGCAGAGGGCTGCATTGTTTGGTGCCTTTTATACATCATTGCTTTCAACAGTAGTACAGCAGCTGTTGCTGCCATGTTAGTACAGCAGCTGTTGCTGCCATGTAACGGTAGTGACTGGTAATAGTAATAATAATAAATAATGCATTTTAAAGATAGTACACATTTAAGAATCAGTTAACCTGTTGTTGAGCCTGCTAACATAGCCACCAACCACATGAGCTGTAATGGCGAAATGACAAACTTTGTGATACACGTGTCAAACTGAGCCTGAAATATACAAAGCATTAGCGCTCAAGCAACACAATGGCAAAACAATCAATCTTAATGAAGTCCTATATATGCTCATTAAATATTTCTACAGTTGCAAACTTATAAATATAGACCAGAACAAGTAAGTAATACAAAATTAGAAATTACCAAATGTCTTTTTTTACAGACCTATACAGCAACTTGAGGGAGATGCCATTTAACTAAATAGACAGCAATGAAAAAGGGCAATGTTATATCCTCCAATATTCGATTAATTTACCAATAGAAATTAGTCCAATGTATTGATTTCATCACTGACATGATTGTCATGACCACTTTTTCTCAAATAAGCTTTTCAGAGCTATTACATTTTAGCTGTGCGGCCCTCAAAAGAAATTGATAAAAATCTAGGACAGACCTGCCACCATGCAATCAAGTTCCCGATTAACTTTAACGATCCTTTGATAAGCAGCAGGGGCAGTAGAGTGAAGGCATTTGGTAAATCCGTGTCGGTTTTTGGACAGAAAAAAATTGCCGACAAAAGAACTCTGTCTGAATTACCGTCTGTAACATCAGCATAAAATCCATCGAATGCAAAGACAATTGATACTGCTGTCTGATATTTGGATATCAATGAACAATGAAATCAAGCGGGCAACTGTAATGAACTCGGATAATTCAATGCAAGCAAGCACTAAGATTTCAGGATTAAGATTTCAGGATTGGCAATCAGGAAGAAAATATAATTTACAGGGTGATACACCTGTTACACCACCACCACCACCACAGAAAAACAAAGTAAAACAGGTTGTCAAAGTCAGAGAAAATAAAAGAGCAAAGGCTAAGGTAAGCATAAAAAGAGAATTTAAATGTCAGAAGTCAGTGAAAAGGAAGTTAATTAGTTGTCAAAATAGACGAAAAAGCTTAGGGTAACAGAAGACAGACAGCCACAAACATGAATCACAATGTCATAATATAAAAACTGCTATACTACATTGTAAACTTATTTATTATCAGAAGTTCCTCAGATTGATATAAAAACAACAATAATAATAAAAATACAATTCTATAAGCACCAATCCTAATACTCTAAAGGTATAAATCGGTGATACATCATCTCCTTCCACAAAAGTCTTAAAATCTAAAGAATTTAGAAATGAACTTTGAAAACAAATCATTTTCCTATTCTATGCCTATCACAGTAATCCAATGCCTGAAACATATCTGCATCTGAAATAAGTTACACAAACCTAGAGCTATGTATAGATTGCATTTATTTTAATTTCAAAGTGAGTAGCAAAAGACAGACTTATTTCAAAATCAAAATTCAGCGTCTATTTTACTTAACAAATGAACATTTGCAACACATGCTGTGGACTGTTATATCCAAAGGTAATATTTTTAATGGAAGGCAGAAGTAGTCCTAAACAATTTGTCAGATATCCAGATACTCAAATATGAGAAGAGTACATTGTTACCTGAACCACAATAGAACTATAAAAAAGCAGTACCTTGTTTCTGCTTTTGACACAACTGCAATTCAATAATATCCTTGTTATCTAAAATAACAGACGATATGTTGCTAATGAAAAGCACGAAAACAATACCATAAAACATCTCCCTATTCAACGCTTTGAAATTTCACTGAACAAAATGATTCTGATATATTATACCTGCTCCAGCCAATAGCAAAAATATTTAATTCGGTGCTAGATAAATTATAATAACATGACCAAATGCTCCTCTTCTGAAGAGCCTAAATAACGTAAGATTACGGTACACATGCAGATTGAAGGTTCTGACTCAGTTGACTTCCAGGGGTTGTCAAATTTGGTCAATGGAATATATAAATAAGAAGCTATCTTCTTTTTTTGAATGTGAATAGCAAAAGACAGACTGTTTTCATCGAGAAGTCAACTGAAAATGTGTCTAAATAAGGAGACATTTTCCTCTGGAGACCCAGCATACAGTATCCATGGGCTACACACTCACCTGCAGATAGATAACCACATACACCCCAAATGAAAATAATAAATAAAATTGCTTTAAAGATGCATTACTTAGCAATCAAGTATATGTACTTCTTTCAACTTCAAAACCTTACCAGTTGCTCTTATTTTAACAGTTTCAATTCTGTCGTTATTTTCTCCAACATCAACAGCTGTGTTATTCATAACCTTGAAAGAAAAAGAAAAAACCTTCTAACAATAGGTCTTATAATGGATGTTGATAGCAGTGAGCAAGTATGCTCAAATTGTTGAAATGAACACCTTTTCTTGTTTGCCAGAATATGAAAAAATATTCATGATGATTATAAGGTAGACTACACAAGAATTTTGTAAAACTGAGTACAATTTTACCTGACTAGCTTTTTATTAAAAGGTAAAGTTATTCCCGTACTCGAACGAGCTCAGGGTCTGGCAACAATCTCTGTGTACTATGCACGCGGCGATGCAGGTGGCTTATGCCATTAATATTATACCTGCTCCAGCCAATAGCAGAGCAAAGTGTAAAGACTGGTAGTGAAATTGCCATTGCTTTCTCAAGACCCACGTTTTACCTTTGCAGCTTAAAGCTACTACCAATTTATCGACACCTAAGCGATGAACGGTTTGGTTGGCTGCCAGCATCACAATGTTGAGGGTTGTGGGCGCGACGTTGCGAAAGAGATAAGATATTTGATGATTTAATAAACAGAAATTCCAAATCAACTATATACAAGCTCAACAAACCGGAAGAGGCCAATGCCCCTCACTACCACCACCACCTAGCGATTCAACCCAACATTAATAAGCAAGTAAGATACTGTTCCAAGAGAGCATCTCATAACAACAATTCAATCCCAGTATGAACAGAGTTTTACTGCAAACTGTTTGGGGCCATTAACCACATTCTGATATTTAAACAGACTACTCCACATATACTGTGGCGTACAATTATTCATTAACCCCTTAACTGGGCAAACATTTGTAACTCAATGTAAAATGGACGAGTGTTACACGGGGCACCCAGTTAAGGGGTTAATAATATCGAGCATGGTGGAGACAATTTAAATTACAATTTAAATTGGTGATAAAATTCAACCTAAAAAATGACCTAATAAAAATCATTCAGTAATGCTAGCAAAAAGTGGTTGGATTAGGTCAATAGGTCATTTATAAATGAGATGACAATAGCATATGCAGCACACAGTACGAAAGAAGATGTCAACTGTTCATACAACTACACGCAGTGATGAAGACAGAATAGAAACCTACTGCCTCAAAGTGAGCAGACAAATGCTTCGAGTACATCCTAAGACTGTCTGGCTCAAAGCTGAAAAGGTGCATTGGAGACAATTTATACACATGCCACGTCTTATTCACCAGACCTATACAGAAATAAGAAATGCCATTTAGCAACCACTCTGCAATGAATCGCTAGACTATGTCAAAACAAGACAAAGAAAAAATAACTATATGACTATAGACATTCTGAAACAGAGCCATGGAGTTAAGGTTGGAAAGATTCTGAGTTATGAAAGTCAGAGTGAAAGGCCAAAACAGTGGATAAGCATTTGATTAATGTTTTTGTACTGATTTAACAGCCTAACACTTTAAGGCAGTCTTGATTAATTGATTAACTTTGGTTTATGGCCAACCAAACATCTCAAAGATAGACATATCCCAGTGACAAT
This sequence comes from Metaphire vulgaris, assembly GCA_018105865.1. Taxonomy (NCBI): domain Eukaryota; kingdom Metazoa; phylum Annelida; class Clitellata; order Crassiclitellata; family Megascolecidae; genus Metaphire; species Metaphire vulgaris. The sequence goes on from CM030841.1 coordinate 14,009,087, forward strand.
AAAACCTAAGCATCAAATTGCAAAATATAAATCACAATCATATGAAAAAATTAACTATACCCCCCCAAAAAAAATCAACATCCAACTTATATTTAGATTGTCATAATACATGCAAATGAAGTCGAACCTTGCCAAGAAAATTCACAATCTCTGTTGTTGGCCTGATGAACTGTTTTTGCCGATTGCTGCCGATACAATGTACCTAATCAAAACAAAAAGGTGTCCTGCAGTTTGAAAGCAATGTAAAGGCCTACAATTTCAAAACACATCCTACAATATATTATAGCTGTGAAAATGAACCAAATGATTACATTAGATGGACCAGTAGCTTACTACCACTTATTCTAAATAAAGATCAATTGATTCCTCTTTCAATCTGTCTATATTTCATCGCACCCTTTCTCTTTTCTTTTGGATTGTTAAAAATCATTTTCGAATAAATAAATAAATATGAAAAATGAATTAATGTAATGTCATTACACACAAGAAAAATGAACAGATAGACAACCACATACAACCTGAATGAAAACGGTAAATAAAATGCTTTAAAGATGCATTACACTCAGAGAGAAAACTGTTGGGATGATAAAATATGGCAGGCATAATAACATGTGTGGAAATAGATAGTAATATCAATAAAGCCATTTGTTGATCCATAACAGCGCCATAGAGTTGTGGGCATGAGAACTTCCAGACAAGACAAGATCTAATGTGTAAAAACCAAGTAAAGTCATTTCTCTCAGCTGATGTTCGGAACAGTAGGAGCATCACTAAACAAGATATGGAAAAGTCACAGCATTCCAGTGATCACCAAAGTCTGACTATGAGATCACTGGTGTGGCTGGTCGCTACACACAGCTGTGAAAGCTGGACAATAATGAAAAAAGCAGCGCATTCAGGCATTTGAAATGAAAGGCCGAAGGCAAACAATGAGTTTCTTGGAAAGCAAAGAAAACAAACAAATGGGTAACGGATAAAGCAGGGGTTCAAACAATCCTGCTGGAAAGTTAGAAAACTGAAATACTGGGGACATATTGCACAAACAAAACAGGAATGTCTTGAGAAATAAATAATATAAGGCACAATGCCAGAATCACGAAAAAGAGGTGAACCAAAAAAAGTGGGAAGATAACATCAAAGAATGGATAGGACTAACTATAGAGCAGGCAACAACAAGAGCAGAAGACCGAAGCACATGGAAGAAGACAGTCCACAATGCAGCCAATCTTCGGAGCAAAAACGGTTAAAGACAAGACAAGATGTTCAATGAAACAGCTTCACATATGACTAATTAGCAGCAACATTATCATCTCAGCTGTGATGGAAGAGTTTATGCATCTTAAACAACATAAATGCTAAAAACAGTCAATGCAAGTCATGTCACATGCACATATAGCAACACATAATGCCCAGCCGTTACTTACAAATGTTGAAACTTTCTAAAATCAACCCTGAAGGCAGCAAAGTCTACATCAGTGTTCACCAGGCAATCAAATGACTTTTTAAAGAATCGTGCAGACAAGGCCACTGCTCAAGCAATTAACCATGCACTGCATATGAAGCCAAAGACCTAACCTAAGCAAATTACATATTTGACATCATTGCCTGTAATTGGCATATACATCTCTCTAAAATAAAATATTTGAGGGCTTGTGTCACAAAAATAAATAGCATAATCTGAATCTGAGACACCCGACTTTACTTTGCACTTACTGTGCAGTGGCCTGGTCCCAACCGGAGTCTTCGGATATGGACAACTTGACTGCAATGACCGTGCCGTTCGGCGCCTCTTTTCCGAAAGCCATGTGAGAGCTTTTGATCCTTCTCCACGCTCTGGTCTAGTCTGAACTGGAGTGATCTGTGCAGTCATTGTCCGTGTTTCAGGAGTGACGTGCATAATAGAAGTAGGAGTGATCATCTTTCACAAGAAACGAGAATTCAGATCAGTACCAACATGGTTAAAACAGAATTTGAAAGAGATCAATATATCGGAAACTACTACTTGAAGAGGAATGTTTTTACACTAAACCTCAATTCTATTTCAGGTTAGATAGACCTCTATTCAACAAGTCCAATACAACTATATTCCTTTTATGATATTCCAATTAGCAGGCACGGAACAGCCATATGCAAAACATTAAACAAAATCAATTAAATTTGAATGAAGCGAAATAAAAGAGGGCACTTGTATTTCCGCTCAATATATTGTATCTACAAGTTTGTTTAGCGCTGTATTAATTTTAGAAGAAACTAGAGGAATAATATTTATTTGAATACCCGGTGATTATTTCTGATTAATTTGTCAGTATATTTGAATACTTCATCTTGATTTCCTGTTTGGCAAGAGCATCATCTTTAAGTCGGAATGGTCTCTCCGGTCGGGTTCAATACCCGGGGTCATCATCATCATCTCCTTGTTCCTTCATGAACTGAAGTTAAGGTGACAGCAGGAATTTCTTTCCTCCAACCATGTCGATCCTCTGTCTTCTTGACTGCTGCTGACATTTTCATTCCTGTCCACTCTTCCACGTCATCCGCCCATCGTCTCCCCGGGGTCGGATATTTCATTTCTCTGACAGTCACATGTCGGACGGCATGTAGCGGAAGCAAGAAATATCTAATTGACGTGTGAGCTTTCTCTACAGTCTATATTTTAGTGGCTATGGAGAGTGAATTTGAAAAATATAGCTGCCTACAAAGCATTATTATTGTGGCCTATGTAATAAATACCTGACAAAGCAGCGCACGCAATTATCAAGAGCAGGCAACAACTGATTGGGCAGACTCCGTGGTCAAGGCAAACAACAGAAACAGGACAAACTGACTTGAGAATGACAGATATGCCCTTAAAAATTGTGAATCGCACTAGAATATCTGAGATCATATCTCACAGGTTCTCTGAAAGTAGATTGACTCTGAAACTTTGGGCTATTTTTCCGGATAGCTTCGACTGTTTTGTTTAAGATCCTCTAGCGACAAAGGCGTTGTTGGCGACGGATTATTAGACTACAATTGTTTTAGTTTTTAATATTTTAACTTAATTTGCGTCTTTATTTGGTAGATTGCATAAACGGCTTGCTTTAGCAGTTGCAGTTAATGCAGGTTTTACAGTTTCGTTTTAACCAATCAATTTTGAGAGGTGTATTTTGATTTAAAGTATAGTGTTTTGTTTTTAAATGTAAATATAAATAATATAGTTCTATAGCGCCTTAATTTTTTTGAACTAATCAGCCTAAAAGCTACGCAATCCATATAAATTTCCACTTAGCACCGGTGGACATTTGAGTGCCCGGGAATCGAACCCTGGTTGACGGCGGGCAGGGACGACGCTCTACCAAGTACCAACAGAGCAATCGAGGCACCTATTGATGGTTTTGTAGTGGTAATGGTGGTCATACTTTTACTCTGAACAGGAAATGAATAGGCTTTTAATCCTTCCATAATGTGTCACAGAGCCCATGCTGAACAGGCATCATTTTGCCACTTATGCAGTCTTGCTGCTTCCCCTTGCCCCAGAAAAGTCTTGCTGCAGCACCTAGGACTGATTGAAGTCGATTAAGCAAAGATGTCAGTCGTTGGTCATCAAGATTTGTGTGCAAAAGCTTGGTTCAGAGCCAAAGAAATCAGTTAGATTGGCAGCTGTAGGAGATGGGTTCTAGGACAATTCGGAGATGGACAATTCGGAGATGGACAATTCGGAGCGGACAATTCGGAGACGGACAATTCGGAGCACAGTTTAACCCTAACTCTAACCTTAACTCTAACCCTAACCCAAACCCTAAACCTCACCCTAACCCTAACCATTATAAAAAGTCATATTTTAAAACAGTTTTACAACTTTTGGGGCGAATTTTGTCCTTCTCCGAATTCTCCGTCTCCGAATTGTCCGCTCCGAATTGTCCACTCCGAATTGTCTGTCTCCGAATTGTCCGGTCACCAGGAGATGTCTTTGGTCTAGAGTCCATAGCATTCAGTTTGTTGGGAGATCTAAGAAATAGAAGAAGAGTGTTCCATGCTTTTGGGACTGTAGCAAGAATGTCCCATTTTTATGTCTTTTTGTTCATGTATAAAAGTTCACTTGTCTAAATGTGCATGAATTGAGAAAGGGATCGTGTCTAATAAAGCAAACATTTAGACTAGAATAGTTTTGATAAATTTATTGATGTTGTTATTGTTTGGCTTTAAGTTTAAGAAATGTCAAAGCAACACATATCAGCAGGAACATCCCGAAAGTGCTCCAAATCATCGCATTTGAAATCATCTGCCAGTCATCATTTAAATCTTGATCTTCAACATCCAGAAAGGATAAGACATTCTGGTTGTCTGAATTCTGCTGCCGATAAAAGAGGAAAATGGTGTGACATCAGACCTTTTGTTGAAGACATGTCTCTCAATAACAAACACAAGCTCAATGGCTATGTGAAAAATAATCTTGATGACAGCATTTTGGGTAGAATGACACTGGTAAATTTGGATAGAAAACTAAAAGCAGCTGCGGACATTGCCTTACATGAGCGCCAAGTGGGAAAAATTAAGGAAGATGAATTTGTTAGTACTGAAGAAATCTATACAGACAGAGATATTGAAATTCAGAAAACAAAGATGATCCAGCATTTGCAAGACGAGCTATTTGACTGTCACTCTACTATAGTGAGTAAGATAATAATGGCCAGTAATTATTTATGACAGATTTATATGTGCTGCATAAGTTAGCATTTGATTAAGCAGTTAGTTGTTAAATATGTTAGAGGTTAATTGTAAGTACGGTAATTAGGCCTAATAAAGGACCAGTCGACTCAGCTGTGAATGAGTACATCGGGTGTTAACTCGGTGGAAGGAAAGGCAGTGAGGGAAAGGTTGGCAACCGTCCTCATTCAGCCGTTGCTATGTAAAACTGAAGGTGCTAACCCTTCGGTTCTCCGTACGGGCGCTGAGCCTATGGAGTGTACCTACCTTATCTTATTAGTACATGAAGTATGTTGATCTCTGCAACTTAGTTGTTAACAAGGTATCTATAATCAATTAGTTACACAAAAATGCATGAGATTGAGGACCTCTAGCCGCTGTCAATCGGATGCTATTTGCTGGTGCGTCTCTGGGAAGCCTCGCTACGTGACCAAAATGTCAAGTAGATGCGAGCTTTGGCTATAGTTCGGCCTGGTTTGGTGCATACTGGTGCATTTGTAAAAGTCCTCATTCTGAATGTAGTTGTACTATTTAACCCCAGGATCTCATGCAGTTGCAGGTGTGGAAAGACACACAAACACACACACACACACATGTTTTCATACAGAGACCTTAGAAGCATTGATCTTTCGTTATTTCCTGTTTCATGGAACTTGGCTTACTGTATGGTGATGAAGGTGCACTGAAATATATATAGGCCGAACTATATTACCGTATATTGATTTGGCAATTTTTTTAAAGGGAGCATTTGCTGGACATTCTGTATTTAGAAATTGTTGAAATCTGAATCTTCTGAGAATACTAAAGAACTGCGGTCAAAAATCGATTCAATGAAGGAAGAATTGGCAACAGAGATTGGAAAGAGATCGAATTTAGAGAACTCTCAGACCGCTCTTATGAAACTTATGCAGGAAATGGAGAAGCTGTTGCAGAGTGAACGTGATAAAGTTAGACATTTTATAGACTTATGTGCTTTATGATTAAGTGATCATATTTCTGTTATAATGTAAATTTGCTTTACGTTGGTATATCATGCATAAATGTTTATTTATCACTCTTTATCTGCTTTGGAAATTAGTTTCTAAATATTGGACATTTTCTGCTTTTGATTTTTTAAAAATTATTTTTGAAATAGTAAGAATTGGACATTGTTTCAATTGTGATATTTGACATTTCTTTAATCTTTCTTATATATCTTTGTGGATGACATTAGTATGTTTTTTCTGTGACTGCCTACCTGGATCTACAACCTCGACCACCACGGACTACGAATTACGGGCTATGGATTTACCTAGATTGAGCGCTCGTGAATAAGCTGGTGCACTGCGCCAAGCTTTCGGGCAGCGCTATAGAAATTTCGTGTTTACTTACTTACTTTCCAAAAGCTCTTTTTTATCTGTGTCCATGATTTATTGCTGCTTAGCAGTCAATTTGAGTGATAACCAATCTTTGCTTAAACATTTGCTTTCTTGTCCTAAAAATCAATTTTTTTCTTATTTATTATCAAGACATTTAGGCTGATGATACTGTATATCATTATTTATTCATGATTTTATTGTGATTTTCAATTACTAAACAAACATTGTTTCTCTGTAATACAGGTTTGTGATTTGATGTCAAATTGTACAAATCTCAAACAGGACAGTAAACACTGGGAGACTGTGTACAAACAGGAGCAGCAGTTTCGACAGGAGATTGAACAGAAGTACTTTGAATTATTAGACAGAAGTATGTCTTTCTGTTGATGTCTTGATTCATTTGGAAATTGTTAAAGAATTTTGACTTGTTACTTGTACAATAGACATATTGATGAAGTGAGCTTGCTTTCTACCTGTTTCTGTGGTATTTTATGCTGAAGAGGATTTTTGTTTAATGCAGTTTCTCCCCTTTTCTAGGCAGAATGGAAGAGCAGAATGACAATTGCCTATTATTAACTGAAACAGAGAAACTTCGTCTGCAATATTCTGACCTTATTGAACAACTGAACAGGATGAAAACAGTTGCAGACGAGCAACAGGTATTTCTGCTTTTGTAATTTAGCGAGTTTTGTCAACCCCTTCGACACCGGCAATCCATTTAAATAACTGAAAGGTCATGAAGCCGAAATATTGGCGTTATGGGGCAAAGGGGTTTCAATATTTCATTGTTTTGCTATCTGATACTGATGACAGATTTGATTGATTGATTGATTGATTGATTAAATTATGGAATAGGAAAAGCATCAAATAATTATCCAAGTTTTCTGTGATTGTGTAGATGTGTGACCTTGTGGAAATGTTATGAATGTTAGAATAGTCTTTTTTTCCCTTGAAAAGGAAATGGAGAAGAAATTGGCAAAGGAAAATGAACAGCTAAGATGTACTGTTGACAGCTTAAATGGAATCTTATCTAAGGTACCTTGTTCTCAGATGGTATTAAACTATCAAACACACCATGTGTATCCACCACTTTGTTGTGTTTTTTCATTTGAATTTGAATATTCACTTGCTGAAGTAGTGGTAGGCTTTTTGCCATGCAATCAGAGGGCAGCGGGTTCAAATCTCACCTGGCTACTGTGTAGTGACCATAGACAAGTTATTAACCCCCAATTTTCTGTGAGAAAGAACAAGAACTCACTCATCTCATCCCTGGATGGCATAGAAGCTTACTGGACTTGCCTTTTGTCAGATAACTCGTCACCGCCATCACTGTTTATTCGGACACTTTGCTTTTCTTATTATGCTGATGCACATTTTCTGGCTTTGACAAAGAAATATTCACAGATATTATTAACTTTATGATGTCCTGTGTGTTTTTTATTATGGCTTTAGTATTTTATTTGAGTCATTCGTGATTAGTGAGTGAAAATAATTGAAATTTCGATTAAATTGAATGAAGTACTGCATATGCTTAGTAGTGTTGATTATAGTTATATTAAATATTTACTTACATTTTGTATATTAAAAAATGTAGTTATTATGTCTAAGGCTTAAATTTATGGATTGTTTTATTAAACTTTATGCAGCCATTGTATTGCATACCGGTATCTTGCTCAAAAACCTACCTATTTGCCCATTAAAAGTACCGGTAATCAAAATGTGAGTGCTTCTGAGTACTCATCCTAGGAGGTGCTATATAAATACTTTGTTACATTACATTGCATTATCTGGTAGCATGACTACTTTCATCATCATCATTATCATCATCATAATCATCATCATCATCATCATCATCATCATCATCTATGCATAGCCAGCGGGAGCCATAGCATCACCTGTTGATTATGGCCACGTGTGATGGCTTGATGCCATAGGGAGGCAAGAGTGGCGCCAGTTTGTTGCTGAAGCTGATCAATCCATCTCTTTCTCGGGTGGCTGGCAATGTGGAAACTTGTTTGGTGGTGTGGTATGGTCCGTACAGGCTACGTGCCCAAAGAGTGCTACTTTGATGCAGTATTTTCATGAATATCTCACAGGTCACAGCATTTACAGTTAATTATGCATTTTTATTGTAATCATTCGATAATTAATTTTGCCTCCGTTAATTTTTGCTCCCTGAATTGTCCTTTTAGCATGTTGAGAAAACTTCATCTGATTTAGAATGCAATTCATCCGACTCGTCTGAACTAAGAGAACGACTAGAGTCTGCAGTTCAAGACAGCCGTTTGTATCAGCAAAGATGGTAAGTTGCATTTGGCAATTGATCTTTTTAATTTTTCCTGTGTTCAGAGATGGTTTGTAAATTCTTTTTACATATTTTGAATAGATGTGCTATTCTTTTAGTGAACTCTGAATGTGTGATGTGAATCTTTTATTTCATAACATCATAATTGTTTACTTGTTTTCATTTAGCAACCAGCAACATTATCAAATTGACGACTTGAAGAAAGAATTGCAAGAAAAGATAAGTGAACTGACTCACTTGGAAAGGTCTTCAAATGAAAACATTTGCGAGCTTTCGAATAACTTGAAGGACAAAGAAATGGAGTTTGAAAAATGTATAAGAGAAAAGGACATTACAATTGAAAAGGTACAAAATGTCAGAAGGAACATCCTTAGGTTTTTGCCATTTTGCATTGAGTGCAAAGAGAGTTTTTGTATGTATGCCAATGCAAGGTGTTGATTTTAATGTAGCTTATTATGCCAACATTGTACCACTTACCAGCATATAATATATAGGAATATATAGTATACGTTTCCTTATAATATGCAGAAGAAGTTTATGTATGCATACATACCGGTATACATGTATATATGTATACATGTATACATACATACATACATTTATACACACATTCATGCATGTATACTTGTATGTATCCATACATACATATATATATATACATGTATTCGTATATATCAGTGTCTCGCAAACTTTTTACCTCGCGGCACACTAAACAGAACAAATTTTTTTCACGGCACATTCTTCATAAAATTACAAAACCAACCAACAATTTATTAAATTGAGTGTTCTTTATTAAGGAACTGCCGGGTCTGCAGTCACATATAATGATATGTAGATGTAACAAACGCGAAAGTAACGTTCATAGACTGTAGATTCTCGCCGTTGTTTTCCTTAGTGTCGTTTTCACCTTGCATTTTCTCAGATCTTGCCAAAAATTTATCCATTTCAAATTTCATAGGGCTAAATCTCGGTAAAAGCATCAAATTCAACTGTTACTATACTTATAGTTACCCTACTATTGCAACATCTCAACACATGCAATGTAATAATTTCAAAACGGTAATTGGGTCAAATGTATCCTTGCGCGCTCAGACGCTGTTGTTTTTACATTGTAAAGGTCGCAAGGACGGTGACGTCAACGAAAGACGTTAATTTCTGGCAGTTGTATCGTTGCGCGTGCAACGTTATATAAAAAAATGGATGTCCGATATATTGTATTGTAGGCTGTGCCGCAGGCTGGTGTGAGGTTCTATATATGACGCCATTTTTACACTTGCTCATCCGGCAAAATTTTTAGGAAGGGAACAAAAAAATTAAAATAATAGTAAAATTCTGAAATTCTTTCACGGCACAGCTGGAATCTCTAGCGGCACACTAGTGTGCCGCGGCACACAGTTTGCGAGACACTGGTATATATGATGAAAAAAGAATAGGTACTCTTGTTTGCTTATCAGAAGAAAATTTAATTTGATACTTTTACCTCTTGTTATATTGAGGATTTTTAAATTGATTATCTTTATAGGAATTGTTATTGGATCTTAGGTTGAACATTCTGTACAAGAATTGATAAAAGAGAAGTCAAGTTTCATGGCTCAACTGCATGAGATGTCGTTGGAGTTGGAAGGAAAGAAGAGCAACTGTCGACTTCTCCGGCAAGAAAACCAAATGCTTTCCAGCAATATTGATGATCTCAAAATGCAACAGGTAAGGTTTTTGTTTATTGTCTCTGTACTGTTGGCAATTCCAGCAAATTTACAGTATTTATCAATATAATATTCAGAAATCTGTTTTCACTGGTTATCCATTTGAGTTGTTGTGTAGCATGCCTTTCCTAGAGTAATGACTGATAAAAATTGTTTATAATTTTTATATGATATTTCTGATTTTGTTGTGCTGATAGTTATCTTCGTTTTCTTCTGGATTTTCTTAAACAGAACTTGCAGTTAATTCTTATTTGATTGTTGTGCATGCATTTTATTTAAAAAATGAACTGATGGCCAAACTGAAATGAAATTTGGAATATGCCAGTACAGTTACGAGACGAAGTTTTTTCAGCTATATCTCACATGAAGGTGACATTATTTGCACTGGGGTTTTGTTTTGTTTCCATCTGTTTCACCAGTTCATCCTTTGACTTCCGTCTTTCTCCGTCTGAACTTACTGATAATTTGCTTTGTGTAATGCATTTAGAAAAGTCAGGATTACGTAGAAAAATCTCTTAACGATATGACAGAACAGAGGACAAAGCTATCATACGAGAATGGACTTCTGAGATGTCGTTTAGAAAAACTGCAGCTAGAATTAGAGAGACTGCCAACTATCTTGTCGGAACTTCAGCAGTCGAAAAAGAATGCACTAGAGATAGATGCAAGGAATAAAAAGGTACTTGGCAGATTTATTTGTTGGTAGGTGTTTGTTCAATGTCTTAAACTTGTTAGTTTTCCGTGTTTCAGTTGATGTTAAATGTAATCTTGAACAATGGTAAGTATCTGCAATAGTTTCAATATTCTGTTTTTGCTTAAGCAATTGTGATCATTGGAGATAAGGGTCAGTGCCTTAAAAACATTGATTTGTGTGAATCTTATATGTAAGAATGTCATTTAGTACATAAGAAACATTTCTTATGTGGGATCATTTTTCTAATGTTGATGCAATTGTTGTTTCCTCTGGTATTTGTTTGGAGGGAGTTGTGATTTTGAATATCGGTTAGCATACTTAATCAGCTAAATCCAAGTTTACAGTATCCAATACTGAAAAGATTTATATGCTATGACAGATATACTATATTTTCAATTGTTAAGTGTTTTGGCAGTACTTGTATGATATGCCACCCTAATCAGTTCCTTATTATTATTATTATTAGTAGTAGTAGTAGTAGTAGTAGTAGTAGTAGTAGTAGTAGTAGTAGTAGTAGCTGTAGTAGTAGTAGTAGTAGTAGTAGTAGTAGTAGTAGTAGTAGTAGTAGTAGTAGTAGTAGTAATGAGATAAATCCTTATATTTTATGACAGTTGATTATTTTATTTGATCAGGTTTTTAGAGAATAATCAATAGATGTGTCTTAGAATTTGGTTGTTTAAAATTTATTTTAGTGTAGATTGAAAATTGAAATTATATAATTTTCAGCTTCAGACTGATTTAGTTGCAAGTCAAACACTTGTTCATCAACTGGAATCTGAATTGAAATCAACGAAGACTTTGCTCGAACAACTTTATTCAGACTTAAACGCTGCAGATGCAGCACGGGACAAATTCGCGGCTGAAAAACAGCAATTGGCTGAGGAAGTCACTCATCTCAGAAATGGACAAATGAAGACGGTGAGAAATGTCTTTTATATTTAAATGCAGGCATTGCTCTTGTTATATAAAATCTATGCTGTTTCATTGTGTTGATACAGGGTGGTGCAAAAAAACCGGACTATATTAAATGCAAACCTAAATGTGACTAGTCCGGTTTTTTCACCACCCTGTAGTATACTGAATGTAAATTTGAGTTAGTTCATATTATTTAGGCGACTTCTTCGAGTTCTCTGCATTGTACAGGTCTTTTGTGTTTGGTGCTCTTTCCTTGAGTGTCTTGGAAATATCGATGTTGTAGTTATCCATCACCCAGCCAAGAAACATGATTCTTGGTTGTTTTGTTTTTTGTCCTTTAGGCATCCTTCTATTGCCATCATATTTGATACGTTTTTTAGTCACAGTAGCAATGAGCCATTGTGTAAAACCTGTCACATTATAAGGGTTACTGATTTTTATGATTGCAGCTCGCAAGTTTGCATCGTTTTTGTGTAAGCAACAAATAGCAGTTCAGATCACTCGTGCTGCATGTCTGTCATGCAAATAAATTTTAAGAGAATCAGTCGTGGCCTTGTTTTTTTCTTTACTGAAATTTCTTAGTGTCTTGATGTATATTTATTTATGCTTGCTTTGATCATATTGTTGTATTGGGGGGGGGGTGCAGTGGAGTAGTGACAGGATTTTTGTCATGCAGTCTGATAATAGTGAGTTCAAATCTGACCCTAGCCACTCTGTAGTGACCTTGGACAAGTTGTTTGCCTCTAATTTTCTGTGAGTAAAGCAATGGGAAACCATCTCTCTCATCTCCACCCCGGGTGTCGTAAGAGCCTCTTGGACCTGCCCTATGCCAGAGAAGCCATATTAGTCTTCATTGTTGTGTCATACATACAGGTTGAAGATTTGCAGAGCGCATTAGCCGCTTCCAGAGAGGACACTTCCAACATATCGGCGATGCTCGAGAGAGCGGTGAAATCTCACACCAACCTTCAGGCTACCGTTGAGGCTGAGAAAGCTAAGCAGGACTCGCTGCTGGAAGAGCTGACGAAGAAGAATAAAGAGCTGCGTTCCGTCAAAGAGTCTCTAGGATCAGATCTCGCGGCAGCCGAAGCTCGCCTTCGGACGTGCAGAGATTTTGAATTGGCGCCTCTGAAAGGGGAGTTGTCTAAACTGAGGGATGACAACAAGAGTCTATTGACTTCAATGGATGAACTACTGAAGTCGAATGAAAACTGTAAAAGTGAAATCGAGCAACTTCAGAATGAAGTGAGCAAAAAGTCTGGACTGTTGAAAACTCTTAAAGAAGAGAGGTACGTACGGTAGTTTCTGAGTGTCTTGTTATTTCCAGTTATTTCTGCAAAATTGTTTACCCTATGATACAAAGCAGACATAAAATTTTGATTGAAGATATTTCCTTTTTTTCTTAATTTGAATATGTATTTTATGAAGGACCTTCGAAGTTTATTATTTTCGTTAATGTCAGCTAAATTTCTACAGTTACACAGCTGAAGTGATTGTTTATCGAATATGTCTTATATCCCATGCAGAGAAATAAGAGATGGCCTGCATATGAAACAAAAACACAATCTGGAGGAAAAAGTGGAGTTTTTGAATAGTCAACTGATTCAGGAGCAAAATGATGCCACTAAGAAATTTGAAGCAGAAAAACAAGAAGTAAAACTATTTTGTGTGCAAATTTGTCTAAGAATTTTAGCTTATTTTTCTCAAGTAGCAGTTTTCTTCAGTTGCAGTTTGATGCTTTTAGCTTGAACACTAAAATTTACCAATTTTGCATTTCAGATTAACTTATTTGTCAATTCAATTTCTCAGTCTATCTATTACTGCTAATTTCAGACTCTTTTAGTTTCCATTTTATTAGGTCTATCAATATTTTCGTATTGATTTTCTCATCTATGGTTGATGAAAATTTTGATTTTTCATCATGTCAGTCAGTGAATCACGAGTTTGGATAAATTTGTATATCACTATTTAAATGTTTGCATTTGATCTGGGCTATATCAACAAAATTAAGTGTAACTGTGTCATGCTGTGATCCATGAACTTGCCCTTTGGATGTTGACTATTGCCTGGCTGATCTTTTCCATAGCTAATTTAAGAAAGGCTGAGCGCCTAAGAATATGCAGCTACTGTTGTGCTACTTTCCAAGGCGCTATAGAAATCCACGAGATTTTACTTACTTACTTACCGTACTTAGGTGATTTTGTATTGGTTTTTGTCATTTTGTGTAGATGAATTTTCTGTACGGTCAGTTGAGGAAGAAAAACAACGAAATTGACGATGAAAATACTCGGCTACAATGTAAAAATAAAGAACTGCAGTTCAGACTAAAGGAAGAAAACCAGAAGACTGAATCTTTGCTTAAAGTAAATGAAAACTTTTATGACTTTAAAGTTTAAAGCTACTTGCCCTGAACAAAACTAATTTACAGGTTTATCAACTTCACTTCGATTTGACAAGGCTTGTTTCTAGATGTTAACGGGTCATTTATGTACAGTACATTTTACATTAGGGGAACTAGAATGAAAGTTTTTAAAATTGCATTTATAATTAGTTTACCCTTTGTTTGGCAGCATATGGTATTTTTTTGGTTATTAACAATGTTCACAAAGAATACACTTTATTAAGGTGGGAAGCCAGAACGATCGTAATATTATAAAGTTTGAATAACAGTCGATGTTGAAGTTAAACAAGCTCATTTAGTTTTAATAGTGCCACGTAGTTCTGTTTGAGTTTTTCATTTAATTTTTTGGAAGCTTGTTGTGATAAACAGCGTTTATTTATGCAGATTTCGAGAGATCGCATTGCTGAAATGGAAAAGAATAATGACGAGTATATGAGAAAGAATGAAGCACAGGTATGAGAATTCTAAAAATTACTATATCAGTTTAGAAGTATGTGGTTGAAGGCTGATAGTTTTGAAGATTTATGGATGGAAGGTGGACCATCATCTGTATATTGGGAAATGCACGTTAAACTTCTCAACTTGAAGCATTTATTGACCATTTGTCTTGTTATTAACTGAAGGTCTTCTAATGCACCATTTTAGTAATGCAATAATGGCATCAGTCAATCTATGGTTTCTCAGAAATAGAACAGTAATGGTCAGATCCATTAAGTAAGTCAGTTCGGTGGCATAGCTAGGATTTTCCGAAGGGGGGTTATGGTTCACATGATTCTAAACTTCGGAAAATTCTGACCAGCAAAAAAAGGTTATCATGGTTTTTCATGATTAGCAAATCGGTAAAAATTCTGCCAAGCAAAAAAAAGGTCGTCAGCTATTATATAATAGGTATATTATGGACGCCCGTACAACTATATTGATGCGCATTTTTGGTTGAACAGCCATGGAGGGTTTATCCTCCAAACCCCCTCCTCTTGGCTATGCCACTGAGTCAGTCTCATGTCATCTAAAACGTCTTATTTATGTGTTCAAAATCCTGTGAACTTGTAATTAGCTCTAGAAACACACTAACATGTTTGACTTACAGAATTTGATATTGGATTTACTGTATGAATAACTCTTTTTTTAAATTGTGTTTTTTTCTTTTCAGTGTCTGACAATTCAGAAGTTTATGTCCGTTGTGCTCAAGCTCCAGAGTGAAATGAAGTCACTCGAGCAGATTAAGATGTCCGGAGTCGACGGCCAGCAATCAAACGAACTATGCAAAGTTCAGAATGCTCAACGGCTAAAACTTTCATACGAGGTGCAAATTTACCGGTATATTAGGAATAAGTGTTTTCAGTATGTGTAGCTTCTGTTTGTCTCTTTTTAATGAAGGATAAGAGCTGATTTGCTACAGAGCTGCACTGTTGCATCCATCATTAGTTAAAATTAAATGATCTTGTGAACATGCTAAGTTAGCCTACTTGTTAAGAACAAAAATTTGTTGTTTTGTGGAATTTTTATGTTTTTTCTGCCTATGTATTTAGTATAACCAATTATAATATCATGATGATAAGAAGATATAATAATAATAATAATAATAATAATATTATTATTATTATTAACGTACTGATTAATGTAGTAACTTGTGCGATAACAGAGAAAAACCGCACGCTGTGAGAAGGCTGCAACAGTCTAGTGCCACTCCCACAAGTCAAAAAAAAGACTATCGTATATATATATATATATATATATATATATATATATATATATATATATAATGACTATATCATTTTAAGTCATTATGTCATACCAGTATATATATATATATATATCTTCATATGCTGTGCAAAAACAATGGATATTTAATCAGGCATCTTCTCCATTTGTTTTCATTAGGATGAAACAGAAAGAGCAGTTTTGAAAGAAATGAAAAGGCTTGTCCGGGAGTTAAAAGGATCACGGTAAGGAACAACTGCCGTATTCAGATTTACGCACTTCTTTTTACAAGTAATGTTCAGTTTTTGTCATTTGTACATTGCTTTGGAGAAGTCAATAGCTGGAGGACAATGACCTGACGTGACCTGTTTGTTGGAATGTATTATCTTGTATTGATCTGTTGTGTTTGATCATTGGCTTCACACTTCTATATGTTATGCTCTTCTGTAGAGATCCTGATTTTGAACCCCGATATAGATCAAAGCATGGCATAAATAAGGCTCTGAAGTCAGTGGAAAGAGCAACGGCATTGGTGGAGGTGAGTCGTTTAACTGTTTGAATGTTGTGCTTCCCTAGTTAAGTACTGTGACACTTGGAATGCCATCGCCATAGTATGAAGATGGAATTCCCAACTGAGAAAAGCTGATTGTTTCTAAAGTTATAACAATACTTTATTTCTAAAGTTATAACAATACTTTACTGCTGTGTTGAGTCGGTTGATATATATATATATATATATATATATATATATATATATATATATATATATATATATATATATATATATATAATGGAACAGATGTGTTCTATAGAGATGGTTGTCTGATGCATTTGAACTTCACTGCATTGGTGTGTATAATTACTCAGTATCATGTATTTATTGTGTGCTGTTAATTGTGGGATATGAGATATTTATCTGCTGGATTTCAATGACTTTTTTAACATTGAAGATTTTACCCGTTAACATTTTGACCATGTTGCTTTTATTAGCCAGACGTGGTTGGCCTTTGCCATTCTCTACAGTAAATTGAAGTCAGTGTTTGCATTGCAGTTTATCTGCTGACATTCCATTCATCACCAGGCCTTGCCTGAAAATAGAATGCTACTTTATTTCCAGGCCAGTTGCAAGACAATCAGCTACACGACGGACGAACATTCGTTTAGCAGCAACACTGATCTTGAAAAGAAAATGTTGCAACAGCAATTGGAAAACGAACGAAACAAAGCAAGATCTTTGGAAAATAAGCTGATGCAAATTCAGGTGAGACAGACAGCGCTGAATCCTTATAGGTTATTCGCATAATATAAATGACTTCCTTTGATTTCAGTTTCAGTAATAGCAAACAATACAGGACTGTCTAAAAAAAAGAAATAATACAAGGCACGATGCCAGGATCATGAAAATGAGGTAGACCAAGAAAAAAGTGGGAAGACGACATAAAAGAATGGACAGGACTCACTATAGAGCAGGCGATAAGAACAGCAGAAGACCGTAACTCTTGGAAGAAGGCAGTCCACAATGCAGCCAATCTTTGGAGCGAAGGCTGTTAAAGACAAGACAGTAATAGCATGACTTCAGACTTGATGTATTTGCAAATTATTGAAAATCTTAAGCTTGCCCACATTATAATATGTGAATATACGTGTAACTACAGTATATATGTGCTGTAGTTGCAATAGCCTATATGTGTAAATGCAACTTTTAACTACACACTTTTTCATACGTTTTTTTGTAGCCCAATAATTGTAGAATGTAGAAGAACATGGATTTATTTGTTCAACTTTAGGCATCCAATTCAGTTATAATTCAGTTACATTAAATTCACAACTTGAACCTTTACTTCTTATTCATAAACAAAGTTGCTTGTAGAAACTTAATTCTTTTTCAAAAGATGGTAAAAAAGCATTGAAGTTGAATTGAAGACTTGTGTCCGGTGTATTGTAGGAGTCAAGCCTTCGTCATACAGAAGCTCTGGCCAGAGAACTAGACATCGTTAAATCCTCAACTAAAGTATTTTTAGGTTATAATCAAAACAATAGCATATAATGCAATGACAAATGTAATGCACACAATTATTATTTTTTAGTGTTTTGCAGGTACTGATTTATTTTGTAAAGTTTTTATGATGATCTTTGATAGCTAGTTTGATGGCACAGTAGTATATTTTGAAGTTTTTATAAGAAGACAATGTTTATTGTCAAAGATTTGTGATTGTAGCCGTCTACAGGATTAGTATTTATAAATCAAAGAAATGTTCACAAGCTTGTGTTTGTGTTTTGTTTAATGTAGGCAGTAATATATTGACAATAACTTTTCATTGACGTTTAAAACTGTTAAACGCAGCAACCACTTTGTTTCTAGACGAAAAGTTACCAGCTCAAAAGATAGCATATTAAACAACAGTTCCTGGGACTTAAATATTTTCATAAAATAAGCAACAAGCACAAAACAGTTGTACAGATGGTATCAGCCTTTTTTAATACAGTAGGATAACATTTAACCCAACGGTTCTCAACCCGTGGGCCGCGACCCAAAGGTGGGCCGCGAGAGGGAGCTTTGTGGGCCGCACTGGTCTCTAAACAGGAAAAACCAGTATATAAAATGAACCAAAAAGATCATCAAGGAGTTCCCTGCCCTTTTTGTTGCACTCCTTGTACTTCTTTAACGTTCCGAAAAGTCTGACAAGAAAAAACGTCGCCATTTTGTAACGCTTTATCTGTATAATGCCACTGCTTAATTTTACAGGTGGGCTGCACAAATTGTTTAAAATTCAAATCTGGGCCTTGCAGAGCAAATGTAGGAATTATTGAGAACCGCTGATCTAGCCGTTTGGGTCTGTGGCTCAGTATCTTACTTATTGAGGAGGTCCTTGGTTCTGAGCAACGTGGGTCATATTGCTGTTTCGCCAGGGTCCATCTATTATAGTAGCCTACGTACGCAGTGGGGGGGAGATGTTGCGTATGTACGGCGTGCAAACTTTTTCAAACCCCTCCCCCCTAAATTGTTGACGTAATTAATGGACAGTACCTATAGGTTCGATATAGAACGAGTTTTTTACGGTAGCTAAAAGAGCACAGTGGCCCATAACAGCGCAATTACAGCTTTGCGCTTCTAAGCTCGATCTGCATAGGCCTATATTAGGCTTCAGCGTAAATTGAAACGAATGAGAATTGGTCTTAATAACAATGAGCGCCATAGGTACGCGTTCAAGTCAGTTGCCGCGTGTTATGCAGATGTGCGGTTGCTCTAGCTGCACGGTCATTTAGTGCCAAGCGTGATCGCTTTGCGCCGAACAATGCATTAATTAGCACAACGCACTGGATCGAATTGAAAAGACTCAATGGAGATCCGGTTTCAAACACTATAGTAGGCCTAAACCAGCGATCAGCGCTACTGAATTCATTTGCAATTAGGGTAGTTCATGTTTTACAAGTAGCTAGCATAGGCTACGCCTACAGTGGCTTCAGTGGCGTAGCGAGGCAAAGTGCCGCCCGGGGCGAAAAAAAATTGCTGCCTTTTCGTTGAATTCTTGATAGGCAAAAAAAATTTGTATCGCTACTTCCTAAAAAAAATTTCATATGCAAAAAAGGGTTTACTCGAAGATGCCGCCCCTAGAGCAAGTGCCGCCTGGGGCGGTTCGCCACCACCGTCCCCTCGCTACGCCACTGAGGTTTCCCGGAATTATTGAACGATGAACGCTACACGGAGTCTTAATTAGAGGCATGCTAGGCGTAGGCCTACAGCAGAATAGTCTTGGGCATTTGTAGAATAAGTCCAAAGACAGAGGGATTGAAAATTCGAAATGCGAGCGGCACCGAAGCACTCAGCCTGTCATCGCTCGAAAGAAAAGAATAAATTCGATGAGCTGGCCGAGAATAGCCTCGAGACGAAGAAGGAATTAGATGGCGAGGACTTGCAGCAGCGTCCAAAGTCTGTCCTTTGTCCGTTTCTACAGTCGAGCTATGATGCGCCTGGGCAATTGCTATTGGCTATCGCAGAGAGAAATAGTTCGAATTCTGTGAACCCGAGCCGAAGTACTTCTCGCTGTCTGCAGTCCGAATCGCTGAACTCTTCCGCGGATTTAACTCGCGGTCTCGTTCAGAAGAATTCCAATCCTTGCGAAAGGATGTCGTGGAATAATCGAGAAGCGGTCGTTTCCATCTCACCGTGGTCTTTGTCGGACTACGTTGACGAGACTCGACGACCCAGTGTCAACAGTACCTGTCTGTCGAGCAACGCAAGACATCGGCAAAAGAATAATAATACTCCGGAGACACCAATCGCACGCAATCGGTCGAACCAGACAACGGCGGCCAACAACAACAACAACAACAACAACAACAACAACAAGAAGCGATGGGCATACCTATGGACAGGCAGGCGACCGACGGACGTAGGTCCAGTAGCGTACAAGTTCCACCATTATTCGGACATCCGCCGATACATGGAACAGTATCGTCAAGATCACGTGCACCGAGGGAGTTCATCGCCTGCAGAGACGAAGAATGGAGAACCGTACGTTCACGCATCGACTCTTTCCATCTGTTCCATCGGCGCTGCGTCGTCGGAACAGCCGCTCCAGGATCCAGTCCGACCGTTTCTTACCCAGCGCCTGCCGTCCAATCGCCCGACAACGGAACTCGACCAGCAGCGCAAGAGAAGAGCTAAATCTGGCGTCTCGTTGCTTGGTTTCAGAGGAAATTTGTACGAAGAGGACTCGACGTCGTTGATCACGAAGGGCAGTGTGGGCAAGGAGGATGGTGGGGTGGCTGGCGAGCGATGTATCGGCGGCTGTTGCGTCCTACACCCGAATAGCAGAGGCGTCCTTAGCTGCGTCGCCGCGACCGTGGTCATCAACGGCATTTCTTTGCCGTGGTGCTGTTTGCGCGTTGCCAGTACCCGTACACGAGGCAGCACGAGAACACCGGTCGAGTTCTTGCCAGCCACAAGGAAGACCATCAGGGATTCGTCGAAAGACAGACCTCCGCGTGTCGTTGTTCTCCCTGACTCTAGGACGGCTAGGTACGCCCATGTCCACGACCCCTGCTCTTATTGCCACGGAGGAGGGGTTTAGAGGGGTTTGAACACCCCACTTGCCATCAGGGCCACCCGTGAGATTCGTGCAAAATTTCAGGGGGGAAAATGTGTGAGGGGTTAGGGGGTAGGGTATGCAGAGGATGGTTAAGGATCGGCTCTACTAGTCTAGGCTAAGTATCAAGCGTTCTCTATATTTCTATATAACAATTAAGTTATCTATAATTACATCGAATCTAACAAGCAGTCGTGCGCCATGGCCGTCCATGTTAGGCCTACTATTTGAAAGAAATTTTATCGGATAGGCCTAGAAAAAAATATTGTTTAAAAGTTATTTAATGCACACATTACGTGTGGAATAGTAATTCTAACGAATTCTAATGTTGTAAAAGTAAAAGTTGTTCAGCTTCAGGAGGCTTCGCCCCTCTGACCCTCTGACCAGAGGTTTCGCCTCTGGACCCCACTGGTGCTCTGCCCCAGGCCCCCTCAACGTGCTCGCCCCATAACCAGTGGCGTAACTAGGGGGCGGGGGCACTTTGTTGACTGCCCCCCCCGGGCCCCGGGCGGGGGGGGGGAGAGGGGTCTAAGCTAGGGTTAGGTTAGGGTTAACCCTAACTTAAACTTAAAACCAACCCTAGAAATGATGGAAATGATGCGGTGAGAACCTTTTTTTGCTAGTCAGGGTTAAAAAAGGAAAAGTTGGAGATGATAACGTTTTTTTGCTCGTCAGCTCGAAACTCTGGGGCCCCCATGTCAAAGATGCCCCCCGGGCCCCCAAAAGTCACGCTACGCCACTGGCCATAACCCAAGGTTATTTCTAGGATTATCAATTTGGGGGTGTCGGTAAATTCTGGGAGTCCTCTGCCAAAAAGTCTGACAAGAAAAAAAGGTCATCCCATATATAGCAGAAATTAGGGGGTGTTGGGGTGTCGGTCTCAAATTTGGAGGGTGTTGGGGGCATGTTAGGGGTGTAAAAATATCCCTGCCATAGTACCCCCACTCTCAAACGTCTGGCGTCGCCACTGCCGATATACCCCCGTCGTCGCTACGCCTCTGTCCGTGGCGTAGCCAGGTTTTCGGAATAGGGAGGCCACATCGACATTTTCGGGTAAAAGTCTCGGATGAGACAAAATCGTCGAGCTTCTAGAGGGCCCTGAGAGTCCTGAGCCCCCCACCCCCACCCCCCGCACCCATTCGTGACTAAGCTCGCACTGCTCACTCGCTACTGTAGGCCTACATGGGCTTATTGAAACGCGTTGAAATGGCGTCGTTTTCTAACATTAACCCCTTAACTGGGGATCCCGGATATATCCGTCCATTTTACATTGAGTTACAGTTAAATACACGGTTAAGGGGTTAACAAGGCGTTCTGATTTTCGTTTAGAGATAATAACACGACATCCCGGTCTGTTACTGTAATCGATGTAACAGAGATGTGCGTTCAGGACTCGGCTTCATCCGATGTCCGAGCGTCGCAGTCAGAAGGCGATCGAAGATCAACGCCATCAACCTCTTTGGCCATCTTCACTTCGAAAGCCAAATAAGACAAGAAGTCACAAGATAGATCATAGATAACACGATTTTGTGGTAACACGGTTCAGGGGCGTCATTTGGAGGGGAAGGGGGCCGTGCCCCCAAGGAAATGAAGATATAATGTATAATGTATTAAATAAATAAATGTGCAAAAAAAGCGCAAAAATTGCCAAAAATTGCCAAAAAATTAACTCGCCCCAAGAAAAGTGTGAAATGACGCTACTGACACTGTTGTGTGAAATTATAGAGTGACAGTAATTTCTCTTCACCGTACGTTCTGCAGTGTTTATTCTAGCCACCTTGACATTGGGGGGATTTTGAAATGTTTGGGGGGGGGGAGAAGGTCCGAGTCTCAAAAAACCTTGACAAGCAATAGAAAACGTCATCCTTCCAACCTCCCATAGGCCTATATATTTGACCCTTCTCGAATGCCCTGGCAAGCAAAAATATTGTCCTTACATGTTTCCCCTCTCCAAAAAAATAAAAAGCCCCCATCGTCACACTTTTGGGGGGAAATTTCCATCCCTCTATGCAACATATAAAATCTTTTTGGGGGGAATTTTAAAACTTTGGGGAGGGAGGAATACCCCCAAAGAAGGCCTAAAATAAACACTGACCGTTCTGTCTTGTCTTCACATAAATGCCCGATATTGCCGGTGGCCCGGTGTCACGAGATAATGCATCCGGAGAAACTGACTGTACGGCCGTACGACTGATTTCAGAAAGATGCAAAATAAAGTGTCCGTTCTCGAAATAAATCGTCCGGAAAAATAAATCGATGATGATGACGATGATGATGATGATGATGATGATGACAGGAATGAGCACTGTGTCAAATACAAGTTCTAAAACAATGAGGGAGGAGAATAGACTAGAGCTGCCAGCAAAAAAGGACAGAGAGCCTGGAATCTGAGTCAGCACACAATGATTGCATAGCTAGGAATAACGTCAAAACTGAAATTTAAACGTTTCATTTTATTGAAACAGAATTGTTATTAGATAACTGAGAGATTAAAGCAGAAATGATCATAGCAAATATTAAGGACATCAAGTCCACATTCATAAAATAAATTATACAAAATAAGACTCACCAATGACCAGATGAAAAAGTTTCTGTTCTTCAAAAATAGGACAATGCAAAAAACATAACATCTACATATCTATATATCCACTTGATATTTTATACTTGAAAATAACTCCAATAAGCACCACATTTGAATAAAAAGAAATAACTTTCAACCAAAGCGCTAAATGCAAAACATGTCGATATGGATGAATGACATACGTTAGTAAACAAAATCGAAGCAAAGAAGATGTTGGAAGCTATAAATGGAACGATCAGTAATTTCTGCGAGACGCGCAAAAGCGATGATCCATGGTAACTGAAAATTATAATGAAGCCATTTAATGGGTGACTAGTCTATAAGCATTGCAGGAAGACCTCGGTCACATGACGCTTCTAAAAGAAACAAAACAAAGCAAATTAGTAAAACCCTCATAATTTATAATCAAATTGATTAAATTGTACCTAGAATCATAACCACATGACATATTAACAATACTTCTGAAGCAATTAAATTCTATTTGCATGCTCGTCTCAGCTTAACCCCTTAACTGGGTGCCCCGAGTAACACTCGTCCATTTTACATTGAGTTACAAATAGTTGCCCAGTTAAGGGGTTAAAGCATCCAACATCAAACTTGAACACAATTTTAGCACAATCTTCAGATTTGATTCTTGATGATTTCACTTTTAATTTAATTAACCAACTGTTATGCATGGGCGTCCACAGATTCGGGCAAGAGGGTGCACTTGCCCCCCCCCCCCCGATTAAAAGTGCAGATCTATCTTTGTAACTTACTATATTTTGTGCCTTTTAACAAATATTTTCACAATAAAATACTACACAAAATGAAATTGAGAAACTTAAATTTTACTAAGAACTGTGGAATAGAATATCTCAAAAACTATAGTCTATATATTAACAGTGACAATTGTGTTTTAACCACCCCTCCCCCCTGGAAATATTTCTGTGGGCACGACTGTGAGAGCCCATTATAATGGAATATTGAAGCCTGTCACTTACTGAAGTCCACTTCTTTGCAGAGTCATTTAATTCTCAGTATCTCAAACAGCTCTAAACGCTAGTGTTTTAAAGTTTTAACGATGACAAATTTTTACTTTCATTCCTCCACTATCCTGTTTGTCAACAGTGGATTCAAACATGGTAACACGGTTCAGGGGCGTCATTATTATCATTTATTGTTATATTTATTTATTTATTTAATATTCATTTATTATTAATATTATCAATTATTATCATTATCATTTATTAGGCCAATGACTAGCCTAATAAATAACGTTATAACATGATTTTCAGAAATTATGTATGCACCTACAGGTAATATATGTAGCCATAGGATAAACCAAACACCATTCTGCTCAGGAATAAATTCTAACTAAGAAGCCAGTTATCATACTTATAATTTAGTAGTAAATCTAGAAACACAAACGTCCAGGCAATAATGATTAATAGCACAATAGTAGTGGGGAAAAGAAGCCGCAATCATACAATAAAGTGCACCAACCTATACGTTTCTACTGCCCAATTCACTGCCTCAACAAATATACTGAAGCATTGAAATCAAATCCAGCATGCAATAGAAAAACAGCAGAGAAGAAGAAGAAGATGAATGAAGATCATTAGATAGAGAAATGAAAAGATTAAAACGAACAGATTAAAACATGTTTTATCCATCTGTTTTTAGAGTGATTGACTTAAAATTCTAGAAACATGTTTTTATAAATGAAAAATTAGATATTTAAGACAATTTACGCATGTGTCAGTTTCTGTTCAACATGATGATGTGTTCAAGCTCCATTCCTCATTATTTATTTTCTTCTGATGATTATTATTTAACAATGTTATCAATATTCATTTGGTCTAGGTTTCTGATTGTTACAGCATTTAAATTCAGTGCATTAGAAAAAGCAGTCAGAAATCAATACCAGGCCTTATACTAAACAGGTGAAATCATACAAGAAAGTTCAGCAAGTCTCAGCACAACTAAACTGTAACACAAGCAGAAATGTTACCTATTCAGATCCAACATCTGGGTCTGACACACTAACATAAGACAACATTTATACGCACATTTAAAACTGTCCATGCTTAAACAATGAATTCAGCAAAACGTGTGTTACTTTAACGAAAACTGCAAAACAACTTCCAACTTTGCAATGAAAACTTATGAAAAAATTTTAAGAGTTAAATTTCTATTTAGGTATTAATGGTTAGCCATCTGAGCCATTTACTCTGCATTTCTGTAAGATATTTTGCACTGTATGATGAAAATTTTCCATTAAGGTCAAATTATGAACAAACTATATATAGCATTCAACACAAAGTAATTTAAACAAAAACCAAAAACTTAGAATTAGTAAAGTTAGAGATGGGCTGCTTTACATTTCACATGCTTTACCAAAAAATTCTTAACAGTCAATGCAAGCAAGGATAAAGCTCAAATCCACTGACAGACAGACTTTCTTGGAGTATATAAAATAATAATAAATATACATGGGACTGTGGTGATAATTAATTGTTCAATGTTTGATTGAAGTAACAAAAAATTGACAGCCTAAAGAGAGTTACTAGTTACTACCCTGGTTTTCAAATAGACTTACTTAGCCTCGTAAGCCACTTTAAATTACTTTATTATATTATAAATTATAAATTCATAAAAAACTCAGACTGACAAGCACATTCCCACAAAAGTAAAAGTTTGATTTTTCAGTCGACTCGGTGTTCAGAACAATCTATAAATAGATATTGATGGCGGTCTATATGTGAATTATGGATATGATGTGGAGTGTTAAAATTTCAATTTACCGGTGATTGCTGTCGAATAGAATAAATATATAATTATAATCATTCTCATCAAGTGCACTATAAATTGAAGACAGAAATTATTTGCATTTTCTTGACTTCAGTTACCTGCAATTTTAAATGTCACTCCCAAAGTCAAAGCCAAGTATTTTGGTCATATGAGAGCAGAGAGCTGACTTTCTTATTATTTCTTATTATTCTAAAACGTCTAGTCTGTCAGAGGATAAAGAAAGACAACATACCCACATGTGACGCTTATGCTGAATAAATTACAAGGCAAATGTTCTGAATAGCCTATGCAATGGTGGTTCCAAGAAATCTTGGAGGGGGGATGCAATGAATTTATAGAAAGTTGTTGGCGGGATACAATAATGCAATGAATTTCTAAGGAGTTGGTGGGGGGGAGGATGCAATGAAGCAATGAATTTCTAGGAAGATGGCGACTTGTAGGGAGCCCGGACGTGGTATGCCCTGCTATAAATCCCGAAAAAGGCTGACAAGCAAAAAAGGTTGGTGGGGGGATGCATCCCCAGTCATCCCCAACGTGGAACCGCCCCTGAGCCTATGACCACAATGAGCAAAACCCCTAACCAAATTTCAGTATAGCAAAAGTGGATGAGTCGACTGAGCTTTGGTGGGGGTAAGCCCTTACAAATATGGCTCTTATTTCACTATTGCTAAAAACTGCACCATGAACAAATGTTCGAAGCGTTCAGAATGAGCACCTTTTTATCATCCAGCATCCAGAGAAACATTATTTAATTATTTTAATTAAATGCATTGTTGTTTTCTTCTGATAGAAGCAATTCTTAGAAAGCAAGACGAGTCGCACGGGGCAGATCAGCTCAAAGGTGCTGCATTCTAATCATGTACCAACGGTCTCACCTGCCAAGGCTTTTCTGCAGATCAGTCATGTAGTGATTGCATTGAGCATAGTATGTAGCCTGTCCGGTTATGAACTCATTCAGAGTGTGCAAATGCTGAACCTGCAAAGAAAAAAATAACATCAATAGAGCAATTAATTGAAATTATGATTTCCCACAAGAAAAAACTAAACTCCAAAGCATACTTCCATATAATAATAATAATAATAATAATAATAATAATAATAATAATAACAATAACAATAACAATAACAACAACAATAACAACAACAACAACAACAACAACAATAATAATAATAATAATAATAATAATAATAATAATGTGAATTAAAGTGGTTTAGGAGGCTAAGCAAAATCAATAGTTCACCATATGATATCAAATGTCTTGGGAATTCCACCACCGCAGTAGTATAGCTCAGTGGTTCTCAACCCTGGTCCTCAGACCAAAAGTGGTCTGCAAGAGGGGTCTAGTGGTCCGTGGCAAAGTCTGAAAAAACGTAAATAAAAAGACATGTATATTTTCATGTGAAAAATTTGAAAGTGCAACAAGCCAAAAAAGGTCATCAACACAACACAAAATAGGTCATCAGCACTTTTGTGTGTATTTTGTGCATTTTCAACATGAAAAAGTTGGACTTGCAAAAAAGATTTTTAAAATGGGCATTCACCGATTTTTAGGAGCAGATGGCTGCTCAATTTATCAGGTGGTCCGCGAGAAACTTTTTAGCATCAAAGGTGGTCCGCGAGGCAAAGGGTTCTGAGAACCACTGGTATAGCTACAGTCAAAATGGCTTTGGTGCAGTCTAACATGTCTGCTCTGCTTAGGCTGATGCTTGAAAACAACAACAAATTGTACCCAACACAAAGTGATCACTTAAGGAATAGATGAGTGAGGACCATGAATTCTCATTGCTGTTAACTTGATAAATGCATAGCACTGATTATTAATATAATTAAACCTAGGTTCTGTGAGATATTAACACATTTCCCTAATTGCAGACAGTCATTATAGCAATTAATTGGCATACCAGGAATACCTATCATTGCTTAGCATTAATTATTAAAGTTGTTTCTTCATCTGCATTAATATCATCCATAATTTCTCAATGCAATATTTAGTCCCAAATAATTAGCTTATTTTTCTTTGTCTGTTAAAATAGCATGTCACCATACTATATTCAAACAATTGTTCAATTTCGTCAAAAACAGAATATTCTTGGCTAAATACTCAACTACTAAAATAATATAGTGAATATGCATAAATTCTAGAAGGATGCAGATAAATCTTGATAACGTATCGCTCCAGTGACAATTTCCAAAATTTAAAGGCCCTTACACGACTGCCGATAATCTTTTCCAGGAGAAGTTTAGTGACTTCTACCTGATGATCAAACTCTCCTTGAACAACTCTCAAATCAGCCTCCACCTATGTATGATACATAAGAACAAAGACAACTTAATCAGCAGCAAATTGTATCACCACCAACTGAGTACGTACACAAACTCTGTCTTGTCAAAAATTACATCTCCCAAACTTGTCTAGTAAAATGAGCATTCCATCTAACTGCTTATCAAGGGCCAACAGATCATCTTCACTAAGCATTTTCACGTACTATTTCCTTGTATAATTTTTACGCTGCACTTGCATCAACGTGCACACAATTCGCGCGCTATCGTGCAACTCCAGAACTTGACAGTATAGAAACTCATAATTATTATACAGTACATCCCAATCATTATGGCAACTTTAGACAGACTCTGAGGTCTTGGATGTACCAGAAACAACAGAGTTTTCCATTTACCTCACAATATCAAAATCAATACAATGCTGCTCATTTATTGACCAAGTCAACACAAGGGATAGTTAGCCTGATGACATATTTATGTTAAGCTCTATGTTAGCTTAGCATCTGCCATGAATCAAGCCAATGTTGCAGTGTTTTATCCAGGCCTGTTAGGGGGATCCCCTCCCACCCAAAAAAACCCTCAAAACCCCCTCAATTTTTTTCAGCATTGACAAATTTTTGCAATGAACTATGTCTCTTCTCCTCCAGCAAAGTCATTACCCCCTCCCCAAAAGGTCAGGAGTCTGGATAAAACACTGCACGGTTGTGCAATGGTATTTCAGAATATAGACACCTATCTCCTTTAACAAATAAAGCCGCCTCCAAAAGTTCAGCTTCATGACTAAAAGGCAATTCCAAATTCCCCCTGAAAGTTTTAGCCTCAATTCGATTCTTCATTATTTAAAAATATTTTCACCAAGCTCTCTACTCTGCAAATGTCAAGGAATCAAGGCCCAAAATGCCATCAGTTGGTCACTCTGTCATTCCTAGTGAAGTAAGTAAGTGAATTTAATAATTATGATAGCAGAGACTGTGAACCTTTCATTTACTAATTTTAATTGTGCACTAGAAATATAAAAAATACATTACACTGAAAGTATCCTATGAAAATGACCTAACACACTGCATTAAAGTACTGTACTATCCACAGAAAAAAAGAAATTACAGGGAATACAATCAGAAATTTGCATCTGAGATGCTGTTAATAACGAGGATAATAGCAAAGTCTAGAGTGGTTCAAAGAGCATTTTTCTTGCGTGAGATGGGTTCATTATACTCGTACATCCTTCAACATAAAATGCAACTAAAAATGTTTAAATGCTGCAACTGTACACAAAAAAGATATAACTCACAATCCGAAAATTTCAAAGAATATCTTATTCATGTCATAAAAAAGCTCGTCTGAATATAAAAGACGTGCACACTGCATAGCACAACCACTATGACAGAAAATCTATAGCTTACTGTAGTATCAGCTGCACTTGCACTAATAAATATTGTACGTGCAACGCAATGATAAAGCAGTATCAATAACACCATCTGCTATGATATATATATATATATATATATATATATATATATATATATATATATACATACATACATATATATATACATAAATATATATAATGCCATTGCCTGTTTGTATGATTTGTATGAGAATGTATTTTGATCATTATAAGCAACAAAATCGTAAGGACTAACTACAACTAATCACTGATCATATATACCAGCAGTAAAGAAGGCTGATGCAAGCTAATTATCAAACCTAAGTGAAAATATATTCATTTGGATAAAATTAGCAACCCTTAAAATGTCCACTTACCGGGACATTCAACTAAAACCAAAATTTAATTAAAAATTTTTAAAAACCTACAACCAATAAAAAATAAGGAAATACCTTGGCTACGGCAGGATCATCCTTCAGAAGCATTAACATGGATATAATTAAACAATAGGAATTTTGAAAGTCATCAAATATCCCAAAAGCAGAACTAATAATATAATATACCAGTAAATATAACATTCTACTCTACTTATAGAATGGAAATGATTTCGCCACAAAGATGTTAACAGCTAAGATAATTTTGCAGAGATATGATGACTCTATTGCAGTCTGTATCGTCAACATAACAAATGGGTTGTACGCAAATAGGAAAAATACCAACAGAAGGAAAATTTTTGAACAGACATAAATGCAAGAAAAAAGTACATACAACACTCTTAAATATGAAAACTAAATAATATTTTAATTTAATTATACAGCAATTTTTTTATTAGAATATGTTTAACGCTTTGAAAATCACTGGCAATTATGCTGGTAACACATGTATCAGTAGACATTTAAAACACAGAATAATCATTATTTACTTGCTTTCCAATGTACAATTGATTGAATTTACAATAAATACACCTTCTGGTCATAACTGATGTGTAATGGCATACAAGAGAATTGTATAAAAAGGTTTGACAGGAAACAGAAAGATGGATCATAGCTGCTGTTATAAGAGAAAGAAAGCATCCAGTGTATGATTGAACAAATCAAGTCACTTACAGCTTCTTTGTTTTCTGTCTTCGTTCGTCTAAGTTTACTCTTGGCAGCATCCAAGTCCAGTCGCTTGGTTTCCAACGTCTTTTTCTCTTTCTGAACATTCACCAAGGTCACTGGTTTGACAAATCTCCAATAAATGTTTGTTACATGATAATTTTGAAACAGCATAACACAATGACAGCACTAAATTTCACTTAGTCAGTTCATTAATGAATGTAGAGTGACTCAAATGTAAAGATCTGGAAATGAAGACTAAACAAGTACATATATAGATACCTATTACTTTGTTATTATTATTATTATTATTATTGTTGTTGTTGTTGTTGTTGTTGTTGTTGTTGTTGTTGTTGTTGTTGTTGTTGTTGTTGTTGTTGTTGTTGTTGTTGTTGTTGTTGTTGTTGTTGTTGTTGGCTACCTGAACTGTCTTTATGTCTCCTTCAAGAAAAGACTTGAGAGGCACAAGAAAATTTGTTATGCTTGACTGAATAAACTGACGTTCAGCTTCAGCTAACTTCTGCTGCATCTGGCCACAATTCAGCAATGCGCCACCTGTCAACGGTTTAAGAAACTATAACACAACTAGCGGCACACAAAATAACAGCATCATGAAACAGCAAAGCAAACAAATGAAATAATTCAACTGATCTGATAATCATGTAGTTAACAGAATCATTCATAACTAAACTGTGTGTGGCAAAGCACAATATTATGTAAATGTAGGTTTGGTTAATATAAATTCCAATCTAGTTTACATAGTGAAATCTTTAAAATGCTAAACTAATCAATGGAGAATATGTTACAAGGAAGCTGGGGGCTGGGACCCATATTCAGGGTTGGACCAGTAGTAGAATTTGTGCAAAACAAAAATCAAAATTAATAATGTGATATTAAGTGGTTTAGGATGCTAAGTAAGCCTGTGTGAAAACCACTGATGTAACCATCAATGTAAATTTTTATTGTGGAAGGGTGATTATTGATGGACAGTGGCGGCTCCAGGATTTTGCAAGTGGGGGGGCGTTGGGGTGGCAACTTCTAATCATGGGGGCCAACCATTTGTTGTTAGGTATGTAGTATTAAGTATAGGGTTCCAGCAGGGGGGTTGCTGGGGGGCAGGCACTCAATAGGGGGCACGGGCCCCCATGGGCATCCTGTGGAGACGCCACTGTTGATGGAATCAATAAAATTAGATAAACTAAGTTGTATTATAGTATTCTGCCATTCTAATATAAATCACAATCTATAAAGTATGCACCACAGCTCATGGTTTAACTTTAATATTACTCAGATTTCACTAAACGTTTCAATGTCTGGAGTTCTACTCCAGACCCCTCTGGGGAAGTTCATGATTCTTCCCTCACCTCTAGTCAGATAAAATTGTGTCTGCCTTTATAGTAACCCCCCCCCTATTCCGGAACTCTGTCTACACCAGCGGTTCTCTGAGGTCTCCAGACCTCTGGGGGGTCGAATTCTTGCCAGGGGGTCGGAGACCTTCAGAAATATAGGGTTAAATTGTTATTGTGCAAAATTTACTCATTTTAACATGTAAAAGGCTGACAAGCAAAAAAAGAAAAAGGTCGTCAAGAAATTTTATTCTGCAGGGGGAATTTCTCTGGGCCTGGTTGGGGTCACATCATGGGAATTGAATTATAACTATAAAGGTTGAAAAGTCTACACCAATTGTTATAAATAAGGGAGCTCAGAAGAACTAAATTTCGGGCATTGACCTGTCACATAAAAAATGGTGTCACAACAAATCATGCCAAAATTACCAATCGATAGTGGAATAAAAGTTGCCCTAGAAAATTTTAACTAAACAATTTAAATTCACACCGTAAGATGTTCCTGGTCCAAAATCATTGCCTGCGTCGATCAAAACCTGTCCAAAGATTTCAATTTCTCTCTGGCGAGTCGCAGGTGCAGCCTGGATCTTTTCGTTTATAAACTGCTCCATGCGCAGAGCTACAAATCGTCACTACATTTTCAGCGATAAAGAAACTAATCACTATCTAACATGTGCCGATAACAGGTTCAAACTCAACAGAATAAGAAGCATTGATTAACACAAAAATGAAAGATTAGCATTTTATAATTACTGCTGAAAACCAAATACTAAAGTTCAGCCCATAACACGCAGAATCAAAAGGCTTTATCCAATATATTAACAGGTTTTAAAAATAATTAATTATTAGAACTCTAAAAGAACAAAGTGAATCGGCTCGATATTAAAAGTTCCTAATCATTCCAGCTACAAGATCTATTGATCTGATACATAAATCCTCTGAATACACAAATTTTATTCCATCATGAAACAGAGCAATAATGAAATCAGGCAATAAACAGACTAAGAGGCTTCAACTGAGTGTATCCAACCACTTTGAATAATTTACAATGCAAGCCCAGTGCTTTTTTCAGTGGGAATGCATGAGAACAGTATTCCCACACCTTTTTTCCCCCAGATTCGTCTATGTCGATATGCAATAATGCATGTTTTACTTACAACAGGTTTCTTTTAGTGGGAATAGTGTAATTACAGTTTAAAAACAACGAGCTACATTGTACACAGTACGGTAGGCCCTACTTATATTCCTCTAATATCTATGGTATGCTTCAGACAACAAAACAGATGTTAAATGAGTTCCCAAACCTTTATTCCTTGAAAAAAGCACTGTGCAAGTGTATCAAAATGAATGCTAACAATTCCAATGACTTTTTCAAAAAACATGGGCATGGCCATTATCACCTTCTTCACTCAGGGCCATATTAAGGCGGGGGCTGAAGGGGCTGTAGCCCCCCGGCCCATCATGAAAATAGGCCCACAAATTTTCGAGATAACCTTATTTTTAGAGATTTTCAGTGTAGGTGATGGCCTTTTTTTCTCAGCCCCAGGCCCACTCGGTCCTTAATCCGGCCCTGTCTTCACTGATTCAGTGATCAAAAACATCATTTTCTTCTGGACTGCCACCCTGGTACCTGCTATTGCCGTTACTTACTAGGGTTTGGCTGCAGAAGTGCCTCAGTCTGTTTAACAATTTTTTCAGTCCATATTCTGGTTTTCTCTCCTCTCTCCATCAGTTCCTCAAACTCCGGTCCATATTCAGTCTTTTCAGCCTGGCCAAGTTTCTCTTCTGTAAACTAGAAGATGAGCGAGCATTCAAGATTTACATTAAAACGAATTACTAACACAAGCAGCGAGAATAATAACCTGAGCAATGAATTAATTTAGACTCTTTTGAGAATGATAACTTGATGCCTTGGTATCTGAATATAAGTAGCAATGAATACAGTTCTTGGGTGATCATCAATAATTTGGCTTTGATTTTTGCTGGAGAGTTTAACCATTCGTTAGCCGGTAGCAATGTAATAGGGACATGTTCTAAATTGCCCTGAAGGCAGATTTATTTTGTCATTATAGCACCAGTGATAATATGAGACCACGTATGTTTTCACAGCATTTCTCACAAACAACTACAGGAAAGAAACCCGCCAATGAACTGTATGCAGTTATCAGGGTCAGATACGAATCAGTGAACTGCTTTAAGCATGACACGACCTCTGCCACTATTCCACTGCGTCCGTATAGCGGTGTGGCTTCGAGGACGGCTATCAACGTGGCATATGGCAGGTGCAGAAAAACAGTAATCTGTCAATCTCAATTTCAAAGCCGTGACATTATGACGCTTACAAATAGTAACGCAATTCTGCAGTCGAATACAACCTGCTTCGCTCTGCTGAGAAAATTTCCCGCTCCTGAAGCGAAATTCTTCATTTTCGTGGATTTTGTGACGAGACAGATCAACGCTTTTCCAGCCAACTGCCACACAGATGATCACATGACGTAATTGCCTATTTTTAGTCACCATCCGACTACCAGTCTAATAGCTAAGCACAAGAATATCACAGGCACAGTAACAGCTTTGGTCAGTATTTTAATATCTTGTGTCACGCTGTGCAAATGTTGATCAACTATTAACTGCTTATCTCCCTTTGAAAAATTAGACGTATGACCCGCCACATCATTTGTTTCCTCAAAGAATTCGCTAATTTTCCAGTCACTTCAGATATGTTGACCATTTCCTGGCTGATCATTCACCTTTCCAATAGCTATTTTAAGCGCCTAAGACTAAGCAGCTACTGTTGTATTGCTTGTTAAGCGCTATGTAAATCCACTAGATTTTACTTACTTGCTCACTAGTTATGGTTTGTTTTGATTTTAACCAATGCAACTTATATGTTTCCTACTTCCGGTTGTCATTCGCTTTGTTTTTGTTGTAGAGCATTGTTGCATAAATGTAAAGCATTGATTTTATTAATAGAAAATGTATTAAAATTAATGCTAAACTACAATTTAGAGATTAATATGGTTGACAGAAAGTAAGCACAAATTCGTTGAATCGTTTGTATCAGTTACTATAATTCATGGAAACTGGCATCTGTATAGTAGTTGTATCAACCATTCTTTCTAGCGCATGAGTTGGAAACGCTTTACAGTTGCTTTTAATTATTTCAGCTGTTAATAAAATAATTAAATAAAATTTCCCGTACCATTCAGTAGATTTCCAGCTAAGCCGCGCCGATAACAAGCACACGAATTAATAAAACAGACGTTTGCTGGCAAGCTGTTATCGCCATAGATTTACATAATATTTGGATTTGGAGTACCATCGATTGATACTCTTGAGTATTTTAAATGATGCTATAAAAGTGCATAATAATTATTATTTACGATCCTGGTCAGTGTGTTGTTGTAGGGATAGTGACGTAGTCTATTTGAATTTATATTTGGTTTTACACAACCTTAGCAACATAACATAATATAATAAGTAACATAATTTTGCTTGTTTTACCGTTTTATGTGTTTATTTTTGCAAAGATTCTCTTCTGTGAAAAGGCACGTGTGATACTGTCAACGAACGATTCATCATAGAGTATATGGGACTTAACTTTCTCTTTTGTCCGTATGACATTCTATGAAGAAAACCTTAACCTAGAAAATGTCTGTGCAGTACTTGACCAAAGTCTTCTTTATAATGAGGTCGAATTGACAGACAAATGTCTTCAGTTCATTGGTCTAAACGCTCAGTCAATTCTGCATCGGGAGTCATTTATGAGATTGTCACCTGCGGCAGTTGCAAGAATTGCACAGAATGACTATCTATGCCTCGACAGCGAGACGTTGCTTTATAGAGCATGTGTTCGTTGGGCAAAGGAAAGGCTGCAGCAGAAGAGACGATTCTTTCAAGAACCAACTGATGGTGAAGTGCGAGAGATGTTAGGTAGCATCATCTACCGGATACGTTTCCCACGCATGGAAGCTGGTGAATTTGCCACAGTTGTTGGAAGACAACAGGTTTTGTCACACGAGGAAAAGTCTACCCTCTATTACTACATTCTTACTAATGAACTGCCTGATGAGAATTGTCTGCTTGAGTTTGATTGTGGTATGCGTGTCCAGATCTGCTCGCGTTTTCCGTCCATTGGTTCTGCCCAGCAGTGGTGGTCGTGCAGCGGTGGCCCTACAGATGCGATATCATTCCAGACCGACTGTGATATTCAGATCATAGCCATGGCACTTTATGGAGGCAGAGAGAAGGCAAAACATGATGTTGGCATTGTGATACGTGACGGTACCAAAGAAATACTAAGTGAGCCTCTGCTCAAGATGGCTGGAATTAACCTTGAATCAGATGGAAGCACGACTCCTTGTCCAATATATTTTCGAGTGCCAGTGGTAACGAGGGCAGGTCGTCTGTACACCATATTGGTTACAATGAAAGGCCCTTTGACCCACTATGGCTCAAGTGGGCAGGACAAATTGTCTTGTGGTGGCATAAATTTTCAGTTCTTTTCTTCAAATAAGTCAACAAATGGCACAAACGTAAAGAATGGGCAGATACCTCATATTATATTTAAACGAATATGATTGCAACCACTGGTACAAGTGTTGTGTCTTAATG
The DNA here is from genome assembly GCA_018105865.1 of Metaphire vulgaris. NCBI lineage: Eukaryota > Metazoa > Annelida > Clitellata > Crassiclitellata > Megascolecidae > Metaphire > Metaphire vulgaris. The sequence goes on from CM030841.1 coordinate 14,046,039, forward strand.
CAGTAGTTTGCAGCAAGCGGAGAATTCCACTCTATGAAAATTTATGAGGGTCATTTGGGGGGACTACAGTCATTTGAAGCAGCTTTCAATTCCTCAGATTTTTCAGTATGGTTTCTTACTTGTTTAAAACAAATGTTTTGTGAGATGATGTCTGTGGGATCTTACAGATGGGACAACCACTATATTCATAACTGCATATTGATTTAGTTGAGTGCCAACAATGAGAGCCATTTTTGGCTCAATCCATTGTTAGGTAACAACCTAAACGTTTTCCACTTTTAGAGGGGAGAGTATTAGGTCAAATATTTTAAATTTTATGAAAGGAGAAACTTGAAACATGACCTATGCCGGCATGAATGCAGACCATCATTTCCTGTTCATTGACTTTCAATGGGAATTGTGAGGAGTTTTTGATCATGGCATTTTGTGAAGTTCGTCCATTTGGTGGACAATTTAGAGAACAGACACTCCAAGTTTTTTGTTATTAAATTCTAAATTCAGTTGGCCTACAAAAATAGCACAACTACCAGTATATGTATGTAGCTAATGCAGAAAAATATTTTGAATCCTATATGCTTTGTGTATGGAATGAAGTTTATTGTGAAAAATTGGAAAGGTAAAATGTTCTGGTATATTTGAAAAGTGTTCATGGTGTAAAATCTATTGAGAACCCCTAGCCAGTATAGTTTACTTGTTTTTTTGGTGTTAGTTATGAATTATAATAATAATAATAATAATAATAATAATAATAATAATGTGATTTTAAGTGGTTTAGGAGGCTTAAGCCTTTGAAAACCACTGATGTAACCATCTGCATTCAATAACCTAGTTTATCTAGATAGCCTTTGAATCCGTTCACTGTTTCAACTGTCACTCCCACCTCGTCCAAACTGTTCCATTTGTCCACAACCCTTGCACTAAAAAGTTTTTCTTTCTTGGACCAACCTCTGCTTAAACATTTTGCACTTGTGGCCTCTTGTGCTGCTATAGTGTGCCAATGTAAAGAATCGATCATATGGCACATCTACTTTCCCAGTCATTATTTTGTATGTTTCTATCAAATCCCCTCTTTCTCTTCTCCTTTCTAATGTTGTCAGTCCACAATATTGAAGTCTTTTTTCGTAGCTTAAATTATGGCACCCATTGACCATCTTCGTTGCTCGTCTTTGCACTTTTTTCTAAAATTTTTATATCTTTTTTCAAGAATGGATTCCAAGCCTGAACACAGTATTCCAGATGAGGCCTTACTAATGACTTATAAAGTTTAATGATTATCTCTTTGTCACGACTCACAATTGTCCTTTTCACCATTCCCAACATTTGGTTTCCCTTTTTTGCTGCCTCCATGCATTGGTGAGATGGATTCATACTTCTATGGGTGATTATCCCCAAGTCTCTTTCTTTTTCTGTTGTGGTTAGAACCTTCCCCCCTATTGACTTTGAACTTTATGGCATAGGCCTATTGTAATTCATTTAGGGGCCGTCCATATAGTATATATGCACTGAGGGGAAGGGGGTTTGAGATTTAGGCGATTTTGCTTAAGGACGCGTACGGGGGAGAGGGTCACCACTGAATTTGTATGTACGCACACATTTCAAATTTCTAAATAGGTACAGTGTATATTCACACAAACATTTGATTTGAACACAATAACTTTCTCACGTTCAAACAAAGGATCCCGAGTATTGTTCCTACGGTTATTTAAATATGATATTCAAACACTTTAATTTAATAGTAAACAAATGCTTTTTGACTATGGCAAAAAATTAATTTTCACTGTGGGGTGGGGTTTGGTTGATAATTTGTATGTACGCATAGGGAGGTGGTAAAAAATGCACGGTGTGCAACAGAGGAGGGGTTAAAAATATGTCTTTTTGTGTACATACTATATGGATGGCCCCTTAGTTGTAGATTTTCTTTAATTGTGTGTGGTTATATACTGTAATGCTTTGCTGGTCATTATGTATGTTTATTTAACTGAACAATTGATTTTATTGTCAGAGTTTACAATACCGGTATTTTGTGAAAGAGCTTGATTGATTAATAAATGATATTGCTAATTACAGAAATATATATGTTATCTGTTATATGATAAAAAGCAAAATAGTGAATTTTGATTTTAATGCTTACATGTAACCAGTTAGGAATTGTGGGCAAAAAGAATGATTTTAAAAGTTCATACATAATTACCTGGTACTGTTATTTAATGTTATTGACTCTGTATTGAAATTTTGCTTTTACCAAACCTTATGAACTCTTTTAAATTTCTCTTATTGAAATAATTTGTAAATATTTGGGTGATGCGAGTATAATTTTAAACTTTTTGATTTTGAGCATTGTATATCTATTGGCTTTGAGAAAATATCTGAAGATAGTAATTCAAATACAAAATGTCATTTATTCAAATACAAAATTTCATGTAAGTGCAAGCATCTAGCCCAGCTGCACTGTCATTCATAATCCAGTTGGTGCTTAGTGGATACACATATGAAACAGCATATAGGCCTCACATATTTCTCAGCAAACAGAAGAGTTACGGATTTTAAAGGCAGCAGCAAAAATTTATAATTTTTGGTCTTACTTTGATGGACCTTGAGTGCTGAACTATCAAGTCTTGAGTGAGAGCAAACATATTTTTGTGTCTTGCCAACCTTTTCATTGACTTAACACTGAAGATAATCTTTTTGCAATTTGGAAAGAATCTGTGCCATTTGGCCCTGGGCCATCTTGCCCAGATTGACCTATGCAAATTTACCCTATTTAGAGGTTTAATAATGTGATTTAAAATGGTTTAGAAGGCTATGCAAGACTGAAAACCACTGCTTAGTGTGCAGAACACCGGCTTTAAGCTTGGTTACCCTAGTTTACCCTAGTTCATTAAATAAATTAAAGGGTTTTAGTTGGGGCAGTGACGCAGACTATGAGCTTTTAAATTTCAATCCGTTTAATTTGTTTCTGATTTGGAATTTTAGTTATTATGCTTGCGAACTGTAGCTTGTGCAGTTACAAAATCACAAAACTTCTGCCATATTACACCATTATTGATGATTATTCAGAGAGCTACACTGGCTGAAAATATCAGAAAGCATTCAATATAAAATGATATCGATAACTTATAACTCACTTCATACATCAAAACTAGTCTACCTACAAAATCTGATAACCCCACAGGCCACAGCATCCTCGATCCACTATTTCAGATAGATCTTCCTTTCATGTGACACTTTTTTCCTACTGTGTTTTTTCATATGCTGCACCAGAACTTTGGAACTCAATTCCAGCATCCCTCCACTGTCTACATTATGTTCAAATAACAAATTCGCCTAGGAATAAGGAGCTACTGTGGATGCTATTTTAGAAAGCGATATATATTCCACCAGATTTTACGTACTTATTTCACTGAAATCGGTGCGCTATTTCTAGCTATTTACAGACTCTTATTCTACGTCTTCTGGTTATTTACGATCCGTAGTCTATGTCTTGTCTGCATGTAAACAACGAAGCTTGTCATGGTGTTAATCATCGGCATTTTAATATAAAAGGACTCTGTCTTACATATTTGCGCTTATTTAAGCGATGGATTAGTTAAACAGTCATTCTGACGCAGAGTTGTATTCGCTGTGGCATCTTCTTGATCTGTAAGTACGGAAAGTATCCGAAAAAGCGGTATTATAGCGCCTCTTTGTCTAGTGATGATGTACAGTCATCTATCTTGTGCCTCTTCTAGGACGTGTGAAAACTCGTTTTCTGGTATGTAAAATCTCGTGGATTTCTATGGCGCCTTCGAAAGAAGATACCACAATACTTATAGATACTTATTCCTAGTCGTTTAATCTGCTGTTGAAATAGTTCTAGCCGAAATCTCTATACGACTGCAGAGGTTCTTGGCATGCTCAAGCTAACTATAATGGCTCAGCTCGGTACTGGCTTTGCCAGCTGCCAGCGCGGATAGCTATTACCAGCCACAATCATTTTGACATGTGATAGCAGTCTGTTATAATTGACAAGGCCTAATGTATGTGAGTATGTATGTATGTATGTATGTATGTATGTATGTATGTATGTGGCTTATGTGGTCAATGTTTGCAGTGCAAGCTTTGACACATTCGGCACATATGAAGCTAGCGACTGCAATATCAGTATCATTTATATCACTATAGTTTATTTGACCAAAACTTGCGTTCCTGATCTTTTCTTTTTATGGTTTTCGTCCAATTTGCCTTTGTAGTAGTAATGCCGGAGTAGATGGTGCTGCGCCACAAACTGAGGCTAAATTTTCCACAATTTTAACATAAGTGACAAGTAATGTAGCTAGATCCTGTCTTAAGTAGCTAGCAATAGTTGGATGACTAATAAGCGAGGCACATTACTTATAATCCAGAAAACAGACAGAAGAGCATGGAAATGGAAAGTGGGAACACATGGTCCTGTTTTGGGAAATCAAGAGCCTGAAAAGTGGGCAAATGTTTTATAAACAACATTGTAAAAACCACAGCTCTGCTGAAATTACGGTTGTCAACTCAGATCTCAGACTTTGTAATTGTTATCCTATTGTCATATTTTTTTGATATCCTGGTAAATTGAATGCTTGAGAAGACTGTTCAAAGGATAAATTGTTGGAGATTTGTGTCAAGACTGATCACATTTCATGTAAGGGCACTTTTCTTCACTTACATGATTTTGTGAAGCCCATCTTGATGTACATGCGTTGTATTATAGTGCATGTATTTTTTTCTCCCAATAATGTCTTCCAGAAATCTTATTAAGCTTTTTTGCATTGTTGTTGCAGTGATTAAAAAAAATTGATGTCTCGCACAAGCAACTTTGACAGTGAATTTTACAATCCAGTGTATCATTTTGATTCACCTTCATACGGGAGACAGTCAACAAGAAAGCCTTTTGATGTACCTAAAGAGGGAGAGGAAAGGAAGGAGGCAGTCATTATTGTGGTTTTAATATTAGGCATTTTGATATTTTTTGTTATAAAGTTAATCATAGATCATTACAAACGTTCAAAGAACTCAACAGACTGCAACAGGACCACAAGATCTGAAGTTATGCGCGCAGGTTAGTTGCATCCAGAGAATTTCCGGGCCCCCGGGCAGAGCAGTAATGGGGCCCTAGAAAGTTTATATTTACCGTAGTGGTGATGACCTTTCTTTTTGATTGTCAGTCTTTTCAGGCTGTTAATATATAGTATTCCATGTGTTAAACATTTTATGGACCCGCCTGGGCCCCCTACAGATTGCCGGGGCCCTGGGCATTTGCCCCCCTCTCAACGGGCCTGGTTACATCAGATCAGTTTCTATCAGTCATGCAATAATTGTTCCCCTTTTGCAAACCTTGACTGCAGAAGTTGAAGGCAGGAAGATCCCCCAAAATGTTGTCACCATATTTTATGTTTTCGTGTCATGCAGACACCCAAATTTATTTCGCATACTGTGTTGAAGATAGATTGATGTACAGTTACGCATATTTGCATTTGTTAAAGTATAGCGTTATTTCTGCTTGCATTTTGATAACTGGGTAGGTGGAATGGTATTCTCAAACTGGAGTCACAGGTTTCATTGTGGTATATTTGGTATTATATTTTTTGGCACTTGACTATTATCAGTATTATTGTGCACAGTGCTTAACAACTATATGCTGCAGTTGTTGTTATTAATAGCTGCAACAATAGGAAAACTATGGCATTAGGTGATTACAACTGTATTTAGCAGTACTTATATGTATATTCTGCTATTTAGTTATTTGTGATAATATATTTGTTTATGTAGTTAAATGCATTAAAACTGGATCATAGCGTAATGATCCATTTGAGTATGGATGTTGCAACTGCGGCCGACAGAACCCTGGGGTCAGCAATTTCCAGGACCCGTTTTGTAGCCAAGTATGCCACTGTTGCTGACTTAGGCAAAACTGAAGTCTTGATTTTGGCCATTATGGTAGACATACTCTAATTTAACAATCCTTTGCTGATAGCCCAATTTTATGCTTTAGGCTAGTAGAGAAAGTTTCGGAGAGTAGCTCTTAAAGCTGGAATAGTGTGACCTGAGTTCGTGTTTATGACGCAGAATCGTCTCGGGTTCGACTTCCATGCCACCGCATAAACCGTACCAGAGACGACGCGTGTCGAACGAACCATCTGAACGGCATTCGTTCGTACGGATCTAGCGAGGCACAGGTCCGTTGCCATGACATGGGCTATACCGGAGGTTTTTCGCACGAATTAGATTCGCGGAACGGAAGTCCGTTGTACGGAGATAGCGTCCATCAGCATCAGGTTCTCTTGGATGTTTTGGGAACAGATGTGCATCAAGACTGTAGGAGGCTTAGTGGAAACCAGTCGTACAGAACAAGTTCACCATCGATTCACCTTCACCTGAGGGACGATGATTTAATTGTCGACCAGCGTTCAAATCGAAGTTTTTCGTGTCAGGATTTGCCTCCGTCATACGACATGATTACAGAATGCAGCATTCTCAACTCCTCTTCATTACTCAGCCATGCTGAAAGTGTTAGTTTATGTTTTTATGAACTTATAATAGTAGTAATAGTAGTAGTAGTAGTAGTAGTAGTAGTAGTAGTAGTAGTAATAGTAGTAGTAGTAGTAGTAGTAGTAGTAGTAGTAGTAGTAGTAGTAGTAGTAGTAGTAGTAGTAGTAGTAGTAGTAGTAATACCATAATAAAAACTGGATTTCAAGTTGTTTAATAGGATCTCTCATATATAGGTTTCAGTTCTTCATAATTTAGTACTATGATCACTATGTATAAATCAGTCTAACAGGGCCTATCTATTACATCTTACATTACATATTTATTATTGTCTAATCTTATATCAAATTATAATTGAGTTTTAAGTTTCACTTAAATACATTTACACTAATAGCTGATAATTATAAATAATGTGTCGTCATATAATTCGTCACATGTGTTTACTACTCTGGCACTAAGGAAATGTTGCTTGTACCTCCCAACTCATTTCTTAAACAGTTTTTGACGTGTCCTCTTATACCAGAACTTTACTATAATGCTGTGCTGGTGAAAAATTTCTCATATTGCACTCTTAAAAATGGATTCCCTGCCTGAATGCAATATTCCAAATATGGAAGTACCATTGTCTTATATGGTCTCATAATTATTTCTTTATCTCTGCTCACCATATTCCTCTTGGTTATTCTTGGGTTTGGTTGCTGCTTCAGCACTTTGTCTTGTTGGTTATAAACTGCTATGAATGATTACATCTAAATCTCTTGTAAATTTTAACATCTGTTTACATGTTTAATATTTCAACTTCTTTTTCTGTCTTCCGGCTGCCCTTTACTGAGCATTTGTCTGCATTAAATAGCATTTGCAAGTTCTCCAGCCACTGAGAAAGTATTTTCTTAATCTCTGTTTTCACTGTTTATTGGTGAAGGAGGTTGTGAAGAAACCAGAAGTACTTGGACGAAATTAGTTAAATATTCTGAGTAACATTAGTGGTGAATCAGTTATTAACTCATGTCATCAATAGAATGGAATTCAATGAATATTGAAATTTTTATTTCAAAGTGTCAATGGTGTGCCTTGTATGGTGCTTTATAAGCATTGCTTCACAGTTTCATACAGCTGTAACCTGTAATGTTGTAATGTCATGTGTTTGAAATTGCTGATGCTTTGCTAATATATATATATATACACACACATACATATGCATATATATATATATATATATATATTAAGTACGCTGGTACTTGGTACGCTGGAAAGTGAAACTTCTAAATATATATTAAGCTTTAATGTATGCAGGTCTGCAAATTGAAAATGATGTTGAAGTTATGATGCCCATCAGATGTACTTTGTGCACTGCACTTTGAGTTAACAAAACATTAAAGACAGTTGTCTTACTTACTTTCACTTTTTTCATTGATCTATTTTGTAGGGTCCAGCAGTTCTGGATTTGACCGCACCGCCATCTTACACAGACGTCATTAGGAGCCAGGTACTTCTATCGGGACACTCCGCTGATATCGAGCTGTTCTCTAATGAAGGAGAAAGGGAAAATGGGAGTTGCAGATGCTAGATTCCATTTAGATTGGACACCTTCAGAAGTATTGTGAATTAAAAATTATACAATGTAATTTTTCTCGTGAGGAAATTTAGACTTTTAATTGAGAATGCCAGATTGTTGGTACCAGGAACCAAAGATCAATAGGTAAAGAGTTTCTAGATTTTCTTGAGTGTGTTACAGTAGTGCTTGAAGTATATAGTGATTTTCGTCACATTCTGAATTTTTTAGTTGTATTTGATCCAGTTTATGTAGATTCTGTTTCATGAATGATGGTATGGCCTGTATTTAGCACAGTGGTTCTTAAACTTTTTATGATTATGTACCCCTGAAACAAGTATAAGAGAATGAAGTACCCCCCCTATGCCCCCTACCAGCGTACTTTATCCCAGGACAAAAGTGTGCAATATATTGAAAATAATTATAAACTGCAACAAACGTCTGTTACAAATTGCCAGAAAGTGGACTTTTTTTAAATTTCTAATTTAGTACACAAATTTCTACAGCATTTGTATAGTATACAGGGTAACTTGTAGTAAAAGTCTTTAAACAGACTTTATTTCCATGTTATTCAGTACCTCCACAACGTCCTTCAAATACCCCCGAGGGGTACGAGTACCCCCGGTTAAGAACCACTGATTTAGCATAACTGAAATTGATGCTCGCATTTCAGTTTTACATTTAAATTTGTGCAGCTCATCAGTAGCGTCATCATCTTGCAGTTGCCTGACTTGTGCTTGTGTGTCATTTTTCTTGCACTTCAGGTTTTTCATTTTGGTGTATTTTGGACTTGACAGCTTATTTTGTTGATTGGTTGTTTTTGTCTCCTGGTCATTGTCCTGTACACACATTAGTACTGCAGTACCTAAGCATGAGATAAATTTCTCTATTGCAGTTTAGCAGTGTTTAGAATTTATAATGCTGCTTCTTGACTTCCATCCAAATGATCAATGTCACTAAGCAGTGTACAGATTTGTATTGTATTGAATTATGTACCGTAATTCTCTAATCTTTCCATCGTCTTTAAAGCTGATCACTTATTAATGTCCTTGCAGAAGGGTGACTATGATTTGTGGCATCTTTTGAAAGAGTTGTGATTTTTGTACCTTTAATTGTAATGCCTTGCACTATTGCATGTTTTGACTATTAACCGATGTACATCAAAAGTTGATGTAATTGACAATTTGGCATTGGAATCAGTTAGTCTGCAGCTGGAAATTGTATCTTTGCCTAAAATAATAAATTTAAACATTCTAAAGCCAAAATACACTGCTTTCATTAATGTGTCATGAAACTTGGATGCAATGGAAATGCAATTTTCCTACTCTGGAATTTGCATGTACGGTATTAGGTCTGTAATCTCTTTCTTTGCTGTCTGTTGTCAGAGATACATAGATTTAATTAATTACTGATGGCAAAAATCTGTTTTGTAGCTCTTATAATTTTTTCAGCAGAAAGATAATTTTCTCTGGGACTCTTAAGATCGTAACTTTGATGCAATAAGGAGGTTCACTACAATGTGCAGAGCCTACCAATAATAATAATGCTTGTATTGTATTTTATATTGGAACAGTGAACATTGAACAGTTTGTTTTGTGACTCCATATCGTAAATATGGTAGAGGCTCTTGTACTGCTGACTTCAAAATTCTTTTGCCTGTCACACATATCATCTAGTACACAGTTCCTTGCTACATTATAAGCATAAATCAAGATGTTTTGTATTTTCTTTATGTTGCATTATTATGACTGTTGTTTCAGCTGCCAAATATCAGTTCATGTAAATTCAAATGATTTCAAGTGCCAATAATACTTCTATTTTTAAGTACTTTCATTTTTGTTATAATTCTGCTTTCAAGAACTTTTATTATAGACCTCTTGTTCTTGGCTCATACTGCAAATGTGAAATATCACTGCCTACTTAAATATTTACTTTAGGCCTACCTAGAGATGTTTTAGTCTTGGTGTCCTGCTGCATTGGACCATAGATATATGATCTTAGATCTGCAGTTCCATGCTACTTAAATGACTACTGTACATTTTGAATTTTTCAGATATTTTGTACAGTGTGTTTTGTAGAAAAAATTTTAAACTAGACTTAATATTTAGAATCTGTGCTTTTAAGTCTTACACTCTGCACCGCTGTTTCCATTTTTACTTATTAGTAGATTTTATGAGGCTGAAATCTCTTGTGCGTATTTATGTGAATTTTTTATACTCTTTACATTTTCATGTGATATTTAAGCGTAGCAGCAGGTGCATGTATAGGAATGTGCATTTGATCTGCATACATTTATTTGTTTGTTCCACTTTTTTACACATTAGTACCAAGTGCGACAGTAGGACTTTGTTTAAACAGTTGGACCTAAATGCTGATGCAATAGTGCTTTACTAAACATCGGACTATTTTGTGTATGAAGGTTGACGTAGACTTGCTAGAGTTATTGTATATTTTGTGTCTTTAGTCGGTTTGAGCTAGTCAATTAATTGTTTAATACATTCGAGTTTCGTATAGAATAAGTTTAAGTGCCATTATATCAGCAGGTTATCTGTGCCAAAAGGTTCCGGAGGTGCTATAGAAACCGAAGAACTTGTGCTAGCGTGTAAGAATAAGCAGCTGCTGCTTTACTGCTTTCCAAAGTGCTATATAAATTTACGAGGTTTTACTTACTTACTTACTTATTAGCCTACATTTTTGTTAGAGACTGATGATTGCTTGTTAAATAGTGAATTATCTAGTCATTGATATTATTGTATTAAAGGATGTTAATTTTTATGAGCTGTGCTCAATTTAATTGTATACAGGCCATTTGTTCTCGATTGTCAACAAACAGACTTGAGACCGTATGAGAACATAATAATGCATTCTGGAGATGTAGTTGGTTAGATCAAATGTGCATATTGGATGAGGTACAATATTGCTTATAAAATGTGACAACTTTTCTTGTGTCCTGAAGATGGACATTTTTACAACACCGCAGTGGCATGCATAGTCAGCGTTCCGAACTAGGAGGGGGCACATCGACATTTTCTACAGTATACCATGAGCGCTCTCGAGTAACAAGTGATTAGGACCCTGTGATATTTTGGACAATAGCGTGATTTCGACACCAGAGGTGTTTTGGCAATAATTATTAGTTAACAACTGTATAGGCCTATGTATATAATTTTAGGAGCTGTCCATTAATTACGTCAACAAAATAGGGAAGGAATTTGACAAAGATTGCCCAAAAATCGTTGAAATTAATGGACAGCCCCTTAGTATTCAAACATAGTGGCTCATATTTTTATGACTGCATTCAGGATATAATACCGCAGACAGGTACGCCAAGTTTCATGCAATTTTGCCCAGGGATTGTGAAAATATTTACAATGAAACTGAGTCTTCTTTCGCCATCCCATATAGCCTAATTTTAATGATATCCCAGTTTGCTTCGACGTTATGCATAGGAAAAGCATTGTCTAGAAATCGCCATGTGGACAGATCAAGTTCTGCTTAATTTCCGCCATTTGAGTGTGTGTGTGTGTGTGTGTGTGTGTGTGAGAGAGAGAGAGAGAGAGAGAGAGAGAGAGATCAGAAGTGAATATTTCTAATAGACGACATCTCTGGTAGGCCTATTGTGGAAGTACTGTAGTGTACCAAAATATCTGTCGCCGGGGCTGGCTGTCTTGCGAACTCCGATGTCTGCTCATTTTCCTTTTCTCGTTGGGCAGAAATGCCGGTAGGTGTGATAGGCCTATAAGGCTAGAATCAAGTATATAATTCAAGTCAAGACTCAATTCAATTCAATGACATCGGAAACTGTTCCTTATGCATTGCGGTTTGCCACCTTTACATTTTTACACTAATACTGAATTAGATTTGCGTTGCATACAACTCACGAACACACGCACCAACCAGTGCAGTGGCGGCTCTAGGATTTGGCAAGTGGGAGGCCGTTGGGGTGGCAACTTTAAATCATGGGGAGGGGCAACCATTTGTTGTTTAACTTAATGTATGTAGCATTAAGTATAGGATCCCAACAGGGGACCACTGGGGGGCAGGCCCTCAATAGGGGGCACTGGCCCCTCAGTGGAGCCGCCACTGAACCAGTGGCGTAGCGCCGTAGCCAAGGGCTTGTTTAGGGTTGTGACCGTTGTTCAAACAACCCCATTTCAAAAATATATGACCAACACAATTTATGTAAATCCGCTGACTTTTGTGGTTGAAGGAGGGGTAGTGGAAGGGGGATCGGCCGCGGCTTCAGTGTTCAGTTGCATAGTGCCTCCAGTTAACCCCACTTTGCATAAGCTGGCTACGCCACTGACACCACACACACACACACGCGTATATATATATATATATATATATATATATATATATATATATATATATATATATATATATATATACCGCACTACGCTCGTTTTCTGGACCCGAACGAATGCCGATGCGACTCGCTCAGCGTCGCTTGACCCACGCCCCCCTCCCACCCACTTAAAGCCGCAAACGAAAAACCGACGGAGAGATCCCGAAGGGAAGCAGACATCGACTCCGCCACTGCAGTGTCTGCGTCGGCAGATGTCCTGTCGATCGCCGAAGATGCGTTCGAAGACGTGGCAGACGACAAGGGAAGAGGATCGGACGGATGAAATCGCGTCGACATTTCATCCGTCTGTCTGTCGTCTGCCGGTGACGTCATCGCCTATTAATTGAGCAAACGTTTTTCCCAGCAGACGACGTATTGGAAAGTCGCTCGGATGTAGGCCTAACACGCGTTCGTTCGTTCTGATTCGTTAGCGCTGGTCATCGTTAAGGTAAGATTTTGCGCGTCTCTGATTATCGTCGTCGACGATTGGTGTCTTGTTTTGGATCACAGAATCACGCATAATATTAATGGCTACGAGCGTGAATGATTTTAAAATAAACCTCAGTACCAGAGGATACTAGAATTAGATGAGCGCAACAGTGGTTATAAACTTATAACACAGGGCAGACCCTACTGAACCACACTAAACCTTGTTATTATTATTATTATTATTATTATTATTATTATTATTATTATTATTATTATTATTATTAATTATTAATTATCGCCGTCAATTACTGTAAGTGCTTCTACATGTAAAACGCTTAAGCCTAGCGATAAGTATCTTCATATTCCGGTCTCAAAGGTTCTCCAATGCGAAACCATCTTAGACTGAAAGTACTTGTAAAATAAACCTTTTACTACCTGTAAATTAACCTTATTGCTTCTTCGTTGTTGCATAATATACTGTATACAGCGAATAATAACCATTTAGAGCTAGTTTCAAGAATAGTAGGCCTATATACAAGGGATATTTCTAGAATTGTGAATTTGAGGGGGGTGTCGACCTCAAATGGGGGGGGGTGTCCGGAGATAATTAGTATGCATTTTGTATGCATACCATTGTCACATTACCAAATTGGGAGTGTCGACCTCAAATTGGGCGGTGTTAGGGGGTGTAAAAAAAACTAAAAATATCCCTGGTATATACACACTGTACAACAGTGTACATACAGTATGTGCATTCAAGGGTGGGCAGATCTTAGTGAGGTAACATAATTTTCTAATCGTTTGGTTGTATACACCATAACTTTTGGTACAGTCATGCGTAAAATAGGCCTACATGCATACATACAAACATACATGCATAATGAGCGAATTATATCATGCTATGTTAGTTGGCGAAGCTTGATGAGATGCAATGATTTTCTATAAATCGCTCCACTTTTGGTGCTGCAATCTTCAAAAATCCTTTGTTCCTGTTTATGAATTGCATTTTTAAAACGGCGTTTGCCGCTGTTACAGTGTAGATGGGTAAATTCGCTCGAGGACCTAGACTCCATACTGTATATGAAATGTTATATGTGCAAGATATGCAAATGGGACTACAGTTTGATTGATATATAGATCTTTTGTTGGCCTGCTACTCCTTGAAAATATTTCTTCTGAGATGTCCTTTTGGAATCGAGAAGATGGATCGGCAATGTAGGTTCCCTCCTTCTCCAGTAGTTCTATCCATCTCCCCTTCCAGAATATATATTGACTCCTCGGAAAAAGAGATGCGGAAAGAAAGAAACAATACTCCCTTCTACCTCTACAGACCATCTGACTGTTTAATCAGAAAGAAAGAAAGAAAGAAAGAAAGAAAGAAAGAAAGAAAGAAAGAAAGAAAGAAAGAAAGAAAGAAAGAAAGAAAGAAAGAAAGAAAGAAAGAAAGAAAGAAAGAAGAGAAAGAAAGACAGACAGACAGACAGAGGGGAGAAAGAGAGGGAGACGGAGAGAGACTGCTGCTATCTACTTGTCGATCGCAATCGTAGTCGTTATCATCATCATCATCATCATCATCATCATCATCATTATCATCATCGTCATCATAGTCGTCGTCATCTAGTTTTCTAACTTTTCTATCGACGTTCTAATCCCAAAGGAAATATTATCGCCCTGGAGTTCACTTTGTCTTGCGCACAAGGGTTCCTAGGAGGCTAAAAGCGTAGACCACATCTCACGATCTCAACTGAATGTAACTACTGACTTACTTATTTTTTATTTAACTGTAGGCCTCTGCTAGAATCATTAATAGACATGGCTGGACGTCCGACGAATTTTTTAGAATAGGGGAGATGTAATGTTTGCTGCACCCACACACGCACGCAAACAAACAGTGCAGACCTAATAATACAAATATGCCTCTGTCCCTTGAAAATACTCAACGTTGAAATAAGAATTTTGCGTAGAGGAAACTTAGCTCACGGAATTTGGGCTCCATTTCTACTAACGGTTGGCCTAATACTGTCAAACAAAGTAAGTAAGTAAAACCTCGTGAATTTATATAACGCTTTTTTGTAGCGCAGTAGATGCTAATTTATTCTTAGGCGAAGCAGCAACAAAATCAAACAGCCGTGTACGAAAACAAGCAGTCACGTGACCTCGAACCGAAATAATTAATTGTAAGCAAGTGATCCGCGCCCGGAGAACGAGGTCACGCATGAGTGGAGTGTGTGCATGTTCGGACTGAACGGTGGTGCTGGTCAGCGGAAGAGCCGATGTGAATAATGCAATCAACGCAGGAAGGAAGTGAGTTGACCGAAACTGTGGACAGGTAATCACGGATTCACGGGACTTATGGTTTGGTCGATTTGTGTTTGCAGAAATTATGAGAGAGCATAAATGCCACACTCGAAGTCACATCGACGCTGACTCTCATCATCATCATCATCATCATCATCATCATCATCATCATCATCATCATCATCATCATCATCGTCGTCGTCGTCATCATCATCATCATCATCATCGTCGTCGTCGTCATCATCATCATCGTCGTCGTCGTCATCATCTTCACCTTCATCACCTTAGGCTATCTATTCGTTCATTGACTCCAGACAGCTTAGCTCTGACCAGCAATAATTGTGGAGAACTGTTCAGGACCACGTAGGTCCGAAAGCACAAATTGATTGTCAAAGAGATATAGGACAAACTAACCGAACCAAAGTAATAGATATTAAAGCCATTTTAAAAGTGTATTTTCAAGGTCTTATTGTTTTGTGTGTACTGTACAATACGATACAGTGCAATACAAAATCGCTTTATCAAATCCACCTTGGCAAAACGCAAGGTCAAAACATAATACATAATAATACATAGGAATACGATGACTCTAAACAGGAAGAAAACTTATTTTATAGCCTAGTATAGGCCCATTTTATAATGACAAAGCAAAGTCAACAGAGCTCGAAAGCAAATATTTTGTGCTCCAATCCAGACTACTGATCCAGTGACGGTTCCACGTGGGAGATGAGTGGGGATGCATCCCCACCGGACTTCCGGACTTACTTTTTTGCTTGTGTAACCTACAGTAGGCCTACTGTATTTTTGGTAAAAGTCTAGTAAAACTATGCGGAAAACTGCAGATGATCTGTTTTGCTTTTCAACTATTTTTTCGGTAAAAGTGTAGTGAAATTAGAAATAAGATTCCCTTTGTCAGCCTTTTTTGGTAAAGCTTATTGATTTTATCTTCTATTTTCACTCCCCCACCATAGGCACCATAGGCGGATTTTATTAAAGGCTAGGGTAGGCTTAAGCCTACCCAACTAATCCCACCAAAGCAAAAACAATGTGAAACATTTCTGATTTTTGTCACCAAAGATTCTCTATTCTTTTTTTGTAGAAATCTGGCCTGTGACGATTCTTTCCTTTTCTTTCCGCAGTCGATCGCCGAATTTCGCCTCGAATGAGAACATCAGGAATCCGCCGCCGCAGTCGACAGCGGCGGCTGAGAGAATGAATCTCGAACGCGTGGACGTTAACCTATATTCGCCTGTGACATTCCTGTGCTGAAGAAAACGATGAATTCTAACGGCGGTCAGTCTCGGTCTGAAGTTCCTAGACGCAGTCTTTTCAAGATCGCTGTCGTCAGTTTGCTCGTTCTGCTGTCAGTCCGATGTCGCTCAGTTTCTGCCGCTTATGATTCCGACAGTTCAGGTAAGAGCCATGCAGGGGCGTAGCCAGGAATTTGATTTGGGAGGTTATGAATATTTTGGGTGGGTATAAATCTTAACTATAAACCATATAAACCATATAAACCACATATAACCACATGCAAATCACAAAAAAACTTTAAGGTAGACTGATTTGGGGGAGGGGTTATATATACCGATATCCCCCCCGTCGCTACGCCCCTGATCCCACTGACAAAATGGCATCGGTGATGTAGTCCCCCCAGGAGATCTTGGTTAAAGTCAAGCTTGCTTTGGTTCACGGTCAAACCTCTCTAATTAACGACCAGTTTAAACTTTGGACGGTCGTCATTTCCTTCTTTCCGTTTTGTGCTCCTGCGCTGTTCAAAATATTGCGACAGATCAGGGAAATCCGTCTCGCTTAGATCACTTCATGATGCCAATAAAATTACCCAAGGCAATATATATATATATATATATATATATATATATATATATATATATATAAAAATATCCTGGCAATCTTGAGATAACATGACTTGCATATGCTACTACAGTAGAACTTCGTTATAACGTACTTGCATACAGTGGCGTCGCCAGGAATTTTTGGTTGGTTGGGGGCAAAGGGGCTAGCGTGTCAGATTCCTTACCCACCCCTACCCCCCTCCACAGAAAACTTTCTCATCGGATTTGCGCGAATCTGGTAGGTGGTCTGGGGCAGGTTGGGGGCAGTTGCCCCCATTTGTCCCCGTGGCGACGCTAATGCTTGCATATGCTACTACAGTAGAACGTCGTTATAACGTACTTAGAGGGCCTGTATATGCGCCTAAATTGTATTACGTTATATCCGATGTACGTTTTATCCAAATACCGCCCAAAACGATAGCACGTCACAAGAGAACGCACAAAGCGGTATGTTATAATCGGGTTTACGTTTATAACCGAGTCCGTTACAACGAAGTTCTACTGTAGGCCTATTCGTTAAATTGCTCTTGTTTCATAATTATTTCAAAATGGTTACGTTGCTTCTAATGCTGTAACTTTTAGAACCCGCATATTCATATTCGTAAGAGACGCATTGGTTTCGTTTGAAATAGAAATTTTTGTGGGCTCAAATCTTTATATCAGTTCCGCTCTGTGCAATGTTGTCAGTGTATTTCGATGCGTGTAAACGTTAACTATAGTGCAGCTTGCATGGGATTCCGTCTAATTGATTTAGACTCATTTTATTATACCCAGAGTTGTCCATGGGTCCATTTTTATAATCCAATCCAACCCAACCCACAAAATCTCCAACCCAAACCATGCCGGTAATACTGTTTCTTGACTCAACCCAACCAACTCACCGTAATACAGTACAAGTTCAACCATGGCTTATTTTCTGGCCCAACCCAACCCACCATTATTATGGAAAAGTCTGACCCAATCCAATCCAACCCAACCCATGGGTTAACCCAACCCATGGACATCTCAGATTATACCCCCTTTACGACCACCTGCTTCGTCTGTAGTCCGATATGGTTCTGAACTAACTGTCGCAGATGGGTATTGAAATTAGAAAAGGACAGACCGTTTGAGGACACACCGATAAACCATGATAGGGTCACGATGCTGTTATCATGAAAGCTATCGGCTTCATTCAATGCACTAATAGAGAGGATGGACAGACGGACAGACGGACTAACAGACAGACATTGAGAGAAAGACAGAAACACAAAGACAGAGACACAAAGACAGAGACACAAAGACAGAGACACAAAGACAGAGACACAAAGACAGAGACGCAAAGACAGACAGACAGACAACCGGACAGAAAAGCGACAGTCATAGACAGATATAAAGAAAAAAGAAAGACAGAGAGAGGGGGAAGGCCGTAACGCCCTGTTTAGTGCGAAATCTATGAGCTGTGGAATGGGCGGAAACGCTTGAGGAAAGTCTGTGGAAAGGCGCGCAGAGATAGACAAGGTCATATTTTCCGTTGGTCGCCGCCGGGCGAAGGTTTTGCCCACCAAAGCATTGCGACCTTTTGTTGAGCGCGACTGTTCCGGAGACATGCGTTCGAGCCTGGAAAGAATTCTGCACTGTCTGACGACATTTATTATTATTATTATTATTATTATTATTATTATTATTATTATTATTATTATTATTATTATTATTATTATTATTATTATTATTATTTATTATTATTATTATTATTATTATTATTATTATTATTATTATTATTATTATTATTATTATTATTATTATTTATTATTATTATTATTATTATTATTATTATTATTATTATTATTATTATTATTATTATTATTATTATTATTATTATTATTATTATTATCTCGTTTCGTCTATTTATATAAACAATTGACCAAGGTACAAACCGGGTCCACCGTCCACTTGCCTGCAAAATTAAAATCTAGGGCCTCAACGTTTCGATTAAACAATACTTTTATTGATTTTTAAAATAATTTCTTTATTTAAATAACTTTATTTTTCAAATATAAGCTTTCAGTTTAAAAAGATCGAAAAATACATAAATATGTTTATGTACGTGGAAATTCTGTCGTGGAACCATATTTGTCACGCAACGTCCCGAAAAGCTTGACAAGCAAAATGAGGTCATCACCACTTTTTCACACTTGGTCTGTAACTTTTCCGAAAGTTTTATAAGATTTTAAAAGAATATAAAATTTCATCGACACTATAGACTTTTGATTCACAGAATTTTTATCCGGTGGACCTCCACGTAAATATGTGTACCGGACTTTTAAAATGTTAATCCGCCACTGTATCATCTAATTTATCCATTAGGCCTAACTGTCCCTTATCTTTTACGACAGATGACTATTTTAGGATGTGACGCTTTGTCAGCGTCATTAAGATTTATGCTTATTACTGCAAGATGCTTGCGCAGCCGGTATTTTCCTCGGTTTCCTGTCATTGGGAATAAATATTCTATTAGCAGAACATATATTAGGAATGTTCTGTGCTTTATGTTTCCCTTTTCCCTCTCCTTATTTCCGGTTTTCAGTTTCCTGTTTGCACTTCATTCGCAGTTCCTGATTGCGTGCGTCTTCACTCAATTTGCTTCTCTTTAAAAGGGACTGCTCTCAATCGATACCGCCTCGAAAATGTGTTTTTACTATTATAAGTACTTGTGGCAAATCAGATGGACGGTGAGCTTCCTTCGATGAAGAAATTCTTTTGAGTCTTCTTCAGCCGTCCGTACATCCATCTGGATCCTCGAGCGACGATTACTGTTTGCACCATTTACCTCTCATCTCCTCCTCCTTGCCTTTACCTCGTTCCATAGTTCGTCTTGACAGGCGAAGGTCAGGTCTGCATGCAAACGGGTCAGGTTTCGATGTAGCACGACGTGCATGGTCGTTCAGTGTACGTCACGATCTATAGTCGTGACCGGCGGATCTTTCGGAATAATAATCCCAATTCAGAGATAAATATTTCAAAAAGTTTTTTATCAAATTTGTACTAAATTCTTGAGACATTCTACAAAGATTCACAATCAATGGACTATATGCACAATAGCCTATGCATATTAGGAGTCGGTAGGGCATTTTTCAGAGGTGAAAAGTTTTCGTGGAAATTTTATTGAACAAATTTCGTGATACGCACAATAGCTAGTTGGTACAGCGCTATATAAATTGTCCTCGAATAATAATAATAATAATAATAATAATAATAATAATAATAATAATAATAATAATAATAATAATAATAGCTAGAGGCTTATGGAGGTCTACGGAACTACCAGCTCGCTTACCTATTTACTCCTAACTTAAAACTTAAGGATACTACAGTAATACTTATATACTGTAATAACCTGGGCCGCCAAGAGAAATTCCGGGCCCCACGTAAAACTCGCATTGAAAGCCATAAGCTATCGTCGTTATTCGTTATTTGTTGTCTTTTACAACGAACCATTTTTTCTGTTTTTTTTTATTTTCCTCATTCATTCGCGCGCAAGCGTCCTTTAGATATATATATATATATATATATATATATATATATATATATATATATATATATATATATATATATATCAATATTCAACGCTAAGAGAATCAGTGGAGAGGGGGAGGGAACTTTCTGAAAGGCAGGTGATTGATATATACACATATATATATGTATAGAATAATATTGCGTTGTTAAGGACTGTGACGTCAATCTGATTCAACGCTAAGAAGAATCAGTGCTTGAAGGCAAAAATCACTTGGATGCATTTCTCTCCTTTCCTCTCTCTCTCCCTCCCTACCTTCATATATATTATCCGCACGCAAACTATGGGTTTCGGCATTCGCATCTTCCACAAAAAGACGATCTGTTAAGTGGCATGAATTTCTATACAGGTAAGTTAATTGCATAGTGTACCTGTGACTTCACTGCTCCTCACTTCTCACTCCTCATTTCCAGCTAAATAGATAGACTTTTAGAAATGGATTGTTTTAATCGAATCCAAATTCTGTTCATTTGAAAATCCAAGACGTTGATCTGAGTATACATGCGTATAGGACTGCACGCAATATTTCGTATTTGAAAAACAGACAAGACCGAGCATTTACGTGCACTCGTGAAACCTCAGATCAACCAACGTCTTGGATTTTCAAGTGATCAAAACTTGGATTCAATGGAAATGTCCCCATATAAATGCGCTACGATCAATAATTCTATTTCATATTTCAAATAATATCAAATAATACAATTGATACATGAAACATATAAAGATCTTGCTTAACATTCAGGACAAATTCCGATTAAACAAACTGACGATGCATTAATTTCGTCATCAGTTAGCTAGAGATGTGAATGCTTTGACGTTTGGCTCATCTATAAACAGATACAGTGCATGCACCTTGTATCAGGCCGTACTGCATTGAGAGCTAGAATGCTGATTTTACAATCTGGCAACGTTGACTTGACTTCTAAGGAACAGTTAGTTCCTCGTTGAACTGTCGCGCAGAAAGCTTCTCTTGGAACTGTTGCTGGAAATGATGTCGGGTGAGCCTCACACGTGACGCCGAAAAGAGAGGGTATTCTGGACGCTTTCTCGAGCCGATCGCTACTGTTTGATCGGGTAATTGCCTTACCCCGAATAGACAAATAACCCCGGGGCTTGGGTCGGCCAGGGAAGGAGACTGTTGTCCAGTGAGTGGAAGAGGTCACTCAATTTCGAGGCGTTCAGTTTCTGTTGCTGAAAAATTGTTTCCCCATTCCAGAGACGAATCAGATAAGAGGCAGGCAAGAAGATGGAACGGAGGAGACGGATGGGGTAATGGATCGAATCAGGTTCATTAGAATATGTCATAAGCAGAATCAAATTTCTCTGTCCTTCTTTCCCTCATTTATCTCTTCTCTCTCCCTCTCTCTTTCTCTTTCTCTTTCTCTCAGTGTCTCTCTCTCTCTCTCTCTCTCTCTCTCTCTCTCTCTCTCTCTGTCTTTGTCAATGTCTAACTCTCTGTGTTTCGCTGTTTCTTTGTGCCCAGATCTCTTGCTGCAGCTCTTTACCGTTGGTAAAAAGTCTTTTTAAAACGTTACGTAACGTTAAGCTCACACCCATCCGTTCCGTAATGTTTTCAAGAACCCCACTTCACGGATATTTTTACACCCCTAACACCTCCAACACCCTCTCCCCATTTGAGACCGACGACACCCCCAACAGCCCCCAATCTGAGCCAGAGATGACCTTTTTGCTTGTAAGACTTTTTCAACAGTGACCGACCCCCACCCCACCCCCGAATATACCGACACCCCCAAATTAATAATCCTAGAAATAAGCCCTACCCCACTAACTCCCCTCCAGCGTTACGTAATTATGCAATGGCCCCTAAGATGGGCTCTGATTTTGTGAGACTAGAGATACTGTAGACATCGAATACCCAAGAGTCGTATAACGGAACATCTACTGCTGAGAGTCCAAACAAACGAAAGAAGAAGGAAAGACATAGAATTAATCATTGAACGACTGAATGAGCGAATGAATGAAAGTAGAAACGAAGGAAAGAAAAAGTAAACGCATAACCGACCAAATGACTGACTGATTTTATGATCGAAAGAAACAAAAGGAAAGAAAGAATGAAAGAAAGAGAAATAGAAATGAATGAATGAATGAATGAATGAATGAATGATGGAACTGACTGGCTGACTGACTGAATGAATCAATGAATGAATGAATGAATGAATGAATGAAACATTACAAACAATCGAGAAACCATATTATAGGAGAGAGTGATAAAACCAGACTTCCACTGAAAGGCGCTCGAAAAATGACGTTTAGAGCAGTTTTATAGAACGCGGTCTTGTGGACGGTTGGAATGGGGTAGAGTGGGGTGGAATGGGAAATGGTGGGGGAAGACGCCTTTCCAAGACCGCCTTTGGGGCAGACAATCAATGCAAATCTGTCGAGAGATGACACGAGATTAACTGAACTGCTATTTATTGCTGTTGTGTGTTCGCTCCAATTCGGTGGAAACCTGAAATTCTCTGTTTTCAATGTCTGATTATAATCTCGCGTTGGTCGCTGGTCGTTTCGTCCTATCAGTCTTATCTGGCTGTCTGTTTCGGGGCGGGGAACAGGGTCGTAAATAGTTTTGTTAGTTTGCGCCCAGAACAAAATGCATCGAAATTGCGCGAAATTTGGGACAGCAACGGAAAATAAATGATCGAGAATAATAATTGTGTCAGGTCATTCGGTCTCGAGGCTGAAGGTCAAGGACGAAATTCGCAGTCACAGTCAGTCTGGTACAATCGCTGCATGATGAAACATGTTGGTGATGATGATGATGATGATGATGATGATGACGACGACGGCGAAGAAGAAGACGACGATGACAGGGATGGTGACGACGACGACGACGATGATGATGACGATTGTGGTGATAATAATGATGATGATGATAGTGAGTTAGTGACGACGATGATGATGATGATGATGATGGTGGTGGGGGTGAGGATGATGATGGCGACGATGATCACGATGATGATGATGGTGACGTCTTTGTGATATAAATATCTTCGTGACGATTCAAGACTAATTCACTGACGTCATCGTAGACGAAAGTCAGCTTCGGCATACGCAAGTAAGAAGAGTGTTGCATGATTTCTATAGCGCTACTCGAGAGCCCGTCGCAGTGAACCGCCTATTCACCCAATGAGTTCAGACCGGCAATCCTTGCAGTAAGTCGTACTGTAGAATTGTAAGAGCCATACGTCGGTTTCAATCGAGATAATATTACAGAAGATGGCTCGGAACTCTTCTGTGAGACGATTGACAGTCTAGAAAACAGGGGGTCGCTATAGCACCAGCACCAGCAGCAGCAACAGCAGCAGCAGCCACTGTAACTGTATACAGGCTAAATTGTTTTTAGTCGAGAGTGAAACTGTCTTCAGACGAGATAATTATCAACGACGGCTATTCGGCGGGAACTATTTGAAGAGCAGAATATGAATTATTGCTTAGTCGTTGAGCGTTCGATTTGCCAGCGAAAACTCCTATACTTGGAAACATGTCAAAATCACATTCAGTGGGTTACGTCAATGAATTTTACCGGCGCTGAGGTAGCCACAACATTTACCTAATGTCGTAACTCTAGCAATTGACATGTGACATGATTTGCGTTTTATATTTCAATATTATTTTAAAGATATATAGCTTTCAACAATCAACATTATACCTGCATGCACGTTGTCTGTTAGTTATTGCTGCTATTCGCTATAGGCTACTATGCCTAATTGTCCGAGACGAATTGTCATAGAACCAAAAAGAATAATAATGTTTCTCTTACAATATAATGTTATCGACTGTACAACCGTTTATATTTCTAAATGCTGAACCTTTTCCACTAATAATTAGGCTGCTAAGCATCGGATAATTATACTGAGTAGTCAAGCAGTGAGAAGCTTGACTTCAAAGTTTCCCTCATAATTCTCGAGAGCGACAGAGAGAGAGAGAGAGAGAGAGAGAGAGAGAGAGAGAGAGAGAGAGAGAGAGAGATGGTTTATCGTAGATTAATTCAAAGAACTTAGTTGTTTTTTACGAAAACGTAAAAAGAATCCAGCGCCGACAACAATCACCCTGCAATTGAATATGAGCGGACGTCCTTTGGTCTGAGAAGAAAATGCGCTAGAAAAATCGATTGGACGTATAGGCGGACGAGAGATATGAGTTAGAGAGAGAGAGAGAGAGAGAGAGAGAGAGAAGAGAGAGAGAGGAGAGAGAGAGAGAAGAGAGAAAGAGAGAGAAACGGGACAACGAACGGGCGAGAAAGTGTTCGCGAGCAAACCAGAAGATTCGGAGGAGGAGGGGGAAATGCCCCCACTCGGTCGGGGCTGAGATGTTGCAAAACCGATCAGAGGCGATTAGCGTTTCGACGCGGAAAGGAGCAACGCAGTCGCGCGACCCTTTGCCAGAAGAAACTCCATTAGACTTTCACCGGCGACGAGAAACGATAAAAACAGGGCGACGGTCTATACTGCATGCAATCGCTCTGCTGGTCCGAGAACAACCATTCCGTAAGCAGATTACGGATTGCTATAGCTGGATGCAGGAGGAGGAGGAGGAGAGGCCATATCGGGGGTGCAGATGGCGTAGGGGGAGCAGCAGTCCTTAGATTGAGTTTCAATCCATCTGATCGCTTTCGTAGACTTGATTTACCGTCGCGTTAACAGAATTTCCTCCTTTGAAAGGAGATAAACTAGAAGCATGACGTTCTCTGATGAAGAGTTCGAAATCTCACTTTCTCCATTTGAAAGTGAACGGCACGCCCCCCCCCGGACCCCCTGTGGAGCCGCCACTGCATTTTTGTCTGTCTGTTTCTGTCTTCTTTTTTGTCTGTCTGTTTCTGTCTTTTTGTCTCCGCCACTGACCTAGTTTAGAATATCGATTTCTGTCTCACTTAAACAGTGCGTGTAGCATTTTCAATTATCCAGTTGCATTGTGAATATCTGACTTCCAATGTTCCTGCCTCGGCAACGTGACTTCTTGGACGGATCGTCTTCGCAGATAATACGATTATTGTAGCACTCGTTCGTTCAATCCGTCGTTTGGCGTTCGACTTAATTGAGACGTGAGCAATGCCACAGAGACAGCGACGCAGACAGTCACGGCGATTACAATTCGTTTAAGTCTCCCTCCGATCGCAAATTGAGAGGCGTTCGAAAGAGCAAAAAATGGCGGCGGCCATCTCCTGTGTGCTTAATAAGCATTTCGCTCGCGTTGCTCGGTCAATGGCCGACGACGTCTTATCTCAAAGACGTTCTTCTAATCGAATTGAATCGAACGTTCGTTTTTTCTCTCTCTCTCTTTGTCTGTCTGTCTCTCTCTCTCTCTTTCTCTCTCTCTCTCTCTCTCTGTCTGTCTGTCTGTCTGTCTCTCTCTCTCTCTCTCTCTCTCTTTCCTTCTTCCTCTCTGTATCTGTCTCTCTCAATCCGAGTCAATCGCTTCTACATTCCGTTTGGTTTGTCAATTAAAAAATCAGAACAGGTTTCGGCGATGACCGTCTGTTTTTTTTTATGTTCCCGTGTGGAGTCACTTGATGGACGCTAAACCGAATTCTTTCTGTCATTCGGTAGTAGGTGGCGCCGATCGCCCAACAGTCAAGGGAGCGGTAGATTGAAGCTCATAGGGCGGGGAGGGGGAGTTGAGGAGGGGAAGAACCCCTACTGTTTACGGCCCTCGGTCGCCGCGCCCGCGTGATTTCCAAGGGACCTGGTTGGAAAAGGCGGAGATCGAAAAGACGGAAGAAGTTCTCGTAAAACAGTTGTCCTATCGTCAAACAGTCATTCCATTAGGTGAACGGCACGCAGAGAGACAGACAGACGAACAGACCGATAGACGGACAGACAGACAGACAGGCGGACAGGCGGACAGACAGATAGACAGGCGGGCATCCTGTCACGCAGCGGCAGAAACCCAGCGCCGCCGTCGTCTGCGCAAATGGGATTAACGTGAAATGATGCGGGAACCGATGGGAGCGGACAAGACAGCCAGAAATATGCGACTGACCAGTCAGAAAAGCCAGTCAACCAAAACCCGTCAGCCAGTTAGCCAGTCAATCTGCCGCTTTCGTTGGACGCTTTTTTTCTTTACGCCCGGGTATAGACGACGTTCACTGGGTAAGGCAATGCCACCGTTTTATAATGAAAACGAAAATGAGCAAATTATCCGGATGATGGATCGAGTTTTGTCTTAACTATATACATTGGAACATCCCACATCGCGGTCGCTTTTATTAGCGCAGCGCAACGGAACATACAATTAATCTGACGCAAAGACTTAATGAAGCTCTTGTCCATTTCCAAAGGGCGGGCGGTCGCAGTAAAATATAGAGACAGCTTTGCGCCAAAATCAACAAATTTCCTCGCGAAATTTTTAATATCGTTAGATAAATTGTCCGCTATGGGTGTCGGTATATGATTAGGCGATGTTGTTGCACGAGAAAGATGCTCGAATCTTCGGGGTAAGGGGAGAGAGGGGACCCCCAGAATATATCAACACCCCAGAAATTGATAATCCTAGAAATAACCCTGATTACATTGCAATTTCTTAAATCATGACTTATTTTCTGACCCAAACCCACCAACCATCATAAATATGGAACAGTCTGACCCAACCCAACCCAACCCATGGGTTAACCCAACCCATGTCCATCTCTGGTTGGAGCTTCAGTGTTTCAAATGCAGCAGACGCAGGGTTATTTCTATGATTATCAATTTGGGGGGTGTCGGCAAATTCTGGGGGTCCCCTGCCAAAAAGTCTGACAAGCAAAAAAAGGTCATCTTTTCTGTCCATCTATCGCTTTTTCTCTCTCTCCAGTTCATCTTGTCGGAACATAATACAATCGTTCTGTAATGTCCTTCCATTGCAATTCCCCTCTCAGTGTCTTTCTCTCGGCTTTTACCCAGGAAACTTGCATTCGTCCGTATCACCGTCTCTCTCCATCTTTCTCTGTCTCTCTTTGTCTCTGTTTCTCTGACTATGCTCCTCTGTCTCTGTCTCTCTTTGTCTCTGTATCTCTGATTCTGTCCCTCTGTCTCTGTCTCTCGCTCTGTCTGTCTGTCTGTCTGTCTGTCTGTCTGTCTCTCTCTCTCTCTCTCTGTCTGTCTTTGCTTCTATCTGTCTTTCTGTCTGTCTATCTCTCTCTCTTTCTCTCTCTCTCTCTCTCTCTCTCTCTCTCCCCCTTTCTCTCTTTCTTTCTCTCGCTTTCCTTCCGTCCATCAATCTATTAGGTCGCACGTCATGTAACGACGATTCTCTCGATCATCGTTTGTGTAGAAAAGAAATGCAGGAGACGATGATGAAATCGCTGAGGCGGAACATCTACTCTCCCCGCCTCCTCCTCCTCCTCCTCCTCCTCCTCATCCTCCTCCTTATCCACGACACTTCGGGCTTCTCCGTTACCGGCTTTGACTTCGCTTACACGGAGACGGAGGCGACCTGAGCAAGCGATCCAGAAGACACTTTGATGAATAGATTCTAATTCTTCTTTTATCGGTCGCGTCTAATCAGACGTTCTTCATCTTCCGCCTTGGATGCTGATGGCTCAGCATCGGTCTTCTTTCTCATAAGGCCACGCATTTTGACCAACGGTCGTCGCTCCTCTCCGACGAAGATTCTTCCGCTGCTTCGGCGCTCGTTCACGACTGCGCACTGTCAGTCGAGCGGTCGCTATAGAAGCGAATTCCA
The DNA here is from genome assembly GCA_018105865.1 of Metaphire vulgaris. Lineage (NCBI taxonomy): Eukaryota > Metazoa > Annelida > Clitellata > Crassiclitellata > Megascolecidae > Metaphire > Metaphire vulgaris. Next base: position 14,074,247 of record CM030841.1, read on the forward strand.
TTGGCGTCTGCTCAGAGGAAGAGTGCAGTTGGCGGAGAGAAAGAGAGAGACGCAAGCGACGTTCTGCTGGTCGTGACCCGTCAAATGCGCGACCGACATTTGCGCGCGTCATCATTTGCGCGCGTCGACATTTGCGCGCCGACATTTGCGCACCGACAGTTGAGCGCCGACAGTTGCGCGATGTTCGCTGATATAATACGCGCTTTTGTCGGTTGAGCATTTGTCGAGGCGCAAATGTCGGTGGGTAGGGGGAGTGTCGGTGTACCCTGCTGGCTTCTGGAAGGAGGCTTTGGAATTCTTCGAATTACGCAACTCCAGAGAAGGAAACTTGACTATCATGAGTCTCAGCATGCATAGAGAGGCGTTTTTGTTGAACATCTCTCTCTCTCTCTTTTCTCTCTCTCTCTCTCTTTCTCTCTCTTCAATTCTTTTCTCCTATTCGCCCGATCGCAAGCAACTCATCTTCCTTCTCTTTTCCTGTGTAATGGCGTGTAGAATTCGAACAACTACTGTATAATATATTACAGCACCCGAACTCTTTTTTCCTCAGGAGCTCCAGCTTCAACGGCTATCTTTCTCGAAGCCTGCGACAACACGTATTTGGGAATTAGTCTTTCTCATTTCCCGTTGATCATCTCATTCCAACGACAGTCTGTCTGCTTTGATTGTCTTCCTACGCTCCTCCTCCTCACTTCCTCCTCTCTTCCTCCTCTCTTCCTCCTCTATTCCTCCTCTCTTCCTCCTCTCTTCCTCCTCTCTTCCTGTTCGCATTCTCCTCTCTCTACCACTGCTTCCTTTATCCGTGCGCTTGGTCGGGTCTCGTAACCAAGGCAAAAATGACGTCTTAATTTCATCTCCAAGCTCTCTCGACCGTTTCCATGGAAACGAAGCAGCGCAAATGAAACGGTCGTCGACGGTAAAACTGAAACGCTTCCTTTAGAAGAGAGAGAGAGAGAGAGAGAAAGTGAGAAAGATACATAGACAGAGAGATAGACAGAGACAGACAGACAGAGAAAAAGACAGACAGACAAGACAGACAGACAGAGAAGGTATATTATAATCATGTCACGAGAAATCGAGAGGGATAAAACTGCGAACCGAAGAACCAAAAACTGATTGCGTTGGTCAAAATGTCTAAATTATGCTCGGCAACTGTGCACTCTATAGACACATGCAGAGGTAAGAATTAAAAGTGTAAATTATTATAGCAAGCTACATGTACTTATAAAGAAAGCAGAAATCACAGTGAGAAACACGTGTGAATATATATATATATATATATATATATATATATATATATATATATATTATATATATATATATATATATATATATATTCATGTACAAGCATAATTATATAGACATATGCATTCAGTACACATACTGCATTTATTATAGTATTGTATGCACTATGCATTATGGATCTATGACATGTGTGTACATTTAGTGTAAGAAGACTAAATATTACAGATTAACTGCTTTGGTGAATTTCAAATAGGATACGAATGGGGAGGAGAGCGATATAATCTTTATTTAGGAGTTCATTATGAGTGTATTATGAGTATATATAACACCACAGTTAAACAATACAGTAGACCCAATTAAATCAAGTCTCTAACATGGGACATTCTACTCGTTACAATTTCAAATGATTTCTTTTTTAAAAAGAATAACAGACCATATCAAAATCTCGTATTCATATTCGGCTGAAACTTCAATCAAATAATGATATGCAATTTCGAACTATACCTCTCCAGATGTCTCTCTCTGCAGCCTTCCGTTTGAATAACCAGAGAACGAGCAAGAGTTTCGCACAATTAAAGAGTGGCATCAATTAAGCATAGAAGAATGCTTGAATGCTTGATTGATTGATTGATCGATCGATCGATTGACCGTCAAGGCTGTGAGTGACAGTTCCGATGAGTGGCGTTCGTCCTTCTTATTTCCGTATCCGTGACCACGCCTACATCCGGTTGCCAATGACAATGATGGCGGAAGTCAGGACAATCGCGTCACGTGACCTTTGCTCTGTAGGAACGAAGGACATTTATCTATTGGATGCTGAACGCCAGATCTTTCTTCGACCTCTCCCCCCCACCGTCACTGAAAGAGACAGATTCAAGGACACACTTGAAGGCGTCAGTCTTCGTGGGAGGGGGCGGGAACCGGGGGTGGGGGTGGGGTGGCGATCAGAATACGAGGGAAAACGTTCGCTTAATTCGTCTTCGTAATCATCCTTTTCCCTTCGCTCGACTTTTAATCAGGATGATTGACAGCGGTTTCCCTCGGAGGAGGTTATTTTCAATTTGAGGATCTATGGTGGGAGCGGAAGCTTTGCACAGGCGATTAAATCATTTGCTGGGGCGGAGACAGGGATATTTGTACACCCCCTAACACCCCCCCCCCAACACCCACCCACCCAATTTCAGCTATGCGACGAACTTTTTTGCCTGTCAGACGTTTTTGGCAGGGGACCCCCAGAATTATTTACCGACTACCCCAAATTGATAATCCTAGAAATAACCCTGGGCGGAGACCGGTATAACAGTGGCGTAGTCAGGATTCCAGAATAGGGGGTACATCGACATTTTCGACTCAAAACTTTTACCTACGTAAACCCCTTCATTACTGTGCTTAACTGGGGCTGCTTCTGGCTTTGGGTTCAACTGGTGCACCATTTCGAAAGCACGGAATACAGTAGAACTTCCCTATAACGGACTCGGTTAATAGCGTATACTAGATTACAGCGTACCGCAATGTACGGCTCCGTGTGACGCGCCACCGTATCGGATGCTGTTGCATATAACGTTCCTCGGGCAGGCCCGCTGAGAGAAATTCCGGGCCTCTGTGCAGAATGGCCGGCGGGCCCTTGGCAAGTCTTAAAGAATATAAAAAATAGCTGACGACCTTTTTTGCTCGTCATTGCTTTCACCGAGGCGCCGGGCCGACTCTCAAAAACTAGTGATGACCTTTTTGTTCCGCCCCCCCCTTTTCCTCGCCGGGCCCCCATTCACAACATAATTATTAGTATTTTTTAAAATTATACATATTCATCACATAGGCCCGGGCCTCCCCAAGACCGCCGGGCCCCTGTGCATTTGCCCCCACCCCACCGCTCCCTCTCGGCGGCCCTGTCCTCGGGCATGCATTACGCACACTAGATTTTATACGACCCGCTATAAGCACGTTATAACGAAGCAGTCCGACTGTATTTCAGACGACGAAACAATAACGATGTCGGACGAGAAGCGTTTGATCAAGAAGCTGCTGGACAACTACGAGACCGTTGGAGTGGTCGGTCGTCCGGTCTACAACGTCTCGGAGACGATCAACGTCAAGTACGGGCTGTCGCTGATCCAGATTCTCGATCTCGACGAAAAGAATCAAGTTCTAACGACGAACGTCTGGAGCAAATACGTAAGCAGTTTACGACCGTCGGAGGTGGGTGGGGTGTGGGTGGGGGGGGGGTGGGGTGTGGGGGGGGGTGGGGAGGTGGCGTTGACACAAATTACTACGTCCCGGGTGGTGGATGGGGGGTGATGGTACCAAAACGTTTGGTGTTTTTAGATTAAATGTCTAGCACTTCTGATAGTGTCCCTTCACTCCCTTGCTAAGCGCTCTCGACTTTAGCCTTCGCTATGCTTACTGCGCTCTATAAATGGTCTTAAATAATAATAATAATAATAATAATAATAATAATAATAATAATAATAATAATAATAATAATAATAATAATCATAATCATCATCATCATCATAATCATCATCATCATCATCATCATCATGACATAGGTGGTAGAGGAGCGACTCGAGGAGGTCCGCATGACCTGGTAATTTTTGTAGGAGGTGTGGGTGGGTGGGTGTGTGGGTGGGGGTGATAATATGATGACGTCAACTGTATTGTTCCTATGCGGATGTTCGCTTGGCTTGGTTGGCGTTCACTGGTTCTGAAATTATTGGCGACGAGTTTTTGAGGGCGTATCCAGCACTAAATACCGATTGCTTAGATGTGGACCTCTTCTTTCTCCACAACGTCTGTGACCTACTGCTCGAAAGAAAGAAAATTTGTCTCAAGCGATTTCATTATGCTCTTGAAATATGGAAACTGTTTTTTAAAAAAGACAATACGGAAAATCAGTGAAGCCGTTGAACTATTTTTCTTCTAATAGACTGTCTTTCGTTAGAACTGAATTTCCATATTCGAAGGAGCGTACGGTCCGATTAGGGGTTTTGTTTTGTTTTTCGTTAGAAAGCCTAATTAATTCGAACTAGTAAATTAAACTATAATAGCCAAAATATGGCAACAAACCAGACAGCCAATAAAATAATCTCAAACAGACTTCAATTAAAACAGAAACCATTAACCCCTTACCTGGGCGTCACGGATATATCCGTCCATTTTACATTGAGTTACAGTTAAATACACGGTTAAGGGGTTAATCACCGATGAGGGAGAGTTTTGGAACAGCGATGAATCCAGCTTTTCTGAAATTAATTAAGGTCCTAGTCTTTTGCATAAGACGATTCCCTCAAATCCGAATCTGTCCATCCACGTCTCTTGTTCGTCAGCGCGCTTCGTGTAAATCCAAACAATAAGGAATCGTTATTACTGCATTTTGGAACATCTGAATAGATATGAAATCAAAGTCGAACTAGATCAATCAAACAATCAATCAGCCAGCCAAAAGATGTTGGGGGGGGGGAACGACCGTACAGATACGTGGATTAATTACTTTAAACAAGCGACCGTGATTTATTGTGACACTGAACCACGAAATACGCAATTCAGAAATGACACATAATAAGTCAACAAATGATGGATGACCGGCTTCTCAAAAACATCCTTAATAATGAGGGACAGACAGAGAAACAGACAAGCAGACACGCAGACAGACAGACAAGCAGAAAGGCAGACAGAAAGATAGACAGATAGAGACAGACAGACAGGTAAACAGAGACAGATAGAAAGAGACAGAGAGAGAGAGAGAGGGAGAGAGAAAGGCAGTGATTGATTGATTGATTGAGTGAGTGAGTGAGTGAGTGAGTGAGTGAGTGAGTGATTTGCTATAAATTACGCTCGTATTCCCTGTTCTTTTTTACGGTTTCCGCTTTTCGATGAACGGAGAAAAAATTTTCCGGTCAATTTCTTTCCATTTTCCCGTGAGATTTAGAATAATTAGTTGTTATTATACAGTATTTATTCTAGAACGTTCAAAAGACCAGTAAGCATACGTAAAGAACTGCTCTTTTAAAGTGGTTTAGTAAATACATGTTCCAGTGAGTCATTTTATGACTTTGTATAGTGGCAGAGAACTAGTTCAGATATGACGCGTTGGTAATAATATTAATAGAGACAAACATTTTCAGCGATTTTACGCAAATAGGCCTAAACTTCCTAAAGCAAATATCGATTAATTAATTATACGAGCAGCTATAATAATAAAATAATAATAATAATAATAATAATAATAATAATAATAATAATAATAATAATAATAATAATAATAATAATAATAATAATAATAATAATACTGTAAAAATAGTAATAATAATAATAATAATTATTATTATTGTTATTATACCAGCGTCTCATATGTGTGTGTGTGTGAGTGTGTGTGTGTGTGTGTGTGTGTTCCTCGTTTCGAGGAACTTTTTCCGTGGCCGACCTCGAAGAACCTGACGAGAGTTAACACACATTAATTTTTGTCTCGGACAATTTTTTCTCTCATAAGACCTTCGGGAATGAAGTACTGAGGCATATATATATATATATATATATATATTATATATATATATATATATATATATATATATATATATATATATATATATAGCATTGGCAAGTTTCGCAGTGAACCACATTGCGTCATTATAGTCTATCCTCACTATCTTCCGTGACTTTAGACTTAATGCATGTTTTGCATCAATCAGTTGTTCCGACCGCCGTCGTAGAGGCTCTAATCACGTAACGTTTTACCAAATAGTTGCGCGTTTCGTTTAATTTGTCTCCGAAGTTTCCGAGGAATCTGAAATTCCAGGTAAGTGGCAGTCAGGTAATTGGCATTCATGTTCACTTTGTTTATCTTAAAGATATTCATCTTTTGATTTGAAGCTAGCTATTTTTATCTTATATATATTCATCTTTTGTCAAATTTGAAGCTCTGGGCGTGTTTCGCTCCACTGATCTGCATATATATATAAGAGGTATTCGCTTTTGTGAAATTAATGTCACCGCTTAAACTGTGTGATAAATGTAACTGAATTTCCAACAATCTTAATAAATCACTGGTCTTAATACAACTTTGCTGGCTTCAACTTCTTACTGGAGTGATTTAAAGTCTATTCCACGTGATGGGCTTTCTTGCACCTCTCCGCAGACTTAGAAATCCATTTCGGCTTTTGGAGGGAAAATTACTCTTAAGCATTCCAAGTCACGGAACCAATTATTACAGACACAGAGTGGAGCCTCCTTCGATAGAGAAAAAACGTCCTTTTCGAAATAACATTAGGCTGACCGCAAAGTGCCGTTAAAAGTTCATCAACGTTTTCCGCTGTCGTTTGACGGTGAACTGGAAAACAGCACGCCTTGCAGTCATGCGCACCCGATCCAAGGCACTCGCGTGACATCTATACTAAACGTGCTACTATTGCAGCTTTTCTTATATCGTAAACGACGAAATTCGTCTTTCTTCTCGCTTGTGCGTGACTCTGAGCGTCCAACCGCTCTTAGCTGCTGCTGCTGCTGCTGCTGCTCTGCTTCGTCGGATTTATTTTACGGAGACGATCTAATAATGAACTCCCTTTTACTTGCAGAGAGCGCGCGAGTGGTCAGAGACGGGGCGACGAGACCTTTAAGTTGTCTTCCGGGGGCAATTACAGAGAGAGAGAGAGAGCCAGCGGCCCAGCCCAGTCCAGCCAAGCGCCGGTCACGACGGACAATTGGCTCGTGAGTCGTGCCGCGCTCGTCGTGATATGTTGCTGCAGCTGATCCGAACACGATGTGTGTTATCTGTTAAACCTACGCTGTTAGCCTACGCTGTTAGCCTACGCTGTTAGCTCGGCAGACGGAACTTCCCAGTAACAAATAACGCTGTTAGGCTGCTGCTGCTGTTTTGCGACTAACGTTTGTGATTTGAAAGGAAAACAATTACTCTGTTGTATTCTCGACAGCTATAATTATAGCAACTGCTACTTTTTAAACTTGAACTTCACATCGCGTCGTACGGAGGTTCTTTTAAAGCTACGTCGCTTCCTTTCTTGGTCATCGACACCATATTCAACAGTAGCACAAAGACTTAGCTATGCTATGTGCTTAGCTATACTCGATACTCCGAGGAACGCACGGTGTCAGTAGGGTTGTATTCATTTTGCTGGATTTAATACACGCACTCTGTACAGATGTATCATGTACATCTTTGACTGTGGAGGTTGGGGGTGGGGGATGTGCCACGCTATGCAAAATTAACGGTGCAACAATACCCCAAATGAGATCCGAATGGGCAAAGTTTCTATTATTGTAGCCTAAAGGAAGACAGTATAATTATTCTTTCGAAAAGGACTTTTTCAGCTAAATGAGGCTCTTTGCTGGAGATAAGGGGATGGTAGGAGGGGGGGGGTAATTGTTTCCGTGACTTGGAACTCTTAATTGAAAATATTCTAAACGGAATGTCGAATTATTATTACGAAATCGTAAATATTTTTGCAACAATGGTCTTATCAATAAATGATTTTTGTTTAAAATATGTGACTTTCATTTATCTCGTTGTGATTTTTAGCCTAACTTCGGATACGCTTTCGTTCAGTGCAGCTGAAATACAGGGCGTCCTAAAAATTATCAGCCTTTGGATTTCATCTTGAGGATTCTGGCTTAGCTATATGTTCCAAAGTCGATTAAACCCCTACTGCTTGAAAACTATTGTCAGTGAATTAGAACAATCGTGTGCCAATGAATGATTTCCCTCCACCTGATATGGTCTTTGGATTGACAATTTATGGTGACTCTGGTGAAATGTTTTGGGGTTAAGGGTCCCTTTCCACCAGATTAATCGGCAATGATGAGTTCACATGGCATAGGACATTCACAAATTAATTAATTAGCAAAAATTAATAATTAATTAGCAAAAATTGATAACTAATTACCAAAAATTCATTTGATTAAAACATGAATCATTTGATTAAACGTATCTTACATACCACTCGCGCTGCCGTTTGATATTCTAAAATTGGCGTCTCTTGGCGATTATCATGCCAAATGCAGTTAATGAAATCTAATAAAAGAGACAAAACTTCATAGTGCTAGACTTTCTTAGCATAGCTACTTATGGACTATGAGCGTAGAATTTTCATTAGAAATTCTATGAAATTTAACATAATCGTCGCTATTTAATTACAGTTTCGATCGCTACGTTAACGCATTATTGTTGTGATTAATATTAAAGTTATTATTATTATTATTATTATTATTATTATTATTATTATTATTATTATTACTAAAAATCTGCGTTTTTTCGGTTTTTTGGAAAGGCTTGGAAGGACATGTTATTGAAATGGAATCCTCTCGACTACGGAGGGGTCAAGCAGGTCAGGGTTCCATCGTCGAAAATATGGACGCCGGACATTGTCCTGTACAACATGTGAGTGAATGACTGAACGCGTAAGATTTCGCACGAACCAGTTCTAGTTTGAAAGTTACTGACGTCAGAGAATCAGGTTCCTTTCAGTCACCTAATCAGTCTGGATATACAACCTTGACGACCACGGATTGCGGCATTTGAATTTTACCCAGATTGAGCGCTCGCGAATAAGCTGGTGCACCACAACCCTCCAGTGTTTAATCTAGACCCCTGACTCCGGGGGGAAACTGAAAAAGCCGGGGGGAACTGACAAAGCCGGGGGAGAATTCTGCTAGGGGCCGCTGTTAGTCCATGTAGTATTCCAAAATTTCCGGGAGGAATTTGAAATTTCCGGGGGGAAAAAGCAATTTCCCCCGGAAACGGCCTAGATTAAACACTGCAACCCTCCCCTTGGCTACGCCACTGAGAACTGGTGCTATAAAGGTGCATAATTTATTATTATTATTATTATTATTATTATTATTATTACTGTATTATTACTTCACGTAACGCCGTCATTTGTCTCCTTCTCAGCGCCGACACTCGCCTGAAAGAGCAGCGCGATGCGATGGTCATCATTGACAGCGAGGGAGACGTGATGTGGATCCCTCCGGCCATCTTCAAGAGCACCTGTCAGATCGACATCACGAACTTTCCGTTCGACGTCCAGGTGTGCAAGATGAAGTTCGGGTCGTGGACCTACGACGGTTTCAAGCTGGACATCGACTTCTTCGAGGACAAGCATTTCGTCGAGACGACCGAATACATGGAAAGCAACGAGTGGTCTCTGGTCGGACAGCCGGCCATCAAGACGGTGGCTTACTACGTCGGTCTCAGCTTTCCCTATCCGGACCTGACTTTCTGTCTGAAGATCAAGCGGGTGGCTGCCTTCTACAATTACATCGTTGTTCTTCCTTGCGTTCTGCTGTCGTTCCTTACACTCGTAATCTTTTGGCTGCCACCCGAGTCACCAGCAAAGGTCATGCTAGGTAGGTCGGCCGGCAGGTGGCGTTTTGTCTGGATTGTAGCCTATACAGGGTGGCCCATAAAAACGTGCATGGAATTTGGCGTAGCTCTGGGGGTGTTACGGCGTAAGTGAAGTCGTTTAAGGTTTTTTATTCTTCAAAATTTCTACTCGCAGTACCTAGCTTCCTAGCGAAAATGTAGGCAGTTTCCTAATAAAAGGTTTGCGTTTGGGAGAAGGCAAAAAGACATTTAATAAGCGAACTGCGAGAAATGCAATCTGTTTGTGCGATTTCACTTTTCTAACGTTGTTTCAATTTTTGCTTACCTTACTGACTTTGCTAGCCTTAAGTGGTGGTGGGTGATGGTGGTGATGATGATGATGATGACGACGACGACAACAATGATGATGATGATGATGATGATGGTGGTGGTGGTGGTGGTGGTGGAGAGGTAGTTATGGTTCGTGGTGCTGATGAGAATGACAGAACTTTCGTGTTTTCGTTTTTAAAAAGGGATGAGCGTTTTCGTCGCTTTCTTTGTCCTGCTGCTGTTACTCGCCGAAAGCATTCCACCTGCTGCTTCGGACATCCCCCTCATTGGTAGGAGCATCATCATCATCACCCAGGCTTATTCTTCATCGTCATCATCATCATCATCATCATCATCATCATCATCATCATCATCATCATCATCATCATCATCATCATCATCATCATGTAAGGAAGCTCTACTAAGCGGAACACCGTACCTTCGATGTAGTCTTTATTTATTTGTGTATTTTTCAAGTGTCTGAAGTGTTCTGGAGAGAAGGGAAGAAACAGGCTTTGAAATTCAGACCTAGTAGTGCTTACTTACTCTGTGATCGACTATTAGCAATTGGAAGTCGTCAGTGTTTGTTTGTTTGTGTGTGTGTGTGTGTTTTCAGGAGCCTATTTTTGCGTGAATATGATTCTGATAACACTATCGACGTTTCTCGCCGTCATCATAATCCAGACGCACATCAGAGGAGATCGGAAAAACAAAGTTCCCAAATGGCTGAAACAGGCAAGATTTCCATCAACGATTTCTCTTTTAATACTTATTCAAATACAATGATCCAGGGGCGTAGCTAGGAAGGGGCTTGGGAGGGGGTGCATCCTCCCTCGATTACGCCACCTCTACCTCCCCCTCCCCCAACATCTACTCACCGGTTTTGGACGAATCTCACTACGCTATAATGATTCTTTTATTTATGTTAGGTAAGTAAGTAGATTTTTGTGAATCCATGTGGCGCTTCCGAAAGGGGTACCGCAGTAGCGGCCTAGTCTTAGGGGCTGTGCCTATAACTTTTTGACTCGTTCTTAATGGCGTATACTAGATCTAGAAATGTTTTGTGAAATCTTTCCATTAATTTAAGTATAGACCTAGTTTGCGTTAAAACGCGCTGCAGAGGCGGATCTAGGGGGAGGGTGCAGGAGGTACAGATGTCCCCGGGCGCCGAGGTGGGGCGCCAAAATTGGTTTAAGGTAGGGAGTTCCGCTACGGGTGATGACATTCTTTGCTTGTCATGGGATGATGACCTTTTTGCTTGTCGGGGTATTCGCAAAGTTAAATGAAGAATGAAGAGGTGCCAAAATGGGCAGAACGGCGCCCTTTTCTGCTTCTTAGGATTTTTGTCAAGTTGAGGGGGGCGCCATCAGTATGTTTTGTCCCCGGGCGCCAGATACCCTAGCTCCGCCCCTGACGCGCTGTTAATGCGTATGAAATATCTGGAATATTATATTTCCTCAGAAAGACAATTTCTGTGTTTTGCGTCGATTTCTTTCTTGTTCGCATTTTCGACTGAAAATGCGACGATCGAAATACAGTGAAACCCGCTTAATTCCATAGGTGCCGTGCAAGCCTTGCTTATGCAATTAACTGGGCTATGCGAATAGGCGGGACGTCTGATAATTATTAATTGTATGCACAAAACACTGGTTCGGGTTTTTACAGTATGTTGTTATGCGATTATACGGGTTATGCAATTAAGCGGTATGCGATTAAGTGGGATCCACTGTACAACGCATTTGTAACGTCTGGAGTTCGATCATCGCAATAATAATAATATTGTCATGTTTTTTCTTTTTAAAAATAGATTGCCATTGACGGAATGGCAAAGGTGATGTGCATGAGCGAATTTCTCGACAAAGAAGTCGTCGCCGCCGCTGCCGCTTCGGCCCCCAAGGCTCCCGGTCGACTGCATCGGTCGGAAGAGACGTCGTCGCTTCAATCGAAAAACGCCGCCTCCTCTTCGACCGCACCCAACAAAGTCGGAAAGTCGTACAAAACAACGAGGTCGACGACGGCTTCGGATGTCACCGGACGTTCGCCAGGCGGCGACGGCGGCGCCAACGACAGCAGAGCGCCACCTGTCGAATGCGTCGTCGTCGCCGCCGCCGCCGGCAGAGAGCGTTCGGCTGCCGTTAATGTCGGCGGCGGCGGCGGCGGCGTCCTTGAGAACGACGTGAAGGAAATCCAGCGGATCCTGAGGAGCTACATCGGCCGGCTGGACAGCAACGACTCGTCGGCGAAGACGGCCAAGGAGTGGCGCCTGGTTGCCCGCGTGCTCGACCGGCTCTTCTTCTACACCTACATCGGAACGATCGCCGTCTCCTGGTGCACCTTCTTCCCCAGGGACGTCGACGGCGCGTCCGGTCCGCACCCGGCTAGATCGTCGGCGGGCGACGGTGACCCGCCGAAAGTGCAGCAGCGATGCTAGCACGGACGGCCCGCTGCTGCTGCTGGTGGTGGTGGTGGTGGTGGTGGTGGTGCTGGTGTGTTTGAAATCCGAGTAACGGGAGAGATTTGCGGAGAGCAGTTTTCGATCTTCAAAAAGCAATGTGGGTGTGTGGGCGGGGAGGGTGTTTCCAATACTCCCACCACTAAAATTAGTATATATATATATTACTGTTTTCCAGCAGAGCCGTAGCTAGGGGGAGCGGGAGGGGGCAAGTTGCCCCATGCGCCGTCATCGGGGGTGGGGCGCATTTCGCGCACTAATGTTTTAATTTTTACACACCATAATTATATTCTTCCTCCGGCGTGAAATAATTAAACTGAGTAAAAAAGGTCGTCACCCGAATTTAGGGCGCAAATTTCAAACCTTTCCCCGGGCGCCGAATACTCAAGCTACGGCTCTGTTCTCCAGGCGTTTGAGAGTTTCGGCATTTCAGGTTATTTATTGCGTTTTGTCAAAGACGTATTCAGTAGCTTCTTTGTAACTTTTTCGTGTTGATAGTAGCATAGTTGATTAACTACAATATCCTTTACTGCATGTTTACATTCTACATTTGGATCGTACGGAGATCGATTGTCTAAGCGAACAGAAGTCGCTTCAAGTCGAATATGTATCAACAGCAGAGATGTAGTAAGTATACTTGTACTCGAGTTTACTAGTACAAATTTTATACTTGTACTTGTACTTGTACTATATACTTATACTTGTACTTGTACTAGTTTTTGGAATACAATTATTGTCTTGACTTGTACTCGGAGGCTAGGTACTTGTACTTGAACTTGTACTTGAAGCAACTTGCTACATCTCTGGTTACATGTACTTCAAGGATACCAGTAATGATGTTCCTTTGATGACAAGCACATCCTCACAGATAGCCAAGTACCTGGAACTCAACAATAGATGTATGATGAAGCCACTGATACCATTGTATTTTGGAACAGTGAAGTTAATAGAAAAGAGTTCAACAGGCTGTATAATGCAGCCATTAGAGCTATAGTGTGCCTGCTTCTAGTGCACCAATTCAAACATATTTAGCCAAGCTGGCTTGATCATGAGACCGCATAGGGCTAAGATGACCGATGCAAGACTATCATCTCTAATTTTTTAAGTGCCACTGTAATGATATTTAGATGCTAAAAAGTGTCAATTTTATTCGTGGCCGGACAAAATGCCCGAGGACAAAATGTCACGGACAAAATGTCATGTACAAAATATCATGGAGACAAAATGTCAGCGGAAAAAATGTCAGCGGACAAAATGTCACGGTTTAGGGTTAGTGTTAGGGTTAGAGTTAGGATGACATTTTAAATGACTATTTTCCGCTGACATTTTGTCCCCATGACATTTTGTCCATGACATTTTTTCGTGACATTTTGTCCTCGGACATTTTGTTCTAGCACCATTTTATTGAATAACCGTGACAAGCAGCTACCCGTTAATAAAGTGTAGGCCTACTTGCTGTTTGTATTTGGCTATGAGGATCGGTACTTGTACTTGAGGCTTCGCTACTTATACTTGTACTCGCAGTCTTATGGATTAGTTACCACAGTAATCTTCAGTACTTGTACTTGTACTTGTACTTGGAGGCCAGGTACTTGTACTTGTGTACTCGGAGGCCAGGTACTTGTACTTGACTTGTACTCGGAGGCCAATCCTTGTCTTGTACCGGAGTTTTGGAATCAAGTACTTGTACTTGTACTTGTACTCGGAGGCCAGGTACTTGTACCAACTTACTTGAAGCATTGTGTACTTGCTACATCTCTGATCAACAGGCAGACTAAAGATACGGATTATTATATATATATATATAGGTATATGTATTAAAATATAGTTATATATATTTATATATATAAGGAACAGTGGTCCTCCATGAGTCAGCTGCCGAGCCCAACGTAAAGCTCCCTCACCAAGCAGAGCACCTGGGATCGTCCTCTAATTCAAAGGGAAGTAGCACATCTACTCCAGACCCATCAAGGGCAATACCACCAAGCCCGTCTGCGAGCTGTCTCAACACGACACGCCAGCGACTGGCTCCATTCAATCACCAGTTGTGGCCTTCGCATGGACGATGAGACGATCAGAGTCGTCGTCGGTACGGCTAGGGGCCACAATCTGCGAGAAGCACCTTTGCCCTTGCGGTACTATGGTCTCTGAGGACGGCGCTCATGGGCTCTCATGTCATCTAGGTCCAGGTCGTGTCCCCCGACACTGCTTGCTGAACGACATAGTTCAGAGGGCCTTGGTTAGGGCCGGGATCCCTGCTATCAAAGAGCCGCCTGGTCTCTGCCGAACCGATGGGAAAAGGCCAGACGGCATGACCCTGATCCCGTGGCGGACAGGCCGAAGCCTCATCTGGGATGCAAATGCCAACCACAGCGCTCGCAGCAGGAGCCGCCGCAGAAGCAGCTGCGGCTAGAAAGACATCGAAATATCAGGCCCTCTCATTACATCTTCTTGCCGCTGGCATTTGAAACATTTGGCCCCATCAACAACGACGCCCTCTCCTTTATCAACGATCTGGGTCGACTCATTGCCCTACAATCCGGGGACAAAGAGAAGGATGCTTTCTGTTCCAAAGAATATCCGTCACGATTCAGCGTTTCAACGCCATCGCATTCGAGGAACTTTTCCAAATCTGCAACCGAACGAGAGCTAGCACACTATAATTTCATGTCTCCGGACAATTTTTTTATCATAAGTCCCTCGGGAATGAAGTACCGAGGGCATAAAAATATATATATATATATATATATATATATATATATATATATATATATATTCGCAAACGCAGACAATACAACACAAGACAGACACAACTCTTAACTAACAACTATACACATTCCACTATTATACAATTGACAAAATAGAGTGGTTTCTTATAGATAAGCACAGTGGAGCAGTGAAAAATTCACTGGCGGGAGAAATCTTAGACTAAGATGACAACATCGCCATAAGCGCAGTGAACGCTTTCGAAATCGGGCGTTTTTATGTCAGTTGTCAGTTACTGTATGCACTGATGCCCTGTCCTTTCATTCCACTTTGCGCTTTTTCAAAAAGAAAAACTCACGGCCCGAGTTCCAAAGTCACAAGACGAAGTCGTCGACTGTTGCATGCCCTGGTGAGAATGGATGTGACTATACGCCCAATCCAGTCTGATCTCGTGCAGGTCTAGTCTACCAAATAAGCCAATAGATAATTAGTCAAAGGTCAGTATTAAAACGAGATTTATCTTTTAGACTTATACTTTTGCGACCATAACGACAGCATTTCGGTGATTGGTCCTACGTTGACGGCATAACGATTAGACCTAATATTAGCGCATTGTTCCAGCGGTTTAAGATCTTACTCTGCTTTGAACAATGAATATGTATAATAAATTTATAGAGTTTCGTGATTTTACCTTTTCTTCAACAACTCTACGATTTGCGTCAGTTATTACAGTAGTCAATTCTACCCATGTTTAATCAATCAAATTTAGCATTAGATTAATTATATAGGCCTATTAAGCCCTCTGAATTGCATGGTTTCCCTTAATTATTAATAAGCGATTGAAGCGGAAGTCTTCGAATGTAATGCAACGAGGCAAAACAAAAGAACGATTTAAATCATCGACAGAAAATTTTGAACCTAACATATACATGTACATATACATGTATAACACGTACACATACAGTACTAGCGCTCGCTGTGTAATGGATCTTACTGTATATATACTATATACTGTAGTAAGATACTAACAACGCCGTTTCTATGAAGTCATCTGTTTTCTGGTTTATAGATGGCTAAAATAATGTGACACTGATTTCTTTCGATTTGTGACTTCTAGAATGTCAATTCTGACCGATTCTTCGTCATTGTTTAATTGTTACTTAAGCTTTTCCAGTGGCTTTTAAAATGGCTTGCAATTTATCACACCTGTATATGCGCGTTCTACAGAATATCAGTTGTAGCCTACTTTCAGTCAATGCGTTTTAATTTCCATTTCGCAGGACGTCAAAGCGTTCATTATATCGCATAGCCTTTAATTAAGATGCTAATATCTGGATTTTGCGAAACCTCTCTAGATGGACATTTTTTAAAAGTAAGTAACGGCCAGAAAATCTAGAAATTCTATGACTTTTGAGTAGTTTCTGGCGAGAAAGAAAATGGTCGCTGGCGAAGTTTAGTCGAAACGGCGACTCATTTGCTCAACTGTGCTCACCAAAATTGCTATAAGAAAGGTATAGATGGGAGAATCCACCACAGGCGTATATGTAATGAGTATTTGAGACCTTAAATAATTTTGTCGAAATGTTAAGGCGTATGTTAGAGCTTACGATTCGATCTAAGAATTGTGCGATTCAATGGAAGAGTGACAGGTTTTTATGGGCTGAGTACAGCAGTGGCGTAGCCAGGATATTTCGAAGGGGGTTATGGTTCCATGTTTTTTCTAGGATTGTCAATTTGAGGGGCGGGGGTGTCGGTACATGTCTGGGGGACGGTGTCGTTCTCTGGAAAAAAAATCTGATAGGCAAAAAATGTCATCGCTACTTCTTCTTGTTCCCATCCAACATCATCCCTGTGTCAGACTGGCGAAATTGGGGGGGGGCTGTCGTACCCACGATAATTCGTTCCTGGCTGATATTGGGAAGGGGTGTGTCGGTCTCAATTTGGGGGATGTTAGGGGGTGTAAAAATATCCCTCTATGGTTCCATGATTCCCAACTTCGGGAAAATTTTCTGACAAGCAAAAAAGGTCGGCAATTGGTACAGCTATTATGATATACGCATTTTTGCCGAACAGCCACCAAGGGGGTTAGCTCCCTCCCATCCCACCCCTAGGCTATGCCACTGGTGTAGTAAAGGTTAGCAGTTCTCGACATGAAAGAGAAACTAGTGTTTTTAAAGCTTCTCTTTACGACAGCGACACTTAGTCCTGCTTTTTACATATATTGAATCTGATGTCTATTTCGGTTTGATTGATCGAGGCACTGATAACTAATTTCAGTGCATCGTTTTGTGGAGTATTTTCAATTTATTTCAGTGCGTCGCATGTTGAGTCCCCCCGGTGCGTAACATGAGTGCAGCGCACCGATTTCAACTTGTGCTTACCGGGGGAGTAGTGGGGTCGCCAGAAGGTCACGCGAGAAAGAGACGCAATGTCATTCGTCTAAATTTTTATAGCTCCGCATGATTGAGTAAATTGTGTCTGCTTATACACGCCGCCGCCTGACTGGTTTGAGGGTGCACAGATATGACCTTCGGTCTAAGGTCAGACTGCTCATAAAACTGTGAAATTACGACCTACTTTTAAATGCATTATTGGAACAGAGACAGACAGAATCAGAAAAACTGTCAAAAGACAGACATACTGACTGACTGACTGACCGACTGACTGACCGACTGACTGACTGACTGACTGACTGACTGACTGACTGACTGACTGACTGACCGACTGACTGACCGACTGACTGACTGACTGACTGACTGACTGACTCCGAACATACACATAATACAGTATATGTTCTTAGTATAAATTCAAGCTTTAATCGATCAAATAGACTGAAAATAGTTAAGAAAGGATGCATCTAAGACGCCAATTGGCCGATCACAAGGACTTTTTCACTTAATATGAGAACTGTCCTGTGTTGTTGTTGTTGTTGTTGTTGTTGTTGTTGCGCATCGGAGTTGTTGTCTGTTGTAGAACTGGAGCGATATTATGTTGCAGTGGGATCCGGACAACTACGACGGCATCGGCCAGGTTCGCGTCCCAGTCAACAAAATATGGAAACCAGACATCGTCCTGTACAACTAGTGAGTGCATGCGTCTAAATAGAATCCCTTCACATGACCGTTTTGCATTAACCCCTTAACTGGGTATTTAACTGTAACTCAATGTAAAATGGACGGATATATCCGGGGTCCCCAGTTAAGGGGTTAAGTTACCATGCACCGGAGCCAGAGAGGCAGCGGCAGACACGGAAAGCGACGACTGTATGGGCCTACCTCCGGATGTCATCATACGATGCCATCGCCCGATGGGAGACTGTAGGTCGGACGGCCTACAACTGGCACTTGCAGGCAGAGAGATAGCTTAGCCACGTCCAAGGACTCTGAAATCTTCGACCGTCAGCGGTTGGCCTATCTTGATACTGAACCCGTACACAGCGCTGTTGATAGACTTTGAACCGAGCAGTTGATGGGAGGAAAGGAATTTATTTTATGGAAATATTGCAACTTAACTCCGCAGCTCCTGGCGTAAGCAGCATCGATGTGTCTCGGGTCCGCATTTCCCATTTCCCTCAAGTCCGCGATCTGTTTGAGTCTTTCAGTTTCAGAGAATTTTAAATTAAATATTAATTAATTAATTAATTATATTATGATCTCTGGATGTAAATCATGCTTTCGTTAGTAATTAGCCTAAGCGAAACCTGTGACCAAATAATAATAATAATAATAATAATAATAATAATAATAATAATAATAATCATCATCATCATCATCATCATCCTCTTCTTTCTTCTCACTTTCTGCCTGCATGACAGCAATAGGCCTACATGTAGTTCGTTCCATTTCCATCGTTCTTGTGTTAGTCTACATCCTTCTACAATTGTCAAATTCTTCATTTCCAAGTCTTTCTTCATAATATAAAACCTTATTATGCGACCGGTTCATATATTGTACTTGGAGTTTCGATCTTTGTGTGGACAAATACGAATTGCCGTGGAATGCCTTCTGGAATTAGCATTATAATTAAAAAGATGATGATGATGACGACGACGATGATGATGATGAAGTTGAGGATGACGATGATGTTGACGATGACAATGATGATGAAGAAGATGATGCTGATGATGATGACGATGATGATGATGATTAAGTTGACGATGACGATGATGATGTTGACGATGATGATGATGAAGATGATGATGACGACGACGACGATGATGATGATGATGTACTGTTCAGTGCCGATCAGCGGTTGAAGGAGCATAGAGACGCGATGGCAGTCGTCGAAGCGGACGGCACCGTCATCTGGATGCCGGCGGCCATCTTTAAATCCACCTGTTCCATCGACATTCTTTATTTTCCCTTCGACGTTCAGAGCTGCGACCTGAAATTCGGGTCGTGGACCTACGACGGGTTCAAACTCGACCTCGATTTCTTCGGAGGAGCCGAAGAAGTGAGAAAATCGTCGAACGCCGAAACTGTAAACTTCTCAATCGAAATAAAATAGACCGTAAAATAATAAATAAATAAAATAGACCGTAAAATATTAAATAAATAAAATATAGACCGTCGGAAAAGTTGCACTTAACTGTCGAAGCCAAAAGGGCTATTGGATTCACTGTGTCTGGTTAATTTGCAGCAGCGAATTTGATGTCAAATCAAGGAATATGACAGAAGATGCTTCTAAACATGAATAGATGACAATCTGACGATGCTTGCTTGAATTTATGGAGCGCAATGCGCTGTTACAGTGAAACACGAGTATTCTATTAGCGTTCTCGAAAGAGATCAACTCGTTACTCATTATAGGAAGCAAAAAAGTCGACTTTACTTAGCCTCCCTCCGCATTTTCAATTTTTCCTAAAAAGTCCCTGCACTGGCTTGCTATGAGAATTGTGTAAAATCTTAAGAAGACCGCACTTCCCTCACTCTCCTTCCTCCTTCGTGTGAGTGTTTATTAATGGATATTTCACTATTATACGAGAAGTTGAGACAGTCGATTAAGAACAGATGGAACCACTATTCGGGTGGCGGGGGGGTGGTGGTGTTGGCTCCCGGTGATTTTTTGTTGTGTTCTGTGTTTTGAAAGCAGATAGACATTAACAATTACGTGGACAGCAACGAATGGCTGTTGCTGAGTCAACCGGGACGGAAAAACGCGAAGACGTACCCGTGCTGTCCGGAACCCTACTACGACATCACCTTCACCATCAACATCAAGAGGATTCCCATCTTCTACACCTTTACCCTCATCATCCCCTGCATCCTCCTCTCCCTTCTCACTCTCGTCTCTTTCTGGCTGCCACCGGAGACGCCGGCTAAAATACTCCTAGGTTCGATGGATTCTAGGCATAGGACATTCAATATTCTAGATTCTATTTCGGGTTGTGGACAAATGGAACAGTTTCGAGTGCAGTGGGAGTGACAGTTGAAACAGTAAACAGATCAGGGGCGTAGCCAGGAATTTGATATTTGCAAAAAGTTGGCACTCGGCTTATTATCATTGGAATTATGACAGCATTTCTTCTTTTCTTCTGTTAATTCTTTATTCTCTTTTCGTAGTCTGCCTTGATGCTTTCCCACCCCACTCTTGACTGATCTCTGGAATTGACCTTGCCTGGCTGACCACTTAACTTAGGCTATAGCTATTTCTACTGTAGATTAAGCGCCTATGAATAAGCAGCTACTATATGGTACCTATACAAAGCGCTATATAAATCACAAGATTTTGCTTACTTGATTCCGCACAGTAGAAGGACTGCAGACAAGCATGAACTATATTTCCCTCAAAACCGTTTAGCGTCATTTAGTCCTCAGAAAATTGTGTATTCAGCCTATAATTTATTAATTACCATTCCTTGACAATAAATTTTTATCCATAGGCCTCAAGATTTTCCTTCAGACTCCTCCTCCATCTAACTTGAATTTTCACTCCATGCGAAAATACTTCGTGCATGTTGATCAGCTACAGTAAATCAAATCACTTTGTAAAACGTGGCTCTTCCTTATTATTATTATTATTATTTTATTATTATTATTATTATTATTATTATTATTATTATTATTATTATTATTATTATTATTATTATTATTATTATTAGTGTTGTTGTTGTTTTAACGCAGGTATGAACCTCTTTCTCGCTTTCTTCTTGCTGCTTAAGCTGCTGTCCAGCTCAACGCCGGCTTCCTCTTCGATCCCACTGATAGGTCAGAGGCTAACTATTTACACTGTAGTAGAGTAGGCGCTATAAATATGCGCTTTGCAGACGATCAGACGATACTGACAGGGAGTAAAAGAGAGATTAGAGGAAAGATGGACAAATTAAATAAAAGATCAAAAGAATATGGCATTAATAGCCTATTATTAACATGTTAAAAACAAAAATCATGGTAATAACAAAGAGCAAAAATCGACATAGATTCACCATAATGGTTGATATAGCGCAGAGCTTGAGCAGGTGACACAATTTGGTTACCTTTTGAGCCTACTAACAGTAGATGCCAGGAGTAGATAAAAAGGAGAATAGCGATGGGAAAGCAAGTATTTGTGGACAGAGAGGAACTGGTAAGAGGAGGACTAGGCAGGCAAATAATGAAGATACTGATAAAAACGTTGGTATGTAAACAGGACGTACAAAAGCTGGAGGCGTTCTAAATGTGGCCATGGAGGAAGGTGGAAAAGATCAAGTGGACAGACAAGAAATCAAACGAAGAGGTCTTACAGATGGCGAGAGAACAAAGTGATAACAAAGTGATAATTAATACCATCAAGAGAAGACAGAGAGAGGGAACTGGATTGGACACGTTCTAAGAGGAGAAACATTGTTTAGAAGAGTAATTGAAGGAAGTATATCAGGAGGAACGTCAAAAGGAAGACCAAGGATAATGCTATTGGACTGGGTGATGAAAAAACAGATGCACAGCGTCACAAAACCTGTGCAGAAATCAAAGGAGAGGCAAGACGCAGAGAGGAATGGAAACAATGGAGCACTGAACCTGTCCCAGGACAGAGAACACCCGTTGATGATGAACGTAGGTGCTGCATTCGAGCTCCAGCTCTAAATTCCTCTAATACAGTAATTAATCGAATATGGCATAGCGTCATAACTGACTTCTTAGAACTTAGAAGGTTTGTACAGTTCTGATGCTGACGATGGTTATGATGATGATGATGTTGAAATCATCGATTGTACGATGTACGTAGGTGCGTATTTCTGCCTGAATATGGTTCTGATAACGTTGTCTTCGTTCATTTCGGCCACAGTCATCAACCTGTATCGAAGAGACGACAAGAGAAACAAGGTGCCCGGATGGCTTAAGAAGGTTCGAATAAGAATATTTCATAGATGCTTAGGAAGAAGAAGAAGAAGACGAAGAAGAAGAAGAAGAATCAATCAATCAATCAATCAACTTCTATAGCGCCACTATCATAATGCCCAGGGCATCAGCCGATGGCGCACCAAATCCAAATAGCATTAGAGCCAGGTCAAGAAGAAGAAGAAGAAGATGGTGACGACGACGACGATGCTTATCATGATATGTTTGACTTAATTGCACATAGCAGATCATCATCATCATGCGCCTTCAAACTCAATTCTTATCATCGTCAGCCGGCTAAAACCCTTACCACGATTATCTGACTGGCGCAGACAGAACTATACAGACAGAGAGCGTCATCGTATCATTTAGACTTCATCGCCCACTGAACGCAGTGGTAGGCGAATCATGCGTTGTAATTGTTAGTCTCGTCACGTGAGTCCCTACCACGGGGGATGACAGTGGCAGCTGACATGCACTGCACTGATGCAATTGTCAGTACTTCACCCAAGGGAGATGTACTACAAAATGACAGACCCACTGACTGGCAGACTGGCAGTAATCGCTGACAAATAGCTGATATCCTACTCAACAAGGCAAGAAAAACTAATAAAATTGGGGCGGAATATGACCGAGTGGGTTACGCGCTGGAGCGGTAGGCTGACAGAGCTAGTTTCGAAGCTTCGTTAGCGCCTCTATTGACTTTCACACAGGCAGTAATCATTCCTGCCTGTGTGAGTAATGCCTCCTATAAGCCACTTAAAATCACGCTATGTGTATAGTTAGTCCTAGGCCTAATAGTAAAGATATGAGGCGTAATTATTAAAAACCACTGAAAACCACTTACCTAGATTAAAACTTTAAAGATTAGGCTTAAAACCACTAAGATTATGCCTTTCTAAACCTCGGAACTAAGGACCCAATAATAATAATAATAATAATAATAATAATAATAATAATAATAATAATAATAATAATAATAATAATTAAATTAAATTGAATTGAATTTTTTTATTTCCAAAGTAAAGCAGACAGTAATCATCAATCCGATTACAACAAAATATATATACTTAATTAAAGTAAAAAAATGTAACATAAAGGATAAAGGATAAAGGGTAAAGAATTTAAAGATATAAAGTAATAATAATAATAATAATAATAATAATAATAATAATAATAATAATAATAATAATAATAATAATAATAATAATAATGTATCTAAAAAGGTATAGCTGCAACTGATGTGCAATTTATTTATAGTTGAGGGCGTGACTGTATACAGCTTAGTTTGCTGTTAATTCGATCCATGAAAGGTGGTGATCGATGGTCTGTCGAAGATTCTCTTCATGGAACAGCGAAAGAACGTCGTTCGAAGGAAGACGCGACGCGACCACGTGACGCATCACGTGACGCACGTGATCGACGGATCGACGGAGGGCCGGAAGAGCCACCACGAGAAGACGATCAAATCGCCGGTCCTGCCCTACAACAAGTGGGACACGCAGACGACGACGACGCAGCCGCCTCAGGACGGCAGCGGCGGCGGCGGCGGCGGCGGCGACAGCCCGATCGCCGCCTCCCACCATCACCGTCACGGACACCACTCCTACTTCCAGGAGAAGCGGACCAGCCTTGCTCTTCCTCCTCCTCCTCCGCCGCCGTTGGTTGGAGGAGGAGGAGGAATCATCGACGGTGAAGTGAAGGAGATCAAGAGAGTCCTGAAGAATTTCATGAACAAGCTGCAGTCGAGAGACGCCAAGGAGCGGATGGCGATGGAGTGGCGCCTCGTGGCCCTGACCATCGACCGACTGTTCTTCGCCCTCTACGTGCTGACCGTCGTCGTCTCGACGACGGTCATCTACCTCATGTGCTTCATGTACTACGAAAGCACCGAGAGACTGGAGACGAATCCACCGCCGGAAGAAGACTAATCTATCTATCCATCTATCCATCTATCTATCTATCTATCCATCTATCTATCTATCTATCCATCTATCCATCTATCTATCTATCTATCCATCTATCCATCTATCTATCTATCCGTTTGTCAAACACACGCATACATACACATATATATATATATATATATATATATATATATATTCTTGCTTATCATTGTCACTGATTAACCCATATTAGGTCATGTCAAAAAGTAGTGCTTTGCCCACTAAATATTAATGTTAACTAAATGTTAATGTCAACTAAATGTTAAACCTAGTTTGGTTGTTCTGTATTAGAAAACACTGAAATAATGATTATTTTCATTATGTTTCAAAATAGTGTAATAATATATGTAATTTTTTACAATAATATCCAATAGTGGAATATTCTGTAAAAACACTTACTTCAGTGGTAAAAAGGACATGTTTATGAACATTTTTCACTGCCAAAGTTTGTTAAAATAACGAAACGCTGCGTTCATCTTTTTCTCAAAGTTGTCATTTCCGAAAATAGCGGACGACGGACTAAAACGATACTAACTAACTGACTATAAAAACGAATTTAATAAGCACGAAATTAGACAAATCGCCTATTAAGACTATCCGTAAAGCATTAAAACTTAGAACGGCTAAAGAAACAGTCTAAACCCCGAATGTACTGTACGCGAACAGTCAGTCTAAAGTCTAAACTGACGCCATCCACACATATTGGTTACAGTTGGTTTTTTCCAGCCGGTGGTGTCATGTTTTCCAGTGTCGAACGCTGACGGAATTGGTTTTCACGCTGATCTCTGAACTTCCACATTCCAGGTGACCAATGAGAAAACCAGTCCCGTCCTTCCGTCGCTTCTTCCTTCCTCCCCCGTCTCGACTCTTCTTCCACAGGCCAACTAATCATCCATAGCCGATTGCTTTTGCGGCCATCTCTTAGGACTTAGGCCGCATCACTTCAGGCGAAGCATTCGCAAACGATTCTAATTAAATTAGAGTATTTTCGGCTGAAAACAAAAGGGTTATCGCTTGTATGTGTCTATAAAAGAAGTATCATGATATGATATATATATATATATATATGATATATGATATAGTTGTTGATACTATTTCGATAATAATGATTTTTTATCACTCGTCTATTTTGCTAAATGATGCAAACTTCGATTACCATGTTTGATGACTATCTGAGAACTTGTCTTAACTTAGTACAATTAATCTTATAGGCTATTCGCCATTGCATTACTTGCGTAGGTAGCAAAGATAAAATGCGTTTTCCAACAAAAAAAACACCTAACTCGATAACCTATGATTTTCCCCATTATTTGACCTTCGTCGTCTGTTTTTCTGACAAAAGAAACGCGTTTGAAACGACATCGAAAGAACGTCAAACTTCGAAGAAACGATCATTTCCCGACACTGTCGCCGATGAAACTGTCCCTCTTCGACCAGCTCTGAGCGAAGGAATCTCCCATCTGCCCCGGCGACTGTAGGAATCGTCGGCGATGACTGTCTTATCCTCAAGTGTTGGGTTTCTCTAGAGGCTAGAGCCCAAATCTAGCACGCCTCCCCCGATCCCACGCCGCTTCTAGCGCCGTTGAAACAGAGGCTGATTGCCTGTCGGTCGAGGCGCAGCTGGGCTGCTGCGGACTGCGACCTTCCAGACCCGCCTTAAATATCATCACAGGATCGCCCGCAGAGAGTGCCCCTCAAACTGTCGGCTTAGAATCTTCAGTGCAGGTGAACTTGGTGAAGTCACAATTATTATTATTATTATTATTATTATTATTATTATTATTATTATTATTATTATTATTATTATTATTATTACGGCCTTGGTTGTATATTAATTATAATATAATATCGGTTCTCATAATAATAATAATATGGCGACGCCTACCGTCTGTACACCAGCGCCTGTGTGTGCGCGTGCGTGTGCTTGCACAATTGTCCCATTAATGCATTCCATATTTCTCAGTCTGGTGTCGGCCTCCAGCGAGGCCATAGACTGGGGTTCTGTCCTCAAATTTCGTACAATCACACAAACATCGGCCAGACGTCGAACTGTACAAGCAAAAGAAGCAGCGGTCGCAGTTTTTACACTGATAGATTTAGCTACGCAGGGTACATTCTGCGAATTACCACCTCACCCCCACCCACCCCACCCCCCTCCTCGAGCGTTTAGACCCATCGCTGAAGCGCCTACGTCGAGCGATTACTGTACGATTATTCCAGCACTTTGTGCCATCAAATTACGAAATTAAGCCACGGCCTTTAACAACATCCTGTTGAGAAGGAAAATGACGGCGAATAGCAAAATGCAGGATGTTGGTGGCTCTATTTGCCCGAGCGTTGAGACAGTGAGTGACAGACAGGCAGAGAGAGAGAGAGAGAGAGAGAGAGAGAGAGAGAGAGAGAGAGAGACAGACAGACAGACAGACAGACAGACAGACAGACAGAGAGACAGAGAGACAGAGAGACAGACAGAGAGACAGAGAGACAGAGAGACAGAGAGACAGAGAGACAGAGAGAGACAGAGACAGAGAGACAGAGACAGAGACAGAGAGACAGAAAGAGAAAGACAGAGAGACAGAGAGACACAGACAGACACAGACAGACACAGACAGACACAGACAGACACAGACAGACACAGACAGACACAGACAGACAGAGAGACAGAGAAACAAAGAGAGAGGGAGGCAGTGCGATGGGATCGATGCAAGCAGCGCTATTTAGGCGTTGCATTCCGTACTCTGGACGAGAGGACGAAAACGAATTTAGCAATTGTTTTAACGACAACCGGACGTTGCAGTTTTTATCTTCCATCTTCGTAATGAGCATCGCTTGCGTGTAGGCCTATAGTCTAACTGGCGTATCTCTGTGGCTCTGTGGTTCACAAGCGTTATCTTTAGACGTAATGAGCAGATAAATGGCAAAGCACTTCTGTCTATATACTACACATACATCATGATGCATGGGAACTCTATAGCGGTTCAAATAGTGTGTCTCTCTTCTGTACTTGAGAATCGGTTTCTATAAGTCTACCATTACGTGATGGTCATGAGGGTAACTGATAAATCCTGTCTACGCCTTACAACTCAGGGTCTGTGCCCTGTCAGGAGCGTGGCCAGGAATTTGATTTGGGAAGGTATAAATATTTTGGGTGGGTATAAATCTAACTATAAACACATAAACCATATAAACCACATATAACCACATGTAAATCACATAAAAACGTTAAGGTAGACTGATTTTTGGGGGTATATATACCGATATACTCCCCGTCGCTACGCCCCTGTGCCTCGTGTTCCAGTGGCACCCACTTCGATATTTCGGCAGCACTTTCAGCCAACTTCTCTACGACGGTCTTCCGAAACATTTGAAATCTTACTTATTTCCCCTCCAAACAGTGTTGGAGTTGCGAAAATTGAGCTTGGGGTGGGTGTGTATTGAGGACTGAAATTCAATGAATGACAAACTGCATGCACCCGATATGCGATTTTTGGGAGGGTTGCAAAGTTAGCTGGGTTCAACCCCTCCCCCACTAGCTCCCTCCCCCGGCAACTCCGACATTGCCTTCAAATAAATCATTGTGTGGAAGCGCTTCTGAATGCTCGTTTAGAAGAGGCGCTATATGAATGCCCTGTTACGATACACGACACTACGAGTCTACGACAATATTCAGTTCCGGTCTAATAATAATAATATGTTAACGGATTTAATTCGCGGGCAAGTGTACGCGGCTAATTTTGGAACCCAAGAAGCGGAGGAAGAAATCAGAAGCGAAATTCGGAACTAGGTTACAACGAAGCGGATGGATATTGAAATGGAAAGGTGACCAGTTGGCGATTGTGAGGGGGAAGGATAGGATCCTTCAGAACCTTCTGAGCACATTTGTTTGTCTTTACGTGCGTTTAGTTAGTTAGCTTCTTCTGTTGGATGCTAAGAGACAAACTGTTTGTGTGTGGAGTACTATAGCTTACATATTGACGGAAAGAATTAATTGTGCTCTGAAGTGGACTGGATTGGACGAGAATATAGCAATGGCTACTAGTGTAAATGCTTTTGAAATTAATCTATTAGCGCTATAGGATACTAGATTGGACTTGCAGAGCTATTAGTTTGCGAGTGAGGCATGAATGTATTATATACTATACCATATAATAGGAATGGATGGATAGGTGGACATAGTGGTTCTCACGCTCACAGAGCAGACCCTACTGAACCATTTTAAACCTTATTATTATTATCATTATTATTATTATTATTATTAGTAGTAGTAGTAGTAGTAGTAGTAGTAGTAGTAGTAGGAGGAGGAGTAGTAGTAGTAGTAGTAGTAGTAGTAGTAGTAGTAGTATAGTAGTAGTAGTAGTAGTAGTAGTAGTAGTAGTCGTCGTAGGCCCTAGTACAATAGTCGAATGAAGATGCCAGGGGTCGCCTGAGACCATCAGAAATATGGGGTTGTCTCTTGTGTTGTTATTGTACAAAATTCCCTCAGTGGTAGTTACGACGTACTGGTTGTTTTCTATAATTGTCATTCGAGGATAGACATGGAGGCAATTAAATAATAACGATTTCGAACATTTTGTTTGTCGTAGCATTATTATTTTTAACAGTTTACATTGTGAACGAAAATAATGTTACCGTTGGGGGTCGCCACATTGGGGAATTATTAAAGGGTCGCGGCACTATAAAGGTTGAGAACCGCTGCCCTAGTAGTAGTAGTAGTAGTAGTAGTAGTAGTAGTAGTAGTAGTAGTAGTAGTAGTAGTAGTAGTAGTAGTAGTAGTAGTAGTAGTAGTAGTAGTAGTAGTAGTAGTGATATATATATATATATATATATATATATATATATATATATATATATATATATATATATATATATATATATATATATATATATATATATATATATGCATATACAATGTGTCCATGGATGAAACGGGATCTCTTGCGATAATGATTAAAAACACTATTAACAATTCACAATTTTAAACATTTTAAATCTAACGCTCGAATCAGGAATTTCGTCCTGCTATATAAGATTTAGTTGACAGCCACCACAGGACAAATCGTAGGCCTATTACAAGATTCAAGAGTCGCTTGAGAAAGGAGCTTATGGCCTGAGCACGCACACGGTCGGTGTCTTTTTTATAACCTATATGCGAAGGTTGACTGGAGGATGTGCTATCACTTGTTGACTAGGATTCCGGCGCAAGATCCCAGGCTGAAGAGCTGTTGATAGCCTCGTCGACTAAAACTGCCTGCAGATGGCAGTTTGTTTTTCCTTTCGCCATTTTTGTCCTTTATCACGGACTTGTGTATATTATTGTTAATGCATTCGATGGCTTAATCTGCATGCGCAGACGGACTCATGGAGCCTATCAGGACATGCGCTTCAGCGGCGTAGCTATGGGTCGTACAGGCTGTGCAGTGCACAGAGGCCCCCCGACGGTCAGAAGGCCGATAACAGCTAATAGAGCTTTTTGGTTTTAAAATATTCCCTAGGTCTGAATGTATAACTATTTGTCATGCACGGCGTTCACACTCAAATGAGTCTCTATGGTTTAATATATATATATATAAATTATATATATATATATATATATATATATATATATATATATATATAGTATCAGTTACTGCTTAATAGGGGTGCGAAACTTCGAAATATGTAAATAGGCCTACCATGGACATAAAAACGTTGTAAAAATAATAAAAACGTTAAAAAACGTAAAAAACGCTACAGAAATAAAAACGTAAAACGTTTATTACATCTACGATAAATACCACAAAAATGCCGACGAGCATTATTTGTTTGAAATCGAAGGGGTATCCAGCGACCCAACACCGAAGCGCTCTGCACAAGGGACCCAAAAAGCCTCGCCACGCCCCTGATGCGCATCAACAACTGACGGAAAAGAGCAAACTATATATTTTGTTTCTTCTGTCGATATATGATCCCGAACGCCATGTCCATTAAAGCTATCACTACGCAGTGCAACGGTGCATTATACTGATCCGGTGACAACAGTCAAAGTAACTGACGAAAGGTAGTGCAGGTGGACGAAGATTTAGCAAGATTTAATTCCAGTATGACGTAGAGTATGAAGCGTGGCTTGGTGCCGTACTAAGCCCAATTTACCAGGTCACAGTCAAGATGGAAAAATTAGTTCAACAAGTCTTCGACGTAAAATCAGTTCGGAGAGATCTTAACGTGTAGTTTGTTTAACTGCTTGATATTGCAATATTTTTTACTAATATTTTATTCATTTATTCATAATTAACTTATTTTTAAATATTGTTTGAGACAATTATTAATTCACCTTTGTTTGAGCTGGCTTTCTGACCATTTATTTGCAAATCCAGAATTTCAAATGCATAACAAACTACCGAAAAGATTATTCGGTGAGTCACAATACGGTGTTTCCGAGAGATTTTACTTTTACGAATATCTCAGCAGTCCAAAAATATTGTATATAATTTACAGATCCACAGTTAATACGCCAGTTTGTTTACTGTTGCTTTCGGTCGATTGGAGCATATTCTTCTGTTAATCTGAAAACAGAACATTATCATCATCATCATCATCATCATCATCATCATCATCATCATCATCATCATCATCATCATCATCATCATCATCATCTTCATCATCATCATCACTAGACCAGTAGATAGACGATAGTTAGCTTTATTTACTCGCATGATAATATCTAATTAGACCTACTACGTTATAAGGTAATCACCATAACCAAGAAGTCGTCATTGTAATCGTTATCTTATTCTTGTTTATCTGCTATATAATTTTCTGTAGAGACGCTGCTGCAAGGACGGTGGCTATCAGAAGCTTAACGAATAATTGCCTCCAACTGAATTAATCGACTTACCGTCCATGTACAGGAAATTCGGTTCCTCTTTATCGAAATCAACGCGACGTCGAGAGAAACTGCGGCCGAACCTACAATTTTGGCAAGGAATTCGCAAACGTTTCTCCGGTTGTTATTATTTAATTCGTTTCACAACAACAACAACAACAACAACAACAACAACAAATTTAGGACCTATCTAGTCCTGTCTATATATATATAATTCCCATTATCCAATGCTAGTGTTTTTGTCGTCAACCTATTGTTGAATAAGCCAGCACTTTCGCTGAATGAAACTTTTCACTATTCACAGGGGCATCTAAAATTTAGAATTTTAAGTCTAAACTACGCCTGCAATTTAACCCGATGCACTTAAATCAATGCGATGATATCTCATTCCATCATATTTTTTGCTTAAACAATCAGCATGTCGGAAATTGCATTCACCCAAAGTATCTCTTTAGTATACATACTGTAGTAATATTCATTCAGTCTGCATTACAATAACAACAACAACAACAACTACTACTACTACTACTACTACTACTACTACTACTACTACTACTACTACTACTACAATAATAATAATAATAATAATAATAATAATAATAATAATAATAATAATAATAATAATAATAATAATAATAATAATACATTTTGCAGGATTAGATTGTTGAAAAGTTGAAGCAAATACAGGGTGAAATATTTATATCCACCTGCACAGGCTGCATGGTAATTTCCAAGAAGAAGGAAACACCACAATGCCAAATATGCATATGATATGAAAGAAATAGAAAAACAATTTTTAAAAATGTGTGCGCTCCTTGTTTTCCTCTGTGTGCGCACAGTTTAGAGGGAACATTGATATTAGAAGACCGGCTGATAAAATCAAGCTTAGACGCATTCAAGTATCTTGGAAGCTGGATCACTAGCGATGGGGAAAAGTGATAAAGATACGACAACAAGAATGGCCGTGGCCAAAGTAGTTTTTACAGAGCTAAAATACATATTAACGAGCAGAAGAATCTCAATACGAGTCTTGGAAGCATATGTCTAGTCATCAGTCTTGTTACATGGAGCCGAGACATGGACCATTTCTAAACAGACGACAGGGAGGCGTGGAGGTCCATGGTCACCGACGTAGAAGATACAGGGCACCTAAGGAAGAAGAAGAAGAAAAAAGAACAACAACAAGAACAAGAAGAACAAGAATAAGAAGAACAAGAACCAGAACAAGAACAAGAAGAACAAGAACAAGAACAAGAAGAACAAGAAGAACAAGAAGAACAAGAACAAGAAGAACAAGAACACGAAGAAGGCTTAGGTAAATGATCAAAGAGGGGGCGGGGTTAGTACCTGGGTCTTCCGACAATGGCGAAGTAGTCGTTCAGAGCCTTTAGGTATTCTTTGAGTGCTCCAGGATTCTTGAACGCGTCCGGCTTCTCTGGGGGTCCGCCCATGACGTACGCGTCGGAGCTCATTTCTGCAGAGGCGACGAACAGAAGACCGGCCGCCAAGCAGACGATGAAGGACAGGTAGACAGCCAAAATGGCCGACGACGACGTTCTACCCAAGTGAAACATATTTTTTCTTCTCTGCAAAAGATACATAACATATATTATTAATTGGACTAATAACCAATTATTTTGTTGGTTCGTTTGTACGTTAAAACTCAGTAATGTGATCAGACACGCTTCTGTTGAAAAAAAGACAAACTGCAATTGTAACGTTTTTCGTACAATACGCAAATAAATAGACTGAATTCAATGAGTATAGGATATCCAAGTTATCACAAACTGCTTTTTACATTTCTATGTGTCACTCAGATTTATATGATCAGTCTTGCAGCTTTTTGCTTTATCTTTTATTCTCCTTCTCCTTTTCTACTACTACTACTACTACTACTACTACTACTACTACTACTACTACTACTACTACTACTACTACTACTACTACTACTACTACTACTACTACTACTACTGCTACTGCTGCTGCTGCTGCTGCTGCTGCTGCTGCTACTACCACTGCTGCTGCTGCTGCTGCTACTACTGCTGCTACTGCTGCTACTGCTACTACACCACTACTACTGCTACTACTGCTGCTACCACTGCTACTACTACTACTACTACTACTACTACTACTACTACTACTACTACTACTACTACTACTACTACTACTACTACTACTACTACTACTACTACTTCTTCTTCTTCTTCTGTTGCTGGAATCTTATGAAACCGCAAGAATAATTATATTTAAAGTATTATCTAAAGGTGCTGAAAAGAATAAGTAGATTCGATGTTTTCTTTTAATTTTAGTTAATACTAAGTCTAAAGCTTGATTGATTTTCTACTGCGCAGTTTATTCGATGAATTTAAAGGCATTGCAAAAGAGCCTCATCATAATATAGCAAATCTAACGGTTAAGTTGCAAATCGCAGAAATTTAAGAAAGCGCTCAGAGTTGAGAAACACCAAACCGTCCGCTATCCCTCGATACGGAAACGTACTGTAAGACCCTGTCCTTACGACAACTGCTTACATCGTATCTACATGCCCCATCCTCGTATTTATAGGGCCTTCCTTCGGATGCAACTGAAACCCATTAGCACAGTTTCGAAGGTAACAAAAGGTTTGTCGACGTCGTTTACGCGAACGGATGTCAGTGACAATTCGAACGGTGGCAGTTACAGACCCAGCGAAGTCTCCAACGGCGAAATAGATTCGATCCAGTCTAAGCTAATTTTCCAGCAGCGACTTGCTATTTGAAAGTCTTCTGTCACACACAGGACATGTCTCGGGACGGTGAGTTTCACAATAATTATTATTAGCAAGATGTGTTCGCGGAGTTAGTTTATTTGTGAAACGTGTCGGATTTTTCGTCGACAATTAACAAATAGAACGAATGAAGTTTCAATAGAAATTATATTTATAAAACGTCGACGTCGAACCGTATAGGGGTCAAAAGAAAAAGAAACTGCAAACTTTGAATATACAAAGCACGAAGACCTAACATTGACAGTCCAGTAGTTGTAGTAGTAGTAGTAGACATTATATATATGTACATATATATACATATAACCGGATAAAGAACGAAGACCTAACATTGACAGTCCAAGTTGCCACTGCAACTGTGACATTATCAGGGGCGTAGCCAGGAATTTGATTTGTGGGTATAATGTGATTTGGGGGCGGATGTATAAATCTTAAAAAACTTTAATAATCTTTAAAAAACGCATTAAAAATTTTAAGGTAGTCTGATTTTTTGGGGGTTATATACCGATATACCCCCGTCGCTACGTCCCTGGACATTATGAGGCCAAGACTTCAGACGAATTTTGCCATTGTTCGTCTGGCGTTCGAACGCTGTTTCCCGGATATGGACATGGGTCCAGTTATTAAAATCCAAACCATCATGATATGTAGACCCAACAACCCAACCAACTAAAGCAACAGCGTAATACATTACGATTTCTTACACCGTGACTTTATTTCTTCCTCAACCCAATCCACTATAAACATAAAAATGTCTGACTCAACCCAGCCCAGCCCAACCAATGGGCGAACCAGCCAATGTTCATGTCTGCTGCTTCCTAAATTTTCTAACTCTTCTGGGGGTGGTGATCAAAGAGTGCGACTATTGAAAATGTTGGGGTTTCGATGCCATCACACTCTCCCCCCCTCCCCACTCCCATCAAATAGTCCGACTGATCTTTCTAAATGGATTTGAACGTCCTCGTAGTAACAGAATATATATATATATATATATATATTATATATAATCAAAATTATTTAAGCGCCATAGTGCTTGTCAGCATCTGAAAGGAAAAAATTTAGAAAGAAAGACATAGGATAGATACATAGGATGACCTTTTTGCTTGTCATCAAGATTTTTAGAGATTTTTAGAAAGTTGGTTACGGTCAAAAGTCAAAACCAAATCCTGGCTACGCCACTGTATATATATATATATATATATATATATATATATATTCAATGACATTAGGCCCACGTTGAATTCATGAAATAAAGCGTATGGTTTATTATACATTTTAACTTGTAAGCATTAATAATTCTGTTTTGGTTGAATTCAGTAACTACAAGTGGTCTTTGAAGATCTTCAAACAACAGAAAATCTGTTATCAGTCTGCTGCTAAGTGTTTCTGATATTAGGCCCATGTTAGCACCATAGCGAGTCATTTTGACGCTTAAAACTATGCAGGATCTAGTTGCCGACTTCTACGAGATAGCCAGCATGCAACCTGAAACTTACCGAGTAACTAAACCGCTGATAAACTAACTTCAGTATTTCAATTAGCAGTCCAGTACTTAACCAGCGCCCCAATCCAGTATAAATAGGCCTGCTAACTTAGCGTTAGTCAGTATTTCACGAGGCTGATTGCTTCTTAGACAGTGGCGGTTCTAGGATTTGGCAAGTGGGGGCCGTTGGGGTGTCAACTTCTAATCATGGGGGTCCAACCATTTGTTGTTTAATGTATGTAGCATTAAATATAGGGTCCCAACTGGGGAAGGGCCACTGGGGGACCAGGCACTCAATAGGGGCTCGGGCCCTCTGGCTCCCCCGGTGGAGCCGCCACTGGTCTGAGATGAAGTGAATGGTCCGAATCGAATTGTCGTGATCACTTAAGAATGTTTTCGATGTTCTTACGAGTATCTAATTTCGTCTCTTGTGCGTTTGCTTTCTTCTTCTGATGCTCAATTATTGATTGATTAAGCTGAATTTCTGATCGTCAGAGTTCGATTTTTGTCGAACGAACAGTTCTGCTTGTATTCGATTTTGTTCTCGTCTATCTGCGACGTCTTTGAGCCAGATCTGTCCGAGTTTTCGATGTTTGATTCATCGGCGTCTGTAATAATTGACACCGTGTCTTTCAGGCCGTTGACGATTGAAAACGTTCTACAGCCCAATATCAACGCTTCAGAATTATTGAAACTATCGGCGTAGTAAAACGCACCCGAATCTCTGTCATCTCCAGGTTTTCGTCTGGTTTCAGTAGTCCTTCTCCGAACTTTCAGACTGGTTCTTTTATGCCCGGTCTCAGAAGAGAATTTCTGGCGCTCCTGTTTTACATTCTGGTCGTTTTCATCTCCGTCGTCGTTGGTTCCAATGCTGTCTTCCACATTCGAAGTCACACTATCCGCTCCAGTAACGGCACTCTGTCTATGGCTGCAATGGTTCCGATTTGCCGATAGAATTTCGTTGTTCTTGTTCTTCTTCTTCGACGCGTCACGTGTTTCTGATGCTTCTGAATTATTATCGCAGACGTGGTTTTGATATTTGTTGTTGTTGTCGTCGTCGTCGTTATCTTTATGTTTTCTGTTTATGTATGTCCGTCGCCTTTTTCGCTTCGTTTTATTGCAAGTTGTAGGTTCCTTCGACGCGACATGATCGTTTGAGCAGATCTCACGAAGTGGCTTCATTTTCCGAGACTGTTCTTGGCTTACTTCGGTCCGCTCAATCGAAGGATCGTAGCAACAGACGGCCGGATCTTCGTCTTTCTTCTGAATCTTTCGAATTCTGCGTTTCTTTTTTCTGCTTTTGGTTGAAACCAGAGTTTCATTCGGTTCGCTTATTCGTGAAGTATCCTTTCTCTCCGCTGCTGCAGCAGCAGCAAAATCTTGTTCAGTGGGAGAAGACAAGGAGTTTCCATCCTGTTCATCTCTTACTAATACTCGCTTCTTTGCGTCCTCTCGTCTACCGATGGCGAGCCTGGGTTTCTGTCTTCCCGACGATTGACCGCTCGTATCATCCGATCGTCCCCCGATTCTCGCTTTCCGCGCAGCGCGTGGCTTTTACCGTCGTCTCCGTACGTTGGGCTTCGATCGCCGCCACAATCCTCTGTCTGGCGTTCAAACTTTGCGCTAGTTGCGTTAAGCAGTTGGTCATTATTATTGCTTGCGGCTTTTTCTGCAGTTACGTCGACCGAAGGAGAAGAAGAAAAGTCACTGAACGGATCCAAGGAAGGCGAGCTCGCTTCACTTTCGCCGCAGAACAGGACGTTCTCAGTCGGACGAAAAGAAGCGTTGCTCGAACCGTTCTCTGGTCGCAAGGTCGACGCCATCTCTGCTTCGGCTGTGCGTGGGGGGCAGAGAGGACGATCGTTCGGATTCAGCCTTGGATTTTCGTCTGTGTGATCGCGGGGCGCTGGGTTCGTCTCTTCAGAGTTCGTCTCATCTGATTCCCCACAGCGATGCTCAGCTGTCTCGCTGTGTTCCCCTAAACATAGACCGTAAATCGAATAAATAAACTGTAGGAGCCTACCTGTAATATTCTCATCTGAGACACCTTGACATAGGCGGATTTAGAGTTTAATATTTGGATAGGCTAGCATGGGTGTCTGGGGTGCCATCCAGCAGACCTGGTGTTGATGGAAAAACAATTTTTTGTTTTGGTGGGATTTTTTTATCTAATAAAATCCGCCTATGCACCTTGACAGATAATGTCAGAGTCACTAAAATACTATAATAATAATAATCATATTATTATTATGATATCTCATATAGATTTCTTCTCAAATAAAAGAATTCTAATTGCAAAGGTAGAAATCGAATTGTTTAAAAAAAGAAATTTAAATGATAAAATGATTTTTAATGGCATGACGTTCTTCGGGTATCGTGGTGATGATGATAATGGCAACGACGATGATCATGACGATGATTATCAGGAGGATCACCGCAGAGCAAGGAACAATGGTAAAGAGTGTTGTGTTGCTGTGTTGCGTTGGATGAGGTCTTATCAAGGTACAGCAGTAAACAGTGGTTATTGTGTATCGTTGGATGTAACTTAAACTAGATGCATTTAATTAAACGAGAACTGATAACTGTGATGTTCGTTCGTAGTTATCCCCAACAGTGATGTCATGTTGAGTCAGATTCACTTTTTCAATTGTTCGGTGTCCTACAAGTGCTTGTACGATATGCCACCCTAATCAGTTTATTATTATTATTATTATTATTATTATTATTATTATTATTATTAAGCTCATTATTATTTTTGAGAATGTAATTATTTTATTATTATTATTTTTATTACTATTTTATTATTATTATTATTAAGCTCATTATTATTATTGAGAATGTAAATTTTATTATTATTATTATTATTATTATTATTATTATTATTACTATTATTATTACTACTATTACTACTACTACTACTACTACTACTAAGGCTACTACTTAACTACTACTAAGTCTACGGATATTCGTTTATTATTATTATTATTATTCAGGGTACAGCAGCAAAGAGTGACTGTGTTGTGGCGTGTTGAATGTAGTCTAATGTACCGTCTGATTTTGACTGTTGTTTAAAGTTTTCGAACGGAGGAGTCTTTGAAACGCCGGCTGTTGGCGAAGGGGTCTGGTCGCAGCTGCTGCTTCCTCCGCTGAGCGAATCGCCGGTGACCGCTGGACTGTCATCGACCTCTTCAACGACCGTTACTGAACAGAATAATAATATAATTGTTGTAGTTGTACTGTCAGTATAGACTATAGACGCCTAGGTGTTTGGATTAGTCGATATAATTTAACGCACATGATGTTATAATTATTACGAGCAGCCTATATACTACAGAACAGCTATTATATATCGAAAGCTGATGGTTATTTTCGCTTCGACGAAACAGCAGTGTTTCTCATCACACAGGGCAGTCCCTACTGAACCACTTTAAACCTTGGTATATTATATTATATTATTATTCCATATCACGACACCGCGTAACATATTGACACCAAGCATTCATCAATGGTCATATTTGAAGCCGTAGTAGGAATAATGTTTTTGCGCGAAAAACCCTAACCCTAACCCTAACCCTAACCCTAACCCTAACCCTAACTGAGAAAGCTGACTTTCAGCGCATCATAGACCAGTTCGCATCAGTAAAAGCAAGTTTTCTGCTGTTTTAATCCTGCGTCAATAAAATGTCTTGATTTGTTAAAACCTGCTTATTTAATTTTCCGAACCTCTGCCATGGGGCGTCAAATACCCTGCGGTCCGTATATAGACTTACTTTTTCCGAAGTTTTTTATTTCCTCCGATAGTTTTGTCCAGTCGAAAGTAAAACGCTTCTGTTCGCTCATGTCTTCATAGCTCTTTCTCTTACTAACAAATTGCTGAAAAAAGCGAAAGAAATAAGTTATAAATCAGAAAAATTTCCAGCGTAGTCTGTTCAACTAACGACATAACCAGTAGGCCTACATCTTATGCGTTCAGCGATTGCTTGTTTAAGTGTTCGTTTCAAATCATTTCTAAAGACCTAGGTAGGCAAGTGGTCGTGGCAGAAAAAGGCTATTCCTATTTAGGCTAATCGATTTAGGTGAATTTGATTTAGATGTACATCTGTACATTAAAAGAAAACAATCTTCCGAACAGCGTTTAAGCAAGTTTGATCATATTTTATACACAGAGTGCGATTTGTGACCTGGAGCAGTGGGGGGATATGTCGAGCTTGGGGGATGTAGTTGTTGGGGAAGTGTAGCAGTGGGGGATGTAGTGGTGGTAGATGTAGCAGTAGGGGGATGCAGTTGGGCAGGTGGGGGAATCCTTCTTCCCCTACAAATCGCGCCCTGTTTAAACATTCCCAACTGAAGATAAAAACGATAGATACGGATCTAAAGTTAATATTGACTCGCCTTGATTTTCAGCTTCAAATCAGCAATTTCAAGATCCGACGGTTGGATCAGTTGCCGCATCTCTTGTTTAAGAAGATCTCCCACGAATTTCTGTGTAGTTAAAATGTTACCTTCAAATATCAGAAAACAATAATTATTAATTGATTCTAGACAGCAGTTATAGACTACGTAAACAATGGCAGTCCCCTTATGACTGTATTAAGCAAGTTGTCCAATTGCTTATTTTGAAGAACTGGAAAGCTCAATTGATCTTACGGCTGGTTTCAAATCCATCACTTAGGCCTATCCTTATATCTTATATATATATATATATATATATATATATATATATTCAAACCCATCATTTAGGCCTATCTCTTCCAATATATATATATATCCATCATTTAGGCCTATCTCTTCCAATTATATATATATCCATATATTTATATATATATATATATATATATATATATATATATATTATACGATTAATGTATGTTAATCCCAAATTATAAAGATTCTGCTTTTAAATGACTGCACTGCACAACTTTGGTCATATGCCTGCTCTCATGTCGACACAAAGTCAAACACCAAGTTCTTAGTCACAATTTCCTTCATTTCATTCATACTTCGTCTTCTCAAGCTTTTCTATCGACACTCGAAGCATCACTCTCTCTTTTTTGAAAATCAATGAATCATTTCCTCAACAGCTGTAGCGTCTCAATCCTGATGAATTTCTGGACAAAATGACCCTGTGTCCCTTTGTCCCTGTGTCCCTGTGTCCTCGTCTGACTGACTTTTGGCCATTGACATTTAAAATTTAGACTCACCGCCTAAGAATGAGTAACTACTGCGGTTCAACTCTGAACGCTATATAAATTCACGAGATTATTACATACATACTTACTTACTTTTTGTATCCCTTCCAAGAGGATGTTTCTATGTCTCGACGTCTTTAACTATTTCAAATGTATGCTTATTTGGACTTACTTGCTTCGGTCTTGACTTGAGTCAACTCTGAAATAAGTTCCGCTTC
The DNA here is from genome assembly GCA_018105865.1 of Metaphire vulgaris. Classification (NCBI taxonomy): domain Eukaryota; kingdom Metazoa; phylum Annelida; class Clitellata; order Crassiclitellata; family Megascolecidae; genus Metaphire; species Metaphire vulgaris. The sequence goes on from CM030841.1 coordinate 14,115,069, forward strand.
GCGTTCTTTTAGCCTAAATGAAAATCAGACGACATTGCGCTGTCAATCAAAAGACAGTTGACGCGGTCGGCATTTGCAAACAAAGGAGCTACACAAATACCAACATCAAAGAAGAACATCGATGGTTACCTGGTTCCTATTTTGGATTTGTTATCGAGGATGATATTAACTAAGAAGCGACTTGCGCTCAGAGGAAAAATAACTGGGTTTGTTTTTAAATGGCTTAGTAGGATTTCTCCTGCGTTGAAACACACTCTGCCACTCACATACATCCCTCTATTCCCAACTTCTGCTTGTCCGCTACAAAAATACAGACGCAATTCGCAGTATAGGCCTCCATGTTGGGAGTGACAGTTGAAACGGTAAAAGGCTATCTCGGAAAAATAGGTTATTGAATGTGGATAGTTACAACAGTGGTTTTCACGCAGGCTTACTTAACCTCCTAACCCGCATTAAATCGCATTACTATTATTAGGGGCCATCCATAAATGACGTAACGCGATTTTGGCGTTTTTGACACCCTCCCCTACGTAACGCGTCAAATTTTTTTCATTGCGTTGCGTCACATTCCCTCGAACCCCCTCGTCACACATCGTAACGAATGTTTGACCCCTCCCCCAGGTGCGTTACGTAATTTGTGGATGGCCCCTTATGATAAAACACCGCACATGTTAAATTTAAGTTTTTGCATATTTTTGCACTATAACCACAATATATAAATCAAACATAATAAATGCCCAATATAATATCCCAAAGTGTAAATTTAGGTTACCTTTAAGTTCCTGCGATGTTTTAAGAGCTGTTATATAGTGTATATTGCCGGATGAACTGCTTACTTACCGACGGTGAAGTTCTTCGAACGCCGTCTCAATTGCGTTCGCCGATCTCTCTATTTCGTCATTCAGGACCACAGTTAGTCTCTGCAGCATCGAAGCTTGGCGCTGAAGGTCCCTCCCGGATCTCTCCAGGCCGGCTAAAGGAGGAACCAGAGTTCGCGGAAAGGAAGCGCTCGACAACAACTGGAGCTTAGGATGGGACTCTTTCTTTCGGTCGTCATCTTCGCCTACGAAGAGAACGAGAGTGTTTAACTTTAACTGCGAGTCAGATCTGTAAGTTGTACGGCTATTTGTACGGATTATAGGAAAACAGACCGACTATAGAAGACAAGAGGACAACAACAATACCATAATTATTTGAATCATGGGCGTTCGGAGGGGTGTGCAATTGCTACTTACCATAGATTAACTAGACAGAATATTTGACAGTGACGAACAAACAGAGACGGATGCAAAAGAAAATGACGCGCACTAAATATAGACTCGAAAGGGGGCTACCCAGGGATATTTTTACACACCCCCGAAATACCCCTGACCACCAGCCCCCAAATTGAGACCGACACCCCCAACACCCCCAATCTCAGCTATGGGATGACCTTTTTTGCTTGTCAGACTTTTTGGCAGGAACCCCCAGAATTTACCAACACCCCCCAAAAACTTTTTTAGTGCAAGGGTTGTGGACAAATGGAACAGTTTGGACGAGAGGTGGGAGTGACAGTTGAAACAGTAAACGGATTCAAAGGCTATCTAGATAAACTAGGTTATTGAATGCAGATGGTTACATCAGTGGTTTTCACACAGGCTTACTTAGCCTCCTAAGCCACTTAAAATCACATTATTATTATTATTATTATTATTATTATTATTATTATTATTATTATTATTATTAAATTGATAATCCTAGAAAATAACTCTGAGGCTACCGTTTGTGTGAAAGTGCGATTGACCGTCGACGAGTCTCTCCTGTCTCTGCGACATCAAACACCGGTCTTCGTGCATGCGACGTCGTCCCTTGTCACTGCTTGCAACGACACTGCAAGAGACGTTTGTCACCGATGCGCTCCGATGATGAACTGGATTGTCAATGGGAAGAACATTTTCATGTTCATTTGAAGCTGGAATAGGCTTATATGATGATGATGATGATGATGATGATGATGATGATGATGATGATGATGATGATGATGATGATGATGATGATGATGCTGTTCGAGTGTCGTCTCATCTGCAGATCCTAGTGGTTGCATTTGAACCGGCGCCATAGAAGCGATTCTGTGTTCATCCGATCTCTTTTCCTGAACAATCAGAGGAGCGTTTTGAATCGAATGTTTCTTCTTTTTCTTCTCCTTCTCCTTCTTCTTCTTCTTTTCCTTCTATGATATTATTTAAACAGAGACTTTCTGATAAATATTGTAAAAACGAATGAATGAGATTTGCAAAACGTGTTTTAATAATGTAATGTTATTTACATGAGCAAAAATCTGAATGCATCTGATTTGAAACCACAAAAGTTAAAAGTGCGTTGAAGTTAAACTTAAGGTCCTTATTGTCTGTAATCGAGACCTACGTCTCAAGTGCGTGTTAGAATTCACAAAATATGGGCCACGATTATGCAAAACGTCAATAATTATTCTTGTTTTCAGTGGCGTAGCCAAGTGGGGTTTTGGGGTTAACCCCATTGGCTGGCGACGAAAATTTTTTTAGATGTCTTTCATACATTTTAAATTTTGAGACGCGGTTTTGGGGGCCATACTCCCTGGCTGCCGACGGAAAATAATTTGTAAGCGCCAAAGAGTACAGATTCAAGGTGATGACCTTTTTTGCGTGTCAAGAATTTTTTGCCAACCCCCTCTTCCGAAAATCCTGGCTACGCCACTGCCTGTTTTAATTGTACTGGAAATAACTGAAAAATTGAGCTACCATGTTTGCGAATTACGAAAGAATGACAGAATAAATCCAAATTTTAGTAAAATTGTTTTTCTACATTTCTGTAGTCGTAATGTAACAGAATGTGTATAGCGCTTCTTATGAAGGACCGCTCTGACGCGTTCAAGCTGCGATAGCTAAATATTGACAAAGTTTAAGTCGTTTCAAAAAAGGGTCAAGGGAGTCAACAGGAGTCAAGAACATTCCAGAGGATGAGGGTTAACTGATTCAGAACCTAGTTAATGGAATAAGAAGGTTCGTTATCTACCTTGCCATCTGTCAACGATTGATCCACTTCTGAAATAAAATTTACACATATTATTATTATTATTATTATTATTATTATTATTACTACTACTTATACTACTACTACTACTACTACTACTATTATTATTATTATTATTATTATTATTATCATCATCATCATCATCATCATCATCATCTCGTCGTCGTCGTCGTCGTCGTCGTCATCATCTTTATGGCGCTAAAGAAGTTTTCCGATTGATTTAATTGATTGTCAACATATATCGCAAAATTGGGACTTTTACGCAGTTGTGTCGCAAAATGTTAGCGTTGCTTTTTCAAGTGATTGGCATTATTTGATTTCTTGATTCGAAGTGATAAATGTTAGCAATGCGTTTTTCAAATGATGTTACTTTTCTCGAGTGACGCTTCAGGCGTCGCAGAATTTTGTGTCGACGAGCAATCGTTGTTGTTCTCATCAACGACGATTCTACTTTGTTGGCTTTTTCCAACTTTCTGCAACAATATAATTAAAGCAAACAAGCTTCGAAATTCTTGAAGATTCACAAGTCAAAAGATCGTGCATCCAAACTGATTTGTTCTTATTACAGTGTTTATTCTAGACCTTCTCTGGGGAATCCCCCAAAGTAAAGTAAAAAGCGAAAGTAAAATAAAAGTAAAGTAAAGTAAAAAAATTCCCCGCCCCAAAATATTTTATATGTGCATGGGGAGATAGAAATTCCTCCAAAAAAAGCGTGACGACGGGGGAGCTTTTATTTATTGAAGAGAGGAAAATGTAAGGATGACAATTTCTCTGCTTGCCAGGGCATTTCAGGAGGGTGGATGATCTTTTTTTGCTTGTCAAGATTTTTAGAGACTCAGACCTTGTTCCCCCCAAAAAAACATTCAAAAATCCCCCCAATGTCAAGGTGGATAGAATAAACACTGTTCTTATTACATGCGTCTATTTTTCGTATATTTATCGGAGCAGCGTATGGACAATAAAGTCAGGTATTATATTAGGCAGAAGATGATGAACATGGCGTTAAGATATTTGATCATCTGATATACTAACTGGCGGATCTACGGCGGTCTTGGACTCGTACTTTGTAAGCGACTCGGACTGAGCCAGAATACGTGAGCTGCACTTCGAAGAAGAAATTGACCACTGAAGCACACAGCAGCATTTGCAATCATGAGATCAAATCGTATCAATCAATCAATCAATCAATCAATCAATCAATCAACTTCTATGGCGCCACTATCATAATGCATATGACATCAGCCGGTGAGATTAATTAACTTCAAAGAGTGTCGTAATTATAAAACCTGTTCTAAAGAATAACCATTGTATTTTTAAATAACTCAATGATAAAATGGACGATTATATCGTTTTCATGGGATCCCGCAGAAATTTTTAGGGGGTGGGTCTTGTAAAGAAATGAAAAACATTTCCAGCAGTGCAAGGTTTTTAATAAAAATAAAGAAACTTTTTTCTGACTCACAATTTTTAAGCGGACATTTCACTCACTTCGGACGATTTCTATCATCAGAATAGACGATAGACGATAACAACTGCATTTTGGGTTAACGGTAGGATAAAGACCGCTTGAGTCCTGTAGATCAGTGTTTCTCAATCTGTGGGTAGCGACCCAAAAGCGGGTCTCAGGGCTCAGCCTGGTGGGTCGCAGAGTAGCGCGAAGTTAGATTCAAAAGTGTCATATTCTAACCAATACCACAATGTCACAGGTCTTGAAGGTTGCATGTAGACTTCGGTTTTAAGAAATTACAGTATATGCCTGAAATCCAGCCCTGTGGAACTCTCTGCCGAGCGATGCAGGCCTAATTAATGCAAATTCCGTTGGCTGTTTTGAGAAGCTCCTAAAGACACACTTATTTAACATCTCTTATAAGTGACTCCTTTGTAAAGCGCTCTTGACTTTAGCTCCAGTTATGTTACTGCGCTACATAAATTGTCGTAGATAATAATAATAATAATAATAATAATAATAATAATAATAATAATAATAATAATAATAATAATAATAATAATAATAATAATAATAATAATAACAAAAATAATAATAATAATGGCTTATTATATTAAAATGATTAGCGTTTTATCCAATTATAGTTGACAATAGGATTCAGGGTCGCGGCATGTTACAAAGCCGCTGAAGTGGAAGCATTTCCAAAAGTTTAGGAAACTCTGTGCTATAGTACTTGCAAAAATTAATCTTATTTCGCAATAACGCAAGGCAAGTGTATCCACATCATTTTGCTCTGAAACTCCTCTAACTAAATAGGGAATCTTTCTACCAAACGGTCGAGACCTAACGGTTAAGCGATTTTGCCATATTCATAGAATTTCGAAGACGCGTAAGAAAGGTATTTTCCGAGCAAAATTTCAAAATGATAATTTTCAAGAAATTTCAAGATCTATTTATCTCCCTTTGTCTTATTGGGAAAAGCATACAAATAATTATGCCTAATATATTTACCGCATTTTCATTCACATTGAATCAGAGCTTTTTCCTAACTCTGTCACTTATAAATCACTAAACCATTTTTTCTAAACTTAGAAGATGATGTTCTTTTTTTTACACAG